>PISW01000985.1:118420-141137 GCA_004023785.1 Mungos mungo
AAAAAAAAAAAAAAAAAAAAAAAAAAAAAAAAAAAAAAAAAAAAAAGGAAAAAATCAACAATGATGAGGGTATACCAAAGTAAAGAAAGAAAGAAAGAAAGAAGTATTGGATTATACCCCAAAGTATAGAACAAATACCATGGGCCTATACTTACATAAATAAATAATTTAATTAATAAGTAAATGGGAAAAAGGGACAAACCTCCTATGTAGAACAATCCCAAATAATTCGTATAGATATCCTGCCACTAAGAAGCTGATGAATAGTCACCACTCCAGGTCAAAATACAGGCAGAAAATGAAAAGATTATAGTGTGGAACCTAACAAATACTACCTCATCCAGATGATCAAGGTAAGCATCAACAGCGATAAGTCACGTTAAAGTGTATTCCTCGATATGATGTGATGAAAATAGCTCTCTATCTTTGTGTTCTTCCCCCCCAAACAATAACACAGTCTAATCGTAAAAGTAAAAAGAACATCATATAAATATCAGTTGACGGATATCCTTAGAATATCTGACCTTTACTCTTTAAAACTGGCAAGGTCGTTAAAATCAAAGCAAGTCAGAAAAACTATCACAGGAGAGGGAAGCCTAAAGATGTGTGGTAATGAACCATAACGCAGCATTGTGGACAGGACACGGAAAGAGAAAAATTATGTTGGTATAAGTCTAAACTGTTATAAACAGTAGCATTTATTATAAAAACAACATTCGGGGTGCATGGTGGCTCAGTTAGGTGCCTCCTCCTTGATTTTGGCTCAGGTCAGGATCTTGCCGTTCCTGAGTTTGAGCCTTGCATCAAGCTCTGTGCTGACAATGCGGATCCTGCTTGAGATTCTCCGTCGCCTCTCTCTCTGCCCCTCCCCGCCCATTTTCACTTTCTCTCTCTTTCAAAAATAAACTTTAAAAAAGCAACACAACTTTCAGAGTACGTTATATATAGTACACATTATTGATAAAAGAGTATATTTAGACTAGTCAATAAAAATCAATTTACACATGTATGTATCACCAGATTCCTAAGGTGGAGCTACTAGTTTCTATAGGAGAGACAGACAGCTAAAGCTTATAGAGGTTACCTGCTAAAGATCAGTTAGTACTGAAACCACTTATTATTACAGCAATTAAATATTCTATTTTCTACAATACCATACAATGTCACCAGGGTAATGAAAAATGATGTTCTCAGAATTATGACCCCAAAGCCCTTCACATTCCTTTGTCAATAATACATACATACATGTTCAGTATTCCCAAAACAGGGGGCAGCAAAACGATAATAACATATATTATAAAGTGCTTTAAAATATCCAAACCCTCCAAAAATAAGAATAATTTAAATAAATAAATTATTTAAAATCACGCCTCAATAAAGAAAAAACTAAAATTCTTTGACCTAGAACAGATAGAATGGCCTAGTTCTAGAGCAAATATTTCCTATAGCAAAAGAAAACTTGAGTCCAGAATAGCAGAAAGAATTGTTTAATATTATACATCAAGTTATTACAGAGTTTTTAATACAGCACAGATATCTGGATTTCCTGTATAGTCCCAGTATATCATATAAAGCAATGAAAATGTCAATGCCACTTATACTACAAAATTAGACATTATTCCTAGAAGTAAGATGGCAAATTTTATTAAAAGTACATATACATGCAAATGTATAAATGAATATTTACACATATGTACATATTTGTATGTATATGAACATACAGACAACCGAAATTAAATAAAAAGCTTGAACTATTTTAAAAGAAATGACAGCAAAATACTTATCACTGTGCGTGCATCCCAAACCATATCATCTTTTTCCCAGAGTAATTCTATGATTGTGCCAATAATTCTTTGAGCCAGGTAAAAGTGACGTTTCACTCATTTCATGATAAGTATTTTAGTTGCCTATGTACTCAGTTACCAGTGTATTATAGATAGCTATATGGTGATTAACTTTCCCCCTATGAAAAGATTTAAATACCATTTATTTTCTTAAAATTCTGTCATAATTGGGACTACTTCTAGGTTATATACTGAATTAGAAAATCAAAGGGTTATATGGTGCTAAAAATACATCGATGATTTCTGTTTAGCCTCCACAGAGTTCTTAGGCCTTTTCGCAGGGTCTGGTATATTGCATTACTCCTAGAAATTAATTTATTCAAGAAAGGCTTCACAGGGCCTTTTTTTTTTAAGTATATTTATTTATTTTGAGAGACAGAGAGAGGGAACAAGTGGAGGAAGGGCAGAGAGAGAGAGAGAGAGAGAGAGAGAGAGCGAGCATCTCAAGCAGGCTCCCTACAGTGAGCACAGAGGCTGATGCAGGGCTGGATCTCACAAATCGTGAGATCATGACCTGAGCTGAAATCAAGAGTTGGATGCTTAACCGATTAAGCCACCCAGGCACCTCGTTCACAGGGTATGTTTTAAAGCTAAATCTTGAGGCATCTGTCAAAGCTCTGGCTTTAAAAATCGGAAGAGTCATCAAAGCCCAATTTCAAAATGTGGAAAAGCCAATTTCTTAAACTTATTAAGCCTTTGTTGACTCAGTTGCCAAAAGAACCTTATCTATCAGGTAGAGACTAAAAGATATGAATCAACGCCATTTTTTTCTTCCTGTAAACACAACTACACTATTTTTCAAACATTTTTGGAGTTACAAAAGATAACTAGAACTGAACTGAGTTCTAGTCACTGGACAGTGAACCAAAGTGATATGCATTACTTATGAAACTGAGTCATGTACACAACAAACAAAACCAAAACCCATAGACAATCCTTTATGCACTTTCTGCCCTATGGGCTGGAGGTCATAGTCCAGAATAAACTTGAAATCCACTTATAAAGTGTATAAGGCAGCCTCTTCATCAGCACTTATCCCTGAATAACTGTGTGAACAGCCCATGTTCACTATGTAGTCTGTGGACAGAAATTTTGAATCACTTTGGTCTGCTTATGAAAGCAAGAAACACATTTCATCTATTTGAAATACTGTTTATTTTGGGCTTTTTTGTTACTGCCGTTGTCCTATCGTAAGAAATGTCACCCATATGGTAAGGTTATTAGAGGACTGAATAAGAAAATATCATGATTTTTGCACAGTAACTGACACTGAATGTCAATAAATGATAACGGGATCTGAGCGAACACACACAAGATCTATAGCTATATAATAAAAATATCCACATTGGACAGACAACTTGTCCATCTGGATGAACAAATTAGAAAAAAGGACCCTTCCTTCATACTGACCTAGTCTTTTGTTAATGTACATGGTTCAGCCAAAGGAGCTAACTCCCCATTATACTTCCCTTAGGTATCTATTCTAGGTACAAAACCTGGACAATCATTTGGAGTTTTTTTTTTTAAGTTTTTATTTAAATTCAAATCAGTTAACATACAGTGTAATACTAGTTTCAGGTGTATAGCATTGGAGTTATTTTCAAATAGCAATAAAAACATTTGAGGTAGGCTCGAGCATGAGAAAAATATTGTAAAAATGAGCTTTCTGAAAAGAAGTGATAAAGTGTCTGAAGGGTGGTGTGAATGATGAGCAAAGACACATAAGAAATGGATCAAATTGTGTGAAGAGATGGCACTGAAAGGATGTAAGACACATCCTCACATCCAAGCTATTAATAGCCCAGTGCTCAATGTAACTTACAGGAGAATATGTTGGATGATTTAGGTAGGAATCAAACTACAAATAGAATGCACAAGAATCATTGGAGAGCTTCATAAAAATTGATTTTCTCCACACTAAGAGGTCTTCTTATAGAAAGCATGTTTTGTGATACATGAATCTGTGTATTTTATAAATGTATCAGCTCTTTCTAGGACTGGTCATTCTGGAAACACGATTTAATTTTTTTAATTTTTATTTTTTTTAATTTTATTTTTCAGAGGGAGAGAGAGAGAGAGAGAGAGACAGAGCACAAGTGGGGGAGGGACATAGAGAGAGGGACACCCAGAATCTGAGGCAGGATCCAGGCTTTGAGCCATCAGCACAGAGCCAACTCCAGGCTCGAATTCACAAATGGTGAGACCATGACCTGAGATCAAGTTGGACACTTAACCAACTGAACCACCCAGGCACTCCTGGAATATGCTTTAAAAAAAGCTTCTTAAAACTTTCCTCTGATTCTACTTCTCAATAGGAAGCCCTGTGTTTGTGAAGTAAATGATTTATTTAATATTTACACTTCGCTATAATTTATGTGAGACACCAGGGATAAAACCACAAATAGATCATGACTTTGTATCTCAAGGAGATGCACATATCAGAAGGATCAGACAACTCTAAAAATGTTAAGTCTGTGATATACACAGAAATAAAATGTAGGCACAGATGAGTGAAGTATTTGGAAGAGGAGTGATGTAACTTTACTTGAAATGTAGTGATAGTCGGAGAAAGTTTCGCAAAGAAAAAGAAACTAGAAAAACTGTTAAATTATAAAACGAAGAATTGGCTATTTAGGCAAAAGGACAAAAAGATTTGGGCAATAGAAAGAACTTAGGGAGAAAATGGTTATTTGAAATGCTTGCTGTGTTTAGCAAACTAAATGCAATCTAGTCCTGCTTGTGTTGCAAACACCAGGAGGGTAATGTGGAATAGAGAAAAACAATTATATTTGAAAAGGAACAGATTTTCTAAATGTAATTTGATTTCTTGAGATCACAGTATTGCACTGAAGTGATAATAGTACCTCAGGACCTTTGCCATGCGTAGACCTGTCATAACCAAGAGAAGAGTGTGTTTTATATATTCTTTACTATTAGATTGGTTGCATGGTGTCAAACACAGCAGTTTGACTTACATCATTTATGTCACTTCAGTACCATCTATTATGTTCAGCACACAATTTTTAAGCTAAGACTGGCTTCCTCTGGGTTTTTTCACCTTTAAATTTGTCCGAACTTGTAGTCATCAACCATTTCATCAAATACAGTTTAAGTTTCCCATCCTGGTGCTCGTTCCTGCCGAGGCTTTGGTTTTGAGGCTTCTCCCCAGATAAGCTGTGATTTTCTGTATCCAACTGTCTGTCTCTCCAATTTTGGGAGTAGCAGTTTGCCCTGTGACCTAAACTTTCTATGCGATCTAAAAAAGAATGTCGATTTTTAGTATGCCCAGCTTTTTTTCAGTGTTGATGAAGAGTGATGGATCCCAAATTTCTTGTATTCTACACTGGAAGTAGAAGACGTTCATCCTTACTTTAAATGAAATCAAAACAAAATCTAACAAACAAATCAACAAACAAGTCATGTCTGTGGCTCCTTATTTACTCCACTCTATTTTCTACATTCCCTCTCTCATGTTACTCATCTGAAGCCTGTTATCTGCTTCAGGATGGTCTCAGTCTTCATCCAAAAGTTCAACTGCTCTTACCAAGGTCACACTTTCCTAATTGTAAAACCTAATGGAGGCTTCTTCTCTTTTTATTTTGTACGTTTCCTGTAGATGACCTCACCACTTCCTAAAAAACTATTTGCTAAAAGAGCCTCCCCCAAATCATACACCAGTACTTCTACATTTGTTATTTTATCTCAGAGAATTACATCCCCAGTCACTAATTACCCTAGTTAAGAATTTGAAATTCAATCATTCTTTTTAAAG
The DNA here is from genome assembly GCA_004023785.1 of Mungos mungo. NCBI lineage: Eukaryota > Metazoa > Chordata > Mammalia > Carnivora > Herpestidae > Mungos > Mungos mungo. Next base: position 124,037 of record PISW01000985.1, read on the forward strand.
GTGTGTTGTTGGGAAGTAGGATGAACTATCCTTATCGGACCTCTGTTCTCAGCACTGTGCTTGTGTATGAATCGTCCTTATCAGACTTGTGTTTCCAGAATGCTGGGAACAGGGACTTGATGAAGTCTCAGGAGGACGTGCAGGACAGAGCCTTCCTGGTCATCAGTCAAGTGCGTCAAGAAGCTGCAGCACCAGAGATACACCCACACACAGTTGCAAGCTGTTCCTGTTCTGCCCTTTCTGTATCTGTATCTATTGTTATGGTTAAACATTTACTGCTGACTAAACATTTACTCTGCTCTAAGGAGAGTACAAAACAAGATGCTGTTCCTAATAAAGTTTGCCATTATCCCTCAGCTCTTGGTCCGTCTCCATCTCTTTCCGGGACGTCCACAGTGCCCTGTCTCTCCGGGACCCTCCATGCTTCCATTAAGCAGCGTCCCTTGTTCACGTTCCCATTTGCAGTGTTTGGGAACGTCCCTGTTTCCATTGGCCATCAGCCTTTGGGAACGGTCATTGCATCCCGCTCTTTGGCTCCTCAGGACCCCTCCTCACGAAGGAGAACCTACCACAGTGTGTATATGTATAAATTCAGTTCCCTAGCATAAATTTTACAGTATATAAAATAGGCAAAAATGCTACAACATATTTTATTCAGGTTTTTGATCATTAAATTCACATAAGTACTTCAGATGCTCTAAATAATGTGCATCCATAGGCACAAATTTTATCTATTCCTTATATTTATTGTTATGGAATTATTATTAATAATTTACCTAAATACTAGCATATTGATACGAAGGATAGAGCAACAAAAAATAGAATTCTGAGAAAAGTATCAACAGATCTACATAAGTAAAACTTTTCATGTTAAGCCAAAACTCTATTATAATAAATCAAATATCATGCGCATGTTCCTCAAGATACAGACTTAGAGAAGAAAAGCCCAGTTTTGGCTTGGCAGGTACAATTCAAATATTAAAATCTAGTTTTTATTTTTCTGTAGAGAAAAACCGTTTATAAACATGAAAGATGATTTTGCACACCATACAAAATGGGACCCAACTATAGCATGAAATGCCACGGATTTAAAGATTATCATCAAAATCTGTATTCATTGTTTCCAAAAAAGGTGCTAGTCCTTTGTTATAGGTTGTCTGTGAATTCCTGATAGCTTGAAATAATCCAAAACAGAGAGACTAACAATGAAAACAAAGTCATCAGTAAAATAATATATTTCACTGTGAATATATTTACTCTCAGTACAAATTAAAAATTAAGTATACGTTACCTTAGTGTATCCTTCTTGTAAGCCTGATGCTTTGGTCTTCCCTTGTACTAGTATCACTACCTGAATGTTTCTGTTATCTTCATTCTAATTTGAGAGATCCATGAGAGGTTGTATCGATCTCATGAATCAGATTCTTTATTCAGATGATACCATATTTTCTTCTGCAAACACTTTAAAAATATATTATGGTATTGATATTACCTTGAAGATACTTTGGACAGAGACACAATTTTAGGTTTTGGTGGTGAGTGAGGATACAGAACATTGGAATGTTTTCTGTAGTAAACACAGAATCATTTTTAGAAGTTTACGGAAAATGGAGTGAAGAATGATTTTAGGAAGAGGCAACTGAAATTGGGACCGTAGGAAGAGACTATTGAAATCGCAGCAGTGGAAATGGGAAACATTATGTAGAAATATCCTAAAAAAAGATAGCAATGTGGAGACTTTACAAAGTAAAATTTGAAGGTGAAAGAAAGAGAGGAATCAAGAATGATTCACAGCCTCTTTTCCAGCTGGAAGCAGAGTGAGTTAAAGAGCTAAAAGAAGATTCTAGCTGTGCCAGATACTCTGAAGTTAGAAACAACTTAATTTTCTAGACCTAAAGGATAGCTCATGAAAAGTTAGCCCGAGGGTCAAAAAAAAAATAATAATAAAAATAAAAAAATAAAAGAAGCACATTTGCATGACAAGGAAAAGATAAGCACTATCCTAAGGAATACAGGTAAGTATTCTGAAATGAATCAGATGGCCCGAGTGACTGGTTAGAAAATCCAGCAGCTTTGGTATACTTGTAGAACCCACACCAACATTTGTCACCAGGATGGGGGTATGCATACTGTGAGCTGCAAGCTCTAAAAATTGCTACAGCGCTTTGGTTTTGCAAAATATCCAATGACACTTTGTCAATCTCAACAAAGGTTCAGTCAATGTGCCGGGCATTGTGAAATCATAAGTTGCAAGGAGTCATCCAAACTTGAAGTCAGCAGAAGAACTGATCTACGCATGTGGTTATCGGAAAGTCAATTAAAGGAAAATTATCCTGAAAATTATATGTGCCACCCAAGACTTTTTCAGTAGACTGATAGAAATATATGACTTATTTATTTTATCTTTATAATTCTAGTGATGATTTTATTGATCTGAAATGATTAATATGTGAATTAATAAAATTAATGTAATTATTTTTCATGTTAGGTTACACTGGTGGTCAAAGACTTTGAGTTATTCTGTAACATTATGGCCTTAAAATTAAGCAAGCATTTTGTTTCAAATAGATATTATATGTAAAAAATCATTTTCACAAATATAACTTTTTAAAACATTTAGCAACTAACCTTTGTGTACTATAAAAAAGCCTCAATACCTTCATCTTTTACTTTCAATTAGATTTTAAATTGTATTACAAAAATTTCAAAATGAAATGATTTTAATTTCTTTCTTTAGGAATTACGTGCTGACAAACAGAGATTTATCTTTTCATGGGTTGTTTTAATAGATTTTAAAAATCTCTATTTTACCTTTTAAAGAAATCTTTTGCTTATAAAGCAAAGATGTGATAGTGTGTTTAACTGTTCAAATCTAAAGGGTAAATCACTGAACACCAGCAAGAACTCATTCTAAAGAATAATAAAATAAAAAAGTAAGACTCCCATGTTAATAAAAATGTCACATGTTACTAAGTTTGATGGCAGTGTAGATAAAAAGTACACATGATCAATTTCTATTTTAGGCTTAAACCTCATTATTGTTTATTAAAGTGTCAAATCAAGATGATTCTTGTTTGCTTTGCATGCACCTCATGAGTTATTGATAATTTTAAAATGGCTTAAGGACTGAGCCTGTGAACGAACTAATTTTCTTATTATATGTTAATGAAAAAGATAAAATACTCAGAGAATTTTTGGTGATGTTATGCTCTTGATTTCACCCTCCTAAATGTTGTAGATATGGGTTTGCTAGAACTAAGCCTAAGTTTCAAGAATGGGAAAGAGAGATCAGAAGGACTCTGAGTGGAATGAAGTACTGGATGCCAAAAAGGTGCCAAGAGCCAGCTGTGTGTCCTATTGAGCAAATTCCTTCAATCAGAGCTATACTCTAGATCTTCAGCAAATTAATATCCACAAGGTGTTTCGACTATTTGGTCAAGAAAGGACAGAGCTTCATTTCTGGATGTGTTAAGAGGTAGACTCAGGAAAGACTCAAAGGGAGCCATGAGACAATAAGCATGGCATTTTTCTCATTGAGGGAAGAGTAAGACCTTTATTTAAGTTGTGAAATCAGTGACTGGGAAATTTTACCCAAATATTAAAGAGCACAAAATTTCTAAATGATGTGTTACTTTCTCACACCCTTTGACATAAGGTGCTTATCATATAAAGCCATATCATTGAAATGAATCAACAGTGATTTCCCCCATAATTTCCGAACCACTAGACTCAGTCTAATACAGAATGAGAGCCTGGAAGCAGACGTTCAGCAAGAAAGCCCATGGAACACAATGTAATGTGTCTCTACCACAGAGTAATTTTTTTAAGAGTAAACTGTCTTCCAAAATTGCATTGTTGACATAATTACAGAACCTAATATTTTAAGAATTTGTAGCTCTTTCTGGAGGTAAAGGATGATAATAATTAACTAATAAATTCAGAATAAATTATTGAATACTTAGTATGTGCCAGTCACTGTCCTATGTGCTAGGAATATGTTGTTGGGTTAAACTGGCAAAAATCCCTCTCTGCCCACATGGAACTTAAGTTCTAGTGGAAATAAATAAAAGTAAAATTCATAAGTAAGTAGATTATATAATAAACTATGATAAATGCCTTAGAAAAATTAAAACAGAGATCTAAAATACCAGGTATAATTTATAGAGTTATGTAAAGCAGACCACACTGAGATAATATTTGAATGCTGAAGAGAAATGGGTGAAAGAAATAGCCATATGATTATATGGAGGAAAACCTCTCCAATGTAAGGGTGGAGCCAGTGAACAATTCATGTGGCAAAAGAGTGTAGCAGTGTTTAAGGAACATCAAAGATGTTGGATTAACTGGAGTAGAATTAAAAAGCCAGATTTAAGATGGATCCAGATTGTGTAGAGCCCAGTAGGTAATTATGAAACTTTTGGCTTCTACTCTCAGAAAAATAAGGATCTACTGGGGAGAAACGGAAAATAGAGTGGTATGATCTAAATTAGTTATTAATAGGATCATTCTGAGTGATGTGTTGAAAATAGTCTCTATGGTAACAAAAGTGGAAGGGTAAACAGTAGCAGGTTATTGAAATAATACAGATCACAGATGATGGTAAATAAGACCATATGCTAGCTCTGAGGGTAATGGGAGGTACTCAGATTCTAGCACTGTTTTGAAGATAGAGCCCACAGGATTTTTGGATGGATTAATTAGGATTATGGGAGAAAGAGGAATCAATTATGATTGTAGTGTTTGGCCTAAAGGGATAGAACTATCAATAACTGAGATGCTGAAGATTGTGAGTGAGGGATTTGGAGAGACATGTGGAAGAAAATGAGACATTCAATTTGACCTGTTATGTGTGAAGTGCCTACTTGACAGTTGAGTGGAAATATCGGGTCAGGATTTTTGTGGAGAAATGGGGGCTGGGGCCAGTCATAAAGCCTGTCAACCCAAGAATCTTAATGAGATCACCAACACAGTGTTTGCAAATAAAGAAGAAAAATATAAAAGATGAGCACTTTACTGCTAAGAATTCTGGGAGAGGAAGAAAAAATGAGCAAAGAAAATGGAGGTTTTCTTCCTAGGTTTCTAGGAAGAGTCGCATAGGATGTTAAACAATACTTATTGATGGCTTAAGTAAGATTAAAACTGAGAGTTCAATGTCCATAGCTTTATAACCCTGTGGTTATGGTGAGCACAAAAAGACCATTTTCACAGTAATGTTTAGAAAAACCTCAAGAGAATATTTAATAAAGAATGGGAGGAAAATTTGGAGACCGACAGATGAAAACAGTCTTCAGAAGTTTTGCTGCAAAAGGGTGCAAATAAATGAGTTAAGAACTTGGGGGATAAGTGTAGGTTAATTTTTTTCTTGTAATAAAAAACAAAATGCATTTCTTGTATGCTAATTCATATGATCAAGTAAAGAAGGAAAAAATGATGGGGGAAAAGAACTACTTTAGTAACATCTTTAACTTGGGATAATGAGCTGAGACTTATTCACGAGTAAAGGGATTCAGGAACAGTTCAACTACAGTAACAAGGAAAAGGGAGATGGTTTGTTTGCCAAGGTGGCTAATAGAAGTGCTTCTGTAATTGCTTCAATTTTCTCCTTGACATACGAAGCAAGACATCTGTTGAGAGCAATGATTGGGGAAGGATGTCAAATATTTTAGAAGAGAAGAGTCAATTAGGAGAGAGAATTAAGGAATGGATTACAGAAATAGGCCATGATTGTCTTGCAATGCCAATGGTCCTGAGGTTAGAATTTGTTTTTGCTGCAGCAAGAACAATTTTGATTATTTTACAGGTGATTGATATTGAGATCAAGAAAGAATACATTTACAGGGTCACAGAGTAAGTATGTGAGTCTCACATAATAGCATTTGCCCTCTTCAGGTTGAATTCTAAGGAAGAAGATATTAACATGGAGAATGTACTGTCTAAACAAAACAAAAACAAAATGTAGAGCAAATCGGACCTCTTGAGTATAAAAGTGCACTAGTACTGGTTTCCTGGAGTGAGATTCTAAGAAGTCAAGGCTCCCACCAGAAGATGCCGCTTCCCAGGCAACAGAAGTTTCAGACAGTTGATGAGCTCCTATCTGGGAGGATAGAAAAGTTATGACAGACAATTTAAAATCAGAATTTATTATGCCTGCCAGCATTTTTTTTTAAGTTTGATCCCCCACATTTCATAACTACTCAAGTATTTCTAAATGAGGCTTGTGATGCAGAACAAGGACTTGCTGGTTGTGCTAATGGATGAGACCGAATGACAGGAGCTACTGCTCCAGAAGAGGGACTAGAGCATTTTGACTTAATGAAAGACACAAGGTCAAGCCCAGAGGCAATCCCCAAAAATGAACTTAGGAAAGGGAAGGTTATTTTTCCCAATTCTTGAAAAAAAAATAAAACAAAACAACAACAACACAAAAAAACAAAAATCCAAAACAAACAAATAAACAAAAACCTTAGTGCTTAGGAGAAGAAAAGATGAGCAGGATGAGTGGATTTCCAAGCTTGAAGTATCTAGATTACACAAAATAATATGTATTCTCTATATTTTTTATTTCTTTCTCCTCATCATAGAGAACAAGGTATTGGATAGGAGACTGAGTTTTCATGTATAGGCTGTGGTCAAATGAAGAAATATAGAAGTTCTAGTGAAATGATGAATAATTCCAAGATCCAGGTTGTGAACACTCTCTCTTTGCCTTCACTCACTCTTTAATTATAAACTATTTCATCACAAAAGCCAGTGATAGAAATGTTTTCTGGAAACAGTTGACGTGTTGCTGCTTCTCCCTAACTTTTACAGAGTAGAGTCAATTGACTTCAAAGAACCAGAGAGCACAGTTAACAGATAACATGAAGATATGTGATGGAAAATTTACAAATATAATGTAGAGATTACTGAATTCAACAATTTATAAAAGTAGAGGTTATATCTAGGTTAATCAATATCTCAAAGAATCAGGCAAGACTCAAATTTGAGGTTATACTCAGTCTGTGAATTATTCAAACATCTTATTTTCCTTTCTTCTACCCTTCTGTGCACTTTTGGGCATTTCTTATGCATGATCATCTAAATTAAGAGATAAGATGGGAAACAGAAAAAGTAAGATTCAAGTTAGTCAGTTCTGCTATGGCTAATAGCTCCATTAATAACTTTGTGATTTAGAAGTTCCCTGAATAGTAATTATTACCCCAGGATACTGAATAAATTTTAGTGACCTAAGAACAGAAAGGTAGCAGTTAAAGCAGTCTTATATGATTTGGTATATAATATAAGCTTTTTGAATTCATATTTGTGATTTGTGCAAAAAGGTTGTCAAAACAAATGTCAGGTTTTGTAGAAGAGTTTCTTGGGTCAGAATAGTGCTGTGTGATATCCAGCAAGTATCTAGAAAAAGAGAAGCACTGGAGGGGTAATGTTCAGAGTTGTATCTAAGCATGTTATAAATTTAACTTGAACAATGCACCACAGATGATTTGTCCTAATCAAGAGCATCAGGATGTAAAATTATTAGCATTAGAGATAACTGCCAAATTCTGGATTTCAGAGTAATTTAATAATGAAATACCATTCTATTTTAATAATCTCTTATATATATTATGGATAAAGGTACTCTTTTTATGAAGTATGTGCTGATAGGAGGGGTATGGATATTATTAAAAAACAGTATTATTCAGTGAGTGATATCACTGTGATGTATACTTTTTTGTACGATGTTGAAGACTTAATTTAATATTCTTGCCTTGAAAGAGCAAGCAAAGCAAATGAAAATATGTGACACTAACGGTTAATCGTTAGACTAAAACGGCTGTTAGCATTTTAGTGGTTCCATTCCAATGACTTCCATTCTGTGGAACAACCAAATTAATCAACCTTAATCTATTTTGTGTATGTGGGATGAGTGGTGCAGATTCTATATTTTGAGCTCTCAACAAAACATGGGTCCCTTTTCTTTTATACTTTCCAAGGCCATTGTATAAGTTAAAAACACATAATCAGGTAAAACATGAAAATTGTTTACAGAGGATAAAATAAAACCATCTATAATATAGTTTCCAAATCACTGAATTAACATAGGTGTTATTTTAGGTCACAGGAAATTTATTTAATGAGAGATAGATGTTCTAGGATAAGGAAAAAAAAAAGGATTTTATTGATAATTTCCTAACATTTTAAAGTCACATGAGCCATATAGATTTTGGAGAAAATAGTAGAAACAATAGTGTAAAGATCGTGGAATTGGCTTTTCCTTATTTAACAATATGATCAGCATAGTTATATTATTTAAGGATTAACTGAATATTATTAAGAATTTATTTTAGCACAGTATGACTGAAACTATCCTAATTTTTAACAACTTATTAATTTGAAATAAGACTCACAAGATCTGCAAAATATAGGAATTTCCTATGTGCATCTTACACTGAGCTTCCTTCTGTGACTGTATTTGGAGACAGGATCCTTACAGAGCTAATGACATCATTAGAATAGGCCTTAACCCAATGTGACTGGTGTTAAATCTGAATACAGCATGTATAACGAGAAGACTGAAGAGAAGAGAGAAGACAATCATCTACAAGTCAGGAGGAAAGGCCTCAGAAGAAATCAAACCAACTAACAGCCAGATTGTGGTAGTCTTGGCCTTCAGGCTACAGCGAAATAAATACCTGTTTAAGTATTTAAACATTGTTCCAAGGTTTTTTGTTATGGCAGCTTGAGCAATTAATATAAAAAATTACTTATACACTCTGAATGCAAATCATTTGTTAGATACCTAATCTGAAAATAGTTTCCCCCAGTCTTTGTCTTATCTTTTAACTCACATAACATGCTATTTATAAAGAACAAAAGTTTTAAACTTCGATTAAGTCAATTTATATAGCTTAAAAATTTTAGTGATCATGCCTTTGGTGTCTTAAGTAAGAACATTTTTTCTTGTCTTATATACCAATGGTTTTCTCTTATGCTTTCTTTTACATTTTTATTGGTGTTTTTATGCATTTTAGAAATCTGAATAACCAGTGAATTTTTGGTTGAGTTTTATTTATTCTTATTTATAAAGATTCCATACTGTTAGGTCATGGAGGGGGGCACTTGTGAGGAAGGTGACTGGGTGTTATATGGAAACCAACTTGACAATAAACTATAAATAAAAAAATAAACATTAAAAATTGTTTTAAAAGACCATATTTATTCCACTTAATTGTTTTTGCACATTTGCCTAAAATCAAATATTGACTATTTTGTGGGTCAGTTTCTGGCTTTCCTATGCTATTCTGTTCATCCATGTGTCTCCTGCCCTGCCAATACTATACTCTGAATCACTGTAGCTGTCGAAGTTTTGTTTTTACTGTAGCTGTAGATGAAGTCTTAAAGTCAGTTACCAAAATTCTTCCAAATTTATTTTTCTTTCTCAAAGTTATTTTGTATCTTTTGTTTTGTTTTATAAAATACATAACATCTTTACATCTACAAAGAATTGTCTGTGGATTTTAGTAGGAATTGTTTACATTTATAGATAGATTTGAAGAGGATTGACATTATTACTAGTTTCAATTTTGTAACCGCAAACATGGCATGTTTCTCCATTTATTTAGGTCCTCTTGGATTTCCTTCATTAGCTTTTGGTAGTTTTTAGACATTCAGACACTGTACATGTTTTGGTATGTTTATCCCTGAACATTTTTTTTTAAGTAATGACAAATGATACTGTGTTTTTAAATTTAGTTTTCCTATAGACTTTGTTAGTATATAGAAAATCATTTGCTCTTCTGCGTTTACCATGTATTCCTTAACCTTGCCTAACTTACTTATTTGTCTAGGACTCTAGAATTTTCTTTTTGCGAGATTCATTAGTATTTTCTATGTCACTAGGAAATGGAAGCAAAGTGTCCTCTTATCCTCTAATCTGTTATATTTTTACCTCCTTGTTTTCTAATTGCTCGGGCCATGTGAGCAGTCGGTGCTATAAATTTTTTCTCAGCATTGTTTTCACTCTATTAAACAGGTTTTGATATATTGTATTTTCATTGTTATTCAGTACAGTATATTCCTTTGGGGTTTATAAACCCAAATCATAGGTTTTGGCCTATGATTATTTAGAAGTGTGTTTTTTCTTTTAAATTTACAATCATTTGTAGAGTTGCCTATTATCTTTCTGTTGTTGATTATTGATGGAAACTCAGTTCTTTTGTTCATATACATACACTTAAATTGAGTTATGTCTTCTTGGTGAATTGATCAGTTTATTTTCTGTAATCACCTCATTGTCTGTAGTAGTTTATTTTGCTCTGAAGTTTGCTTTCTAGGGTACTAATTTAACCACTCCAGCTTTATTTGAACTATTGCTTGCATTTGTTTTGTGAGTTACAGGACCACTCTCAAGTTTGATTTCAGTTGGTTGGGTTGCTGTAATGAGCGCATCGGCCAAGTGGTAGACATTGGGGTCCTGCCCAGGCTGGTCCAGCTCATGACCAGCTCGGAGCTCAATATCTTGACCCCCTCTCTCCGTACTGTGGGAAACATCGTCACAGGAACAGATCACCAGACCCAAGTGGCCATTGACGCAGGTGTCCTGAAGGTTCTGCCCCAGCTCCTCATGCACCCCAAGTCCTCCATCCAGAAGGAGGCGGCATGGGCTTTGAGCAACGTGGCCGCAGGGCCTTGCCAGCACATCCAGCAGCTGATTGCTTGTGGCACGCTGCCTCCCTTGGTGGCTCTGCTAAAAAATGGAGAATTTAAAGTCCAGAAAGAAGCTATTTGGACCGTGGCTAACTTCACAACTGGAGGCACCATAGACCAGTTGATCCAGCTTGTCCACTCTGGAGTCTTGGAGCCCCTGGTGAATCTGCTTACCATCCAAGACCCCAAAATTATCATCATCATCCTTGATGTTCTCTCTCTTATCCTCAAGGCAGCAGAGAAGCTTTCAGAGAAGGAAAACATGTGTCTCCTGATAGAAGAAATTGGTGGCGTTGATAAAATTGAGGCTTTGCAACTTCATGAGAACCCCCAGGTTGCCCTGACTGCTTTGAACATTATAGAGAAGCATTTTTGCGAGGGAGAAGAAAGCGGCACAGTATTACCAGCTCTGAATGAAGATCGTGAATTCTTAAACCAGTTAACAAAAAATCACCAAGGCCCTACGACTTCTAAACCAAGGACCACACCCTAATGGGTAACTTCTTTAAGAACCTTCTAGATCTTGGCATGCCATAGGTGTAAAACTTTTTAAACTGAATGTTAATAAAATTTTCAACACATTCACCTCCATTTATCAAAAAAATGCCGTTAAACCACTTGCATCTTAAAGCCATGTGGAATTTGTCTCCTAAGAGCATGTGATTTAGTGGTTACCTTTAAGGATCTTAAAGGAAGACACTGAAAACAGTAGAATGGTCTATGGCTATTTAAGACAAACTTTGGCTTGTAGACTTGATTAAACCAGTAATTTTTCTTTCAAAAAGAAAAAAAAAAGTTTGGCTAGAAAAACTCACGAGGGTCAATAACAAAATTAGGGTTTATTACAGCAAATGGAAACAAAAAACAAACAACAGAAGAAAGATTTATACTGGCTGAAGTCCAGAAAAATCAATAGTAAACTTCTAGATTTTCCTCCACCAGGTCACACAAGATGCAGTTGTCACTCCAGTGAACCATGGGACATGTGTGGCAGGACTCCAGGTGATACCAGGTACACTTAATCAGTCTGCCCGTCTCTCACTGGATTTATTCTTCTCTTACGGGTAATGTGCCATCTGGAAGATTTTAAGCTTTCCTCTTTGACTTTAGTTTTCCACATTTGACTATGACATGTCTCAGTATAAATTGTTTAGCGTTTAAACTGTACAGGGTTCACTCACCTTTTTGAATTTTTGTGGGTTTTTGTCTTTCATCAAATTTAGAAAGGTTTCAGACATAATTTTTAAATATATTTTCAGTATATTTTTGTTTTCTCTCCTGGGACTTCTCAAACATGAATGTTAGAATGTTGTGTTATGGTCTCATAAGCCCCTGGTCTCAGTTTATTTTTTTAAATCTATTTTCAGTCTATTTTTTTAGATTAGATAAATTCTATTCATCTATCTTCAAGTTCCCTGGTCCTTTCATCTGTCATATCCATTCCTCTATTGAGCTTTCGCATGAAGATATTTATTTTGGCCATTGCATTTTTCAGTTACACTGTTTCTATTTGGTTCTTTTTTACATTTTGTGTTTCTTTTCTAATTCTCTATATATTTGACTATCTTTTGAGATTTTTCATTTTGCTTGTTGAAATATTTTTAGTTTAAATGCTTTAAATTGTTTGTCACATAATTCCATCATATATAATATCCTGATGCTTGTCAAAAGAAGAGAAAATCAAAGCAAATTTACTCGTTTGCTTAGTATAACGAGTAATCATTTTCTATGTATGGTCATTGCCCCTAACTCTTCAAATAGTAGATGTGGAAAAAATTATAGATACTTTAAAATTTATAACCAAACTAAAGAGATTATGTTCAATATTTTCAGTATCACTAAACATATGATCATAATAGCTATATTTACCAAATTTGGGTATTTTTAAAAATATTTTTTGATGTTTATTTATTTTTGAGAGAGACAGAGTGTGAGCGGATGAGGGGAAGAAAGAGAAAGAGACACAGAGTCTGAAGCAGGCTCCGGTTTCCAAGCTCTCAGCACAGAATCCGAACTGGGGCTTGAACCCACAAACTGTGAGATCATGACCTGAGTTGAAGTCAGACACTTAGCTCACTGAGCTACCAAACAGATGCCAAATTTAAGTTTTTAAGTAAACTATTATTCATCAATCTGGAAATCCAACTATTATTTTAACATTTCAGTTCTTCTCCAATTGTTTCCTGTCCACATCCAGAATGCTTCAGCTGCTCCCTCACCTACCATCATTGTCCAACTGACACAACAGGCTGATACAACATCATTTCCCAATAGAGATCAGATAAGGAAAAATAAAGATCTTCAACTTGTAAATAATCATTAAGAAATATTGACTGGGTGCCTGAGTGACTTGTTGGTTAATTGGCTTTTGATTTCAGCTCAGGTCATGATCATATAGCTCTTGAGATTGAGCCCCTCATCTGGCTGTGCGCTGACAGCATGGAGTCTGCTTGAGCTTCTCTCTCTCCCTTTCTCTCTGCCCCTCCCCCATCGCATGTGCACATTCTCTCTCTCTCAAAATAAATAAATTTTTAAAAAGACAATATGATTAGTAAGCATTATACAAGTACATATTCAAGTAAGAGTATTAAATTAATGTCTTTGCTTCTCTTTTCTTTTTTGGCATTCTTTTTTTTTTTTTTTGTCATCTTTCCTTTATTTTTAGCTAAGAAATAGTCTCAAGTTAGTTCTATCACATTTCTGGAAAAGTAACTTCTCTTCCAAATGTGATTTGTGTACTGTTGTAGACAAAGAAAGGATATTATGCCTTCTCCGATCTCCTGGAATATATAGTCTACTGCAATATAAATTAAGGACATTCTATAATCCAACATAATTATCATCACATTTTTTAAAAATTGCATAATTTTCTAGTATCCACAAAAGTTTTTTTTTTTCTTTTTGCCATTGATTATGCTAGATTGGAAAGATTATGTAGTTCTTAATTTGTAATTTTATATTTTGGAGATTGGAAAATGTTAAACTTTAAGACATCTGAACATATCAGCTTGACCAGCTCTGGCCTGTAAGGCAATGGAAGTAAATATTGCAGTTGGTTTCTTCAATTTAAAGCATTCTAATTTACTGTAAAATAATTTAAGGTACCCCTTTTCTGGTTGGACCTTCATGGTTATAAGTCAGTTTTCTTTATCTGACGTTCCTTGATAGGTTTTTGTTTGTTTTTTTGTTTGTTGTTGTTTTGCTTGATTTTTGTTTTGTTTTGTTTTGTGGGGAATATAAGCTCAAATGTCATTCTTCTGTTTGTCAGTAGAGACTGGTCCAGGAATAGACCCAGAATCCAACCTGGTACATGAGGTATGGGAAGCTTTTCTTGATCCCATAAGAATTATTAGTGCTATTGCCTGATGTTTGTGTCTGTCTCAAGTTTCTTTGTTAAAATACTAACTCCTAAGGTGATAGTTTAGGAAACGGGCCTTTGGAAGGTGACTGTGTTTATAAAAGAGGGCTGGAACATTGCTTGTTCCTTCTACCATGTAAAGATACAGCAAAAAGGTGCCATATGTTAATGAGGAAGTGGGCTTTCACCAGACACTGGATATGCCAGAGTCTTGATCTTGAACTTTAGAGATTACGGAACTGTGAGAAATAAATTTCTGTTGTTTATAACTCACCCAGTAATGGGAAGCCTGGGTGGCTCAGTCGGTTAAGCGTCGGGCTTCAGCTTAGGTCATGATCTCACAGTTCGTGGGTTTGAGCCCCATGTCGGGCTCTGTGCTGACAGCTAGGAGCCTGTCTTTGGATTCTGTACCTCCTCTTTCTGACCCTTTTTTACTCATGCTGTCTCTCTGTTTCTCAAAAGAAATTATAACTCATCCAGTTTATGATATTTTGTTATAGCAGTCTGAATGGACTAAGACAAATAGATAGTCTTAAAAACTGTGAATGAGAAAGGTTTTCCTGTTTGATTCTCATAAATATCTTATAATTAGGGTGGGAATGATAGTTTGCAGGAAGCCAATGCTGTGCGTGGCAGAATGAAATGATAGGAAGAACTGGGCTCCCTAAACATGTCACTTAGCTGTGACATTGACCAGCTGTAGAGCCATTCATCACTCTAGATTTTCTCTTTTGTCAGACAAAATATACTGTCATTTAGATAATCTTGTTGTTTTCTGTTTCATTTAGTTAAAATAATCCTAACTAAATCAGAACTTAACTTTGGAACACATATAGCAGGAAACAACTTGAGAACACATGCTAGTACATAAAAGTGTGACAGATTGAAAATATCAAATTTTCAAACTCATAGTATTGATATTTGTGAAATGCTATCTATGGGATATAATAAGAGGGAGATCCAGATGCCCAGGAATAACTGTGAAAAGCTAAAAAAGATAAGATGGAGGTGAAAAGCAGAAAAAGTCAGGATTAGATGAGAACTGAGGAGCTGCTAAGAATTGAAGATTTGGTTAAGAATATATTGAGTATAGAAGAAGCCAGCAGAATAAAATATAAAGCCAGAAAAAATATCTTAAGAAATTTCCCCTAGTACTAAGGTAATGACTACTGAGGGCATGAACATAGTTTAGAATGCATTCTATATTTCCCCCAAAAAGATATTACACAAATAATGTGGACATAGTCCAAATATTACAGTTAAATTTTGTTTTTAATCTATCTTAATATGTAAGAATGATCCTCAATCCTGAAAAAGAGTATAGAAATTGTTTATCCATTGTATGCTCTCTAATTTCAACACAAAGGATTTTGGAGTCAAAATTCAATTCCTTTTGATTAAAGAGAGAGCCATGTACCTTTTTATATCCAAATGTATACCTCAGGAATAAAAAGATCTATAAGATATAGAATAAAACTCACCAGAAATAACTCTAAGATAAAGAATTTTTTAAGTTACAAATTATTGCAAGAAATGTTAAAATTTTTCTTCTCATGGTATATCTTATCTTGCTCTTATATTCAATCATTTACTACTATAATTTATTCTGAATTACCTTCAAAAATTTATATAAAAATTAGATGAGGTTATATCAAGGATCTCAAAATAGATATCCTAAATTTAAAAAAAATTGTTTTATTAAATTAGTTAAAGGAAGACAGAATCACACATACAGTTAACACATACTAATGTGAGCCTATACTCTATTTGTGTCAGTGGTCAAAGCTGCCCCTCCGTTATGGCTCCTCAGACATGTAATTGCAAGAGTTTAGGCAAGATCCTGACTGAAAAAGTTATCTTTATGCATAACTCTAGTAAACATATTGTGTTAAAATTAAAGCAGACAATGACCTTTATATGTCAGTTCGCACTTCTCTAATAATTGCCATTCTGCGTTTTCACCTCAACTAACAGATAAACAAAGTTAATTTAGGAAGACATAAAGAATCACTGAAGTTTTTCCCCACTGACAATAAGTGACATTGACATCCACACAACTTTGCTTCAGAGCATCCTTGTTATTTCTCTTCATAATCATTAGCAATGGTCCACTTTTGATTTTCTCTAGTGATAGCTTCTTTTCTGACAAATCTATTCCTATTTTGGGTCTCTGTATCTTTTCTCATGCAGCTCTCTGCCTGTAACAACCTTCCAATCATTCAAGAGTCACCTTTCAAGTGATGCATTAAGCAGCAATGCTTTAAACAGGTTATGTCAGGTGCTGATCTGTGCTCCCATAGCATCCTCGACATTTGTCTACATTGCTCACTGTACCAAATTGGAAATAAATCCTGTTGTTTATTTTATTTTCTCTTACCATATTTGAATTTCCTTAATGATAGAGACCCTATGTTATTCAATTCGGTATCCTTTAAATTTGGTTTTAAGAGTCTGGGGACAAACTCACAAGCAGTTTGTTGGGGGGCCTGGAGATAAGCCTGAAGAGATGGATTAGAAAACAAAACTGAGATTTCACATTCCAAATTATTGAATTCCTTGGATGTTAAGTAAATGTCTTTCTTTCCTTTATAAAGTTTATCTGTTATTTATTTTGAGAAAGAGAGCACAAGTGGGAGAGGGCAAAAAGGGAGAGAGGGATAATACCCAGCAGGCTCTGCAGAATCCCCGGACATAGGACTCAATCTCAGTAATCCTGAGATCAAGGCCTGAGCTGAAACCAAGTTGGATGCTTAAACAACTGAGTCACCAAGGTGCGCCAATATATTACTTTCTTATACTTGCCTCTATTTTAATCATCTAAGACTTTGACAAGAATGTGAAACTAAGGTGAAATTTATGAAATTTTTGTTTTATGTTTAACATACCCATACCTAAGTGAAAATGGGAGATTACAAACATCTTACATTTTTCCAGAACCAATTTAGATTTGACCTTTGATTTATTTTTCCTTGGATGATGTAATTACCCTGATGAAATAAGTCTAGTTAAAAAACCCTCAAGGAGAAAGTAGGAAAAAACCTCCTAGACCTCCAA
>PISW01000985.1:141237-439385 GCA_004023785.1 Mungos mungo
AGGGAAATGAAAGCAAAACTGAACTCTTGGGACTTCATCAAGATAAAAAGCTTCTGCACTGCAAAGGAAACAATCAAGAAAACTAATAGGCAACCGACAGAATGGGAAAAGATAGTTGCAAATGACATATCAGATAAAGGGCTAGTATCTAAAATATACAAGGAACTCACCAAACTTCACACCCACAAAACAAATAACCTAGTGAAGAAATGGGCAGAAGACATGAACAGGCACTTCTCCAAAGAGGACATCCAGATGGCCCACAGGCACATGAAACGATGCTCAACATCACTCATCATCAGGGAAACACAAATCAAAACCACACTGAGATACCACCTCACACCAGTCAGAGTGGCTAAAATGAACAAATCAAGAGACTATGGACGCTGGCGAGGGTGTGGAGAGACGGGCACCCTCCTACACTGTTGGTGGGAATGTAAACTGGTGCAGCCGCTCTGGAAAACAGTGTGGAGGTTCCTCAAAATACTATCCATAGAACTCCTTTATAACCCAGCAATAGCCCTGCTAGGGATTTACCCAAGAGATACAGAAATGCTGAGGCATAGGAGCACATGTACCCCAATGTTCATAGCAGCAATGTCAACAATAGCCAAAACATGAAAAAGCCTAAATGTCTATCACCTGATGAGTGGATCAAGAAGATGTGGTATATATACACAATGGAGTACTACATGGCAATGAGAGGGAATGACATATGGCCATTTGTAGGAAAGTGGATGGACCTCGAGAGTGTCATGCTAAGCAAAATAAGTCAGGTAGAGAAGGACAGAAACCATATGTTCGCACTCATAGGTCTAACAGGAAATTTTCAGAATGATCTAGCTTCAAGAAAAGCAAGCAGTTAGTAGTGCTTAAGAAAAATTGATTCAGTATCTAATGGATAGTTGATACATGTCACAACACAGCATTTTATATACTGTTAAGTGAAACTGCAATACAATCTAAGTTTATTTTGGGAGTGTTTGCTGTATAATTGGATTTAATGAAATGTTTAGAGGTGCAGTAGGCATGACTTTGAGTAGATAATGAAAGAAAATGCAAAATGCTTATTGACTCATGATGTGGTTTCATCTTAGCTTGGGCAAAGCATGCAGTATTTAATACATAGTAGCAGAATATTTACTACTGAAGCTTGAAAAGATGTGAGTTCTTTGTGTGCAATCTTTCATGTATGCATGTGAGAGGGTTTTCTGTTTTTTTAATATTTTTACATTGTAGTACTTGTTTTGCTTGTTGGGGGTGTTTGCTTATTTAATACATTCCGTCAAGGACAGAAATTACATGCTGGTTTTTTTTTTCCCATAGGAAGTGTGTCTTGGGTTTTTCCCTTATTATTTTCTTTACTTTTTTTCTCTTTTTTTCCTCTTCTTTTTTTGGTGGTGGGGGTGGTTATGTTTAAATGAAGTTGCTTTTACAACACCAAAGACTTAATCATCCATTTCCTATATAAAAGGTAGCTACTTTTCTGCATGGACCTCAAGTATATTGTAGTATAGAGGTGGAATTTAAGGAAAGGTATTAAGCAGGCTGTGTTGTAGCTTATGGGCAAGTAATAAATTGTATCATGTATCTTGAATGTATCATGATAAGCTGCTATATAACAATTGCCACTTCAGATAGCTGTGAAATTAGGTAATTAACTAGTTGTTACTTAACCTTCTAATTTCTGTATAAGTCTAATTACATGAAATAGAAGTTGGGGTTTTGATTTTTTACTTTGCTTTTCTGTTTGGAGTGTCATTGTAACTACTATATTGTAAATGATGGAAAATAATTGCATATGTTACAAAAAATAAATTGTGTTATATTAAAAAAAGGGGGGGGAATATGGTGTCTCCTGTGGGGATAAAAAAAATAAAATACTTTTACAGGAATATATTAGAAAGTGATGAAGACTAAAAAAAATGTAATAACAGACACACAGAGATTCCACAGGGATATTAAAAATTTTATAGACCTTTCTTCCAAATACTAAAAAAAATTTATACGCTAGTAGCTTGTGTATAATCTCAGTGAAAATGGTGGGGTATTTAGCTCCAAGGAGCTGTCCCTCTATAAACATAGTAAAAGTGCACAAAAACTATTAGAATTAAATTTTGGAATTCTGGAAAAAAGTCAAAGGTTTTTAACCACCAAATAAACAGTGAAGCAAGAAAACAACTTAAAAGTAGTTGGAGAGATTTAAGGGTATTTTTTCCTGCCTTTGTTTTACCTTCCTTCTATTCTAGATCAGCAGTGGTCTCCAAGATAGCAACCCATGTTCCTGGCACTCCGGTCCCTCAGAACAGAAGCAAAACAGATTTCGTTCCCACAGAATTGTGTTCAACTATTTTAACTTGTCTAGTGGTCACCTGAAACACTGACAAAAGCATTTGCTTTTGTTTCACCTGATTCAGAACTTTCAGGGCAGAAAAGTGGCTACACAGAGTACATTCCTTGGAAATTCTGAAAGGCAATTGAAGAACCCACTCTTGTGTGGAACAAATGATTGAAATTTGAGAAACAATAATAGATAAGCCAACAACCTGACAAGAAAATCTGCGAAGAGTCTTTGACAGGTTATAGCACTGAAAATCTCACATGTATATTGAATAACGAACATTATGTGCATGCCCAAAGCAGAATATGTGTTCAGAAAAGACCAGAAAATTGGGGCGCCTGGGTGACTCAGTGGGTTAAGTGTTCAGCTTTGGCTCAGGTCATGATCTCACGGTTTGTGGGTTCAAGCCCCGCGTCGGGCTCTGTGCTGACAGCTAGCTCAGAGCCTGGAGCCTGCTTCGGATTCTGTGTCTCCCTCTCTCTCTGACCCTCCCCTGCTTGCACTGTCTCTGTCTCTCAAAAATAAATAAAAACCATAAAAAATTTAAAAAAAAGAAAAGACCAGAAAAGATCCTAAGCTTTTGCCTCAGACCCATCTTTGGGCTCTATACAAGGAGGAAATAAAGACTAAGACAGGACTGCAAACAGCCTCCCTAAGTGTTAAAAGAGTGCTATGGCACATATTCAATGTGCAAAGACTAAAAGAGATTTTGGTTTTGGCTTCAAGAATTCAAGTAAATTTTTCAACAGCAAAGATAAAGGAACAGAGACTTCAGAGGCCACACATAACAAATAATACAGTCTTTGCAAATGTAGAAAAGTTACTAAACAACCAGCCAATTAGGAGGCAGAGAAAGCAGCCACAACCACAAATCCTAAGATGGACAAAGAGTCTACCTTCTAAAATTAATACATTACAATATTCAAAATGTCCAAGTTTCAACAAACAACTATAAAGCAGGCAAAAATAAAAGTATTCCTCATTCATAAGAAAATTAACCCAAACTGAAATAGTTTGAGAGTGAAAGGATGGGAAAAGATATGCCATGCAAATAGTCACTGGGAGAGAACCAGAATAGCTCTACTAATAACATAAGAAATATACATTAAGTCAGAAACTGGTACAAGAGACAAAGAAGAACATTATGGATTGATAAAAGTGTCAATTCATCCAAGGAGATATAATAGTTATAAATATATATATGCACCTAACAACAAATAGATATCCGAGAATAGCAACTTTTGACTTTTGAAATTCCTTTTTTGTTGACACTTCTTAATAATTTATCTGTAATCCAATGATTTTAAAATAGAAATATTGTTTCTTTTAAACAATAAGACTTTATGTTTTTTCTGTTACAATTTTTGTCATTTCTTTTATTCATCTTTATCAACTCAAAAAGTTTGGACAATAGGAAACCCTTATAAGCTACAAAATGAAGCAATGTCATCGAAACTTATATTAAAAGTTACAATAGAGGGGCGCCTGGGTGGCTCAGTCGGTTAAGCATCCGACTTTGGCTCAGGTCAGATCTCACGTTCGTGGGTTCGAGCCCCACGTCAGCTCTGTGCTGACAGCTAGCTCAGAGCCTGGAGTCTGCTTCCGGTTCTGTGTCTCCTCCTCTCTCTGCCCCTCCCCCTCTCATGCTCTGTCTCTCGTTGTATAAAAAATAAATAAAGCATAAAAAATTTAAAAAATTACAATAGATAACATAAAATAATGCTTTAACAATAACAATGCTTTAGTAAAAATAATGAAAAACCCTGTGTATCTCAAATTACTAATTTGCAGTGAAGCTCTACTAGTTATCATACTATTTAGTTATTTCCCATACCATTATTACATGATTATTATAATGGATGCCCACTTTATTTTCCATGAGTTAGTAGTTATTAATTGCTACTTGTGCATGGCATTTCACTTTAAAATTAACAGAATAACTAGTCCTTTCCATTTAAACACTATTATGCATATTTTATTTTTTATAGATTTTATTGTCCAGAAAATTCAGTAGCATAAATGTTTCTTTTAAAAAAAGTAAATTTTTTAAATTTGTTTTTAATGTTTTTATTTATTTTTGAGAGAGAGAGAAACAGCGAAAGATGGGAAGGGTCAGAGAGAGAGAGAGAGAGAGAGAGAGAGAGAGAGATAGAATTGGAAGACAGGCTCTGGGCTCTGAGCTAGCTGTCAGCACAGGGTTCGAAGTGTGGCTCGAACCCATGAACCACGAGATCATGACCTGAGCCAAAGCTGGACGCTTAACCGACTGAGCCATATAGGAGCCCCTAAACAAAGTAAATTTTTAAATAATGCAATTTAGAATGCTTTGTGTCATAATTTGATATGAAAAAGAAGCATATTTTAAACTAATTATAATGAAATGAAAATGTAGTTGAAATACAAATATATGTTCCTATATGCACTTAATGGAAATTTAGTGAAGGATAATTTACAAAAAGAAGTCTCTGGTGTTCACATCCTGGAAGCAGCTATTAGATTGAACTATGTACAATTGCTGTAGTACAGAAACAATGAAATATAACAGTGTCATATGATTTAACATGTTCTTTTAGTAAGAGTTCTAATGAACTATAGAGCTCTCAGGCTGAAAAGCAAATTGCGTAAAGGTATGTCAGAAACACACTGAAGTACTACCTGACCTGCTTGTGATGGCCACTTATTGAATATTGTCCTTAACAGAGGTGACAACAGTGAAAAGGTAATCTTTTTTTTTAATTTTCTTATTTTTTATAGAGGTAAAATTAGTAAATAATATTATATTCATTTTTATATGTGGAATATAATAATTTGATATTTGTATACACTACAAAGTGATCACCAGAATAGTTACTATCCACCACTATACAACTGACTGTTTTTTCCCTCCATCTGCCAACCCCCTTCAATCTGTTCTCTGTACTTTTGAGTTTTGTTTTTTTTTGCTCGTTTTGTTTTTTACATTCCACATATAAGGGAAATTACATGGCATTTGTCTTTCTCTGTCTAACTTATTTTACTTAGCATAATATATACATCTTGGCTGTTGTAAATAATAATGCAAAGAACATTATGGTGCATGTACCTTTTTGCTTTAGTGGAGATTTTCTTCAGACAAATATTCTGAAGTGAAATAGCTCTGTCATATGGTCAATCTATTTTTAATTTTTTGAGAAACCTCCATGTTTTTTATAGTGATAAACCAATTTGCATTCCCACCAAGAGTGTAGAAGGGTCCCTTTGCTCCACATCCTTTTCAATGTATTTCTTGCTTTTTTGATAAAATCCATTCTAGCAGGTATGAGATTATATCTCATTATGGTTTGTAATATAGTATAAAATCAGAAAGCATGGTATATCTAGCTTTTTTTCCCCTCAAAATGAGTCTGGCTATTTAGATTCTTTTGTTGTCCCACACAAATTATAGAATTGTTTGTTCTATTTCTGTGAAATATGCCGTTTATATTTTGATAGGGATTGCACTGAATTACCTTGAGTATTACAGAAATGACCTTGGAATATCTTACCATTTATTTGTATCTTTTTCAATTTATTTCTTCAATGGCTTATAGTTTTCAGTATATAGGTCGTCAGTTTATAGGGGTAACCAAGGTCACCTTTTTGGTTCAATTTATTCCTATGCATTTTATTCTGCTTTGAAGCCATTGTAAATAGGATTGTTTTCTTGATTTCTCTTTCTAGTAGTTGTTAGTGTAAAAAAACACAACAGATTTCTGTATATTGATGTTGTATCCTGCAACTTTACTGAATTCATTAGTAATTTAACGAGGTTGTTTTTTGTTTTGTTTCTGTTTTTGTTCTGTTTCGTCTTGTTTTGTTTTGAGAGAGAGAGAGAGGATGTGCACAAGTGGGGAAGGAACAGAGAAAGAGAAAAAGAGAATACCAAGCAGGTTCCACACCAAAAGCATGCAGCCTGACCCAGGGCTCAAATTCATGAACAGTGAAATCATGACTTGATCCCAAACCAAGAGTCAGGCACTTAACAAACTGAGCCACTCGGGCATCCTGAGTTTAGCAGTTTTTTTGGTAAATTCATTAAGGTTTTAAAAGTACAATATCATATTATCTATAAATAGTGACAGTTTTACTTCTTTCTTTCCAGTTTGGATGACTTTTATTTATTTACTTTTTACCTAAGTACCTTGGCTAAGTCATCCAATACTATTTTAAATAAAAGTGGTGGGAGTGGGCATCCTTGTCTTGCTCTTGATTTTAGAAGAAAAGCTTTCACTTTTTCCCTGTTGAGTATGATGTTAACTGTGGCATTGTCATATAGGGCCTTTATTTTATTGAAGTATGTTTCCTCTATACACAATTTGCTGAGTGTTTTCATTATAACTGGGTGTTGATTTTGGTCAAATCCTTTGGTTATATGATCATTTCAGTTCAAAATTTTAAAAGCCTAGTCAAACCAATTTTAAACTTCATCTCATGTGATTTTCGAATTTCATGTAGTCCCTTCCCTTTCTCCCAAAATGAGCCATCGTTTGTATTTATAGATTTGGCAAAGATGACGAATACAGCATACTTTTAGGCTCCATTCTGGATTAGACTCTCATGGATTAGACTCTCTGTCCTCTTCCAAGTGTCCCTGCTTTTTAGCTTATGCTGCCTGTTTCTCAACACCCTCTGGATTATAGAAATACAAATCCTGCTTCTTTTAACCTGCATGCATAGGGTTTCACATAACCTACAAAGGAATTCCCTGACATGGGAAACCTACTTCCTTCTGGCCTTCCAGATTTATTAACTCTTTTCCTGTTAAGGGTTAAAGCCTCTGTTTTGATCGAAGTCCCATAGTCAAAGAATAGTTATCTTGAATGAACCACTACAAGGGTGGCTTAAACACAATGCACTCTATGATGACATTATCCCATAGGAAATAACAGAAATGTAAATTGTTCTGCCATCATCCCATTCCTTCCCTGCCATCTCACTCTATTTTCCATTGTACCTTTCTGTTGGTGGGTACGGAAGGAAAAACAAAAATTCCCTTACTAATCAGTCAAATACTCGTTTCCACTTTCAAATACCCTGAACACTTGCCAGAGATTGTCCTGGACCTGCCGTTGCTTGGTCTGAGCAAAGAAAGATGCTCTACAATCAAGAGAATGGGGAAGGAGAAGCCACAGCTTTCTCTCACTAGATTTTATTAATCACATTTTCCATAATTTCTCCCCTCTACCCATCTAATATTCCACTTATATATGCCTTTGAATATCAGAGTGTCTTAATTTGATTTTTCCTCAAAAGAAGACCCTGAGATAGGAATTTAGGTGAAGTTTAGTTGAAAGACAACCCCTGAGCACTTAAATGAGAAGGGAAGAACAAAATAAATGGAAAGGAGAAAAGCCAATAGAGAGGGTGTCACTGAGAAGTTGACCATTGCGGACAACTAGGGTTCCAACCCAGTGAGGATGATGGGAATGGAGAATCCATTGAAGATTCCAATTCTATTTCTATCTTGGTTGAGGATGTCTCTTGAAGATGGTAACTCCTCATCAGTTAAGTGTTAGTCCTGCTCACTGCCCAACAAGCCACGTGACAAGGAAAGTAATCAATCAGGCATGAAGAGGAAGGGAAAGGTGGAGATCTGTCAGCATGCTTTAAGCCCTCCACCACAGCAGCTACTGAACTCAAGTGAGCAGAGAAGAGATGGGGAAAGAATTTTTGGTGTGCTATGAGGCTCAAGGGTAATTATGTGAACCCCAGGTCCCTTACTTATAAGCCCTAACACGAGTATGGCCAAAAGTAGCTATAGCTTTCCTTAGACTATATCGTTATAGATGCCTTTCTGTCTGCTTTAGGACTTACTTACCAATTTGGGAGCAAAAGGAATTCCTCTCCACACTCTATTACATAGTTTGTCCTCATTACGTTTCCCAGAAGCCAATGAAGCAGAGAGGGATTCAATTAAAAGCAGGTAATAGCTGTTGGCTAGAAAGCAGTTTTAACAATCCAAAGAGTGGTGACAGAAATGTTTACAATTTTTGGCCTCTTTATTTTAGATTTAGATAGAAAAAGGGCTGAAAATGATAAAAGCATATTTCACTAATATGAAAGAATCAGCATAGTCTTTCGAATAGTTATTTCTATAAGTGCAAACAAGTTTTAAAACTTCTGTCATAACTCTTTTATTTATCTAATAATATGTATCCTTAAGCCTTCTATTAATATTGCTTTCAGTGATATAGCTTCTTTCTTTTGCCACATCTGAATAAGATAGAAATTAGTGAAGATACAATTGAACATTTTCTAAAATGGTAAAGCATAGAAGAAGAAATAGTGCTGTAAGTTTCAATATACCATAATTATGTAAGTGTCTTTATCCTTTTCCTTTGAGGGAATTATTTTTAAAATGTGTCTGGATTTGTGACAAGGAATGCCTTTTTGCGTAGATGCTTAGTTTGGAAATTGCTTTCTCCCCTCACCAGCTGACTTCAACTATATTTATATTAACCAGAAAGAAGTCCTGAAACATAGCCCATGAATCAACATTGAAATATTCCCTCTAAAAACACAGTTCTAGTAGGAGGGACAAGCCTCATAAATGAATGACAGGGACATACATGAGTTGAAATTGCATAATTGCAAACAGGAAGTGTAGAAGAAATACTTGAAAGTTTTTCACAGAAAACCAAGATTTGGGAAGCTCAGGACAACTGTGAAACAATACCAATTAACAAAATAATTTGTACTGAGTTCTTTAGGGAAATAATTACTGAAAGTGATTGAGAGAATGCCATTATTATATACTAAAAGGAGAGCCAATAGTAACAGTAATAAGCTTTACATTTGAAGAAAATGGAAAAGACTGTTATCTGGTTCACATATTGATTTTTTCATCAAACATGTTAAATACCAAGGATTGTCATGGTTGTGAAAAATGTGAGAAGGAGTACATTTTAATTTTAAACAAAGTAATGGCATCAAAATGAATATACAAGTACACATATGGCTATTCATGTGATAGCTACATTTTGCAATTCTGCTATGCAAATACATGCCAAAAATACTAATTTTTTTCTTCATCAAGTGCAGAAAATATAATTTATAGAAATATTTTACATAAAACACATCTTTGTAATTATAAATTACATATGCCATAAAAATTTGGAAATTAATTGATATAAAACAAATTATAGTGTACATATTATTGTCAATTCTTTAACATTATTAGCATTATGACAAAAATAAAATTGTCTGTAAAATTATACAAAGAAATATAAAGTGGAATGTCATACTATTATGATAAAAGTAATGAAAACACAAACATATCAAAACATTGATTTTGACAATATAATCATTGAGTAATTTATGGTTTTTAGAAATTTATAATCTGATTAGTAAACAAAAATTTGAAAAGTGACAAAGTTTTCAGCTAAAAAGAAAAAAATGAAAGGAGATTTAAATATGAACAAATAATTTGATAAAATTAAAAACCAAACATTGCAGGGATATAACTTTTATTAAAACTAAAAACTAGTTTTTGAAGACAAAAATTTAAAAATAATGGAAAGTAAGGTCAAGGAAATAAAAGACACAATGTACAAATGAATAGCTTTAGAAAATTTTAAAAAGCATCTAACTATAGATACAAAAGAAATCAAATTATTTTAAAATGCATTATAAGTAACTTTAAACCAATAGAGTTGAAAAACTATATGAAATTGGCAATTGTATGGGAAAAATAAAGAAATATCAAAGTGTTGAACAGGAAATCTTCTTCATGAAAACCAAGAATATAAGTCAATAAATTCTCTTTCCCTGAAAATAGGCCACCATCTCAATCAACTAGAAATGGATAAGATACATGTACCCAGGTCAAAACAGAGTTTACTGTAGTTTGTGCAAAAATTTGTGTCTTATAACAAGAAATTAGGTTTATGAAGTGAAGTTTGTGATTATTTTGTTAGCATCATACCTTCGTACCACATCATGTCTGTATATGAAAGAAAAACTCTTACCTTTAGGCTTTTAAGGGAGGAAAAATTTCCTAACCTTAAGGCTCTTGACTGTGTCCAAAATTAAGATGACAAAGACAGATTAACTCAAGAAAAGCATACACATTTATTTAATATAAGTTAATGTGGAACAGGAGCCTTCATACGGAAGGCTGAACAGAGCTCAGCACAGCATCATTACGCTAGGTTTGATGAAGAGTGGGTAGTCATGGAGGAATACAATAATAGGTCAGAGAACAAGAGGTTAGGGTAGTATACTAGGGGAAATTGAGCAAGGCCTTTTTGTTAGGAGATAGGGAAGCTGCTTTTCTCCAGCTACAGAGAAGGCACCTCTCTAGTGAAGGTTTCAGAGGAGAAAGGTAAGGAAGTGGTCAAAGTGACCTTCCTGCTTCTGCTGTTTTGTCAAATTCCTTCTGCTTAAAATATTCAATATGACAAGGTACTGTATTTTGAGGTAATATGTCTTGAAACCCACTGGGCTGCTGTAGGAAAAAATATTGTAGCGAGAAACCTGTAGATGCCTGGAGATCAGAGTTAGAAGGCCTCAAGGCAGTTTGTTATGAAGTTTTTAAATCTACTTGCTCCTGCTTGCCTCTTTTTGCAAGCCTTTTTAAAATGATTTTTATTTAAATTCCAGTTAGTTAACATACAGTGTAATACTAGTTTCAAGCATACAGTACAGTGAATCAACACTTTCATAGAACATGCAGGGTCATCACATCCCCTATTTAACCCATTCCCATCACCTCCCCCCCCCCCCCGCCACCTCCATCTCCTCGGGTAACTATCAGGAAGTCTGTTTCTTGGTTTGTCTATCTTTCTTTCTGTATATTGTTTCCCTTTACTTGTTTTGTTCATAAATTCCACATAAGAATGAAATCATATGGTATTTATCTTTCTGTGACTTATTTTATTTAGCATAATACTCTTTAGCTCCATCCATGTCATTACAAATGGCAAGATTTCATTATACTTATGGATGAGTAATATTCCATTGTATATATGCCACATCTTCTTTACCCATTCATCAGTGGATGGGCAATTGGGCTGTCTCTGTAATGTGACTATTGTAGATAATGCTGCTATAAACATCGTGATGCATGTTTATAGTATTTTTGTATTCTTTGGGTAAATGCCTTGTGGAGAAATTACTGGATCATAAGGTAGTTCTATTTTTAACTTTTTGAGGAAACTTCATACTGTTTTCCAGAGTGGCTGCATTCCCACAAACATGCCTGAGTGTTCCTTTTTCTCCACATCCTTGCCAACATCTGTTGTTTCTTGTGTTGATGATTTTAGCCTTTCTGACAGGTGTGACATGATATCACACTGTAGTTTTGCTTAGTATTTCCCTGATGATCAGTGCAATTGAGCATATTTTTATGTAGCCATCTGTGTATCTTCTTTGGAAAAATGCCTATTTATGTCTTCTGCCCATTTCTTAACTGGATTATTTGTCTTTTAGCTGTTGAGTTTTAGAAGTTCTTTATTTATTTTTGGATACTAACCCTATATCAGATATATCATTTTGCAATGTATTCTCCCATTCAATAGGTATCTTTAGTTTTGTTGATTATGTCCCTTGCTGTACAGAAGCTTTTTATTTTGATGAAGTCCCAATAGTTTATTTTTGCTTTTATTTCATTGTCTCAGGAGACATATCTAGAAAGAAATTGCTACAGCCCATGTCAAGGTTGTGTTTGACAATGTTTTCTAGAATTTTTATGGCTTCAGGTCTCAGATTTAGGTCTTTCATCTATTTTGAATTTATTTTTGTATATGGTATAATAAAGTGCCCCAAATTCATTCTTTTGTGTGTTGCTGTCCAGTTTTCCCAACAGCATTTTTTGAAGAGACTGTCTTTTTCCCATTGAATATTCTTTTCTGATTTGTTGAAGATTAATTGACCATATAGTTGTGAGTTCATCTTTGGGTTTTATACTGTTCTATTGATCTATGTTCCTGTTTTTGTGCCAGTACCATACTATTTTGATTACTACAGATTTGTAATATAACTTGGAGCCATGAATTGTGAAGTTTCCAGCTTTGCTTTTCTTTTTCAAGATTACTTTGGCTACTTGGAGTCTTTTGTGGTTCCATACAAATTTTAGGATTGTTTGTTCTAACTCTGTGAAAAATGCTGGTGGTATTTTGATAGGGATTGCATTAAATTAGTAGGTTGCTTTGGGCAGAGTGGACTTTAAATAATATTTGTTCTTTCAACCCATGAGTATTGAACGCCTATCCATTTCTTTGTGTCATCTTCAATTTCTTTTATCAGTGTCTTATATTTTTCAGAGTATAAGTCTTTCACATTTAGTTAGATTTATTCCTAGCTATCTTATTATTTTTGGCACAACTATAAATGGGATTAATTCCATAATTTATTTCTGCCGCTTCATTGTTGGTATATAGAAATGCAATAGATTTCTGTATGTTGATTTTATACCCTGCAACTGTGTATTTGTATATCTGTTCCAAGCAGTTTTTTGGTGGAGTCTTTTAGATTTTCTGGGGGAAAGTATCATGTCATCTGCAAATAGTGAGTTTAACTTCTTCTTTACCAATTTAGATCCCTTTTATTTCTTTTTGTTGTCTGATTACTGAGGCTAGGATTTCCAGTACTATGTTAAATAACAGTGGTGAGAGTGGACCTCCCTGTCTTGTTCCTGACCCTAAAGGGAAAGGTCTCCATTTTTCCCCATTGATGATGATATTAGCTGTGGGTTTTTCATATGTGGCCTTTTTTGTGCAGAGGTGTATTCCCTCTAACCCTACTTTGTTGAGGATTTTTATCATGAATAGATGCTGCACTTTGTCAAATGCTTCTTCTGCATCTATTGAATGGATCATATGGTTCATAGCCTTTCTTTTATTAATATGGTGTATGTTGATTGATTTACAAATATTTACAAATATCAAACCACAGTTGCAATCTAAGAACAAATCCAAGTTAATTGTGGTAAATGATTTTTTAATGCATTTTTGGATTCTCTTTGCTAGTATTGTATTGAGAACTTTGGCATCCGTGTTCATCAACGATATTGACCTCTATCTAGTTCTCTTTTCTTAGTGAAGCCTTCCTGCAAAATGCTATTTTGTCAACTGTGTCTTTCCTGACCACCGTATTTAATTTTATTAATGCTTATTTTATTTTGAGAGACTGACAGAGCATGAGTGGGGGAGGGCCAGAGGAAGAGAGAGGGAGACCCAGAATCCGAAACAGGCTCCAGGCTCCGAGCTGCCAACACATAGCTTGATACAGGATTCCAACTCACAAACCATGAGATACCGACCTGAGCCGAAGTTGCACGCTTAACTGACTGAGCCACCCAGGTGCCCTGACCACCATATTTAATGCTGCAACCTGTGTCCCCTTCACACACACTATAATCAAACAAACCTTCCAGCCTGAGATACTGAGATACTATATCCTTCTAACATTCTGTTTGTATGCATTTAAGAGATTCTGGTATCTTTCCTTATGTTATAATATAGTTTCTACAATACTGAGTATCATATTCTGTTTACTAATAAGCATACTACAAATCTTTCTTGTTGAATTAAATGAAATCAAATTCTGAAATATTCATATTTTAAATTTTTTTCTAATTCCTCTCACTGTTTCCACCCTTGATGACCTTTTATTATATATATCATATTTAAAGATAAACTCTGCATCAATGTTGTGTTTTTCTCCTCCATTTCAAGCAATTAAATTACGTATCGGAAAGAAAAGGAAGATTAATTTAAATTCGAAATACAGTTCTGTTTGGTGATCTCAAGAATATAAAATGAGTGTGTTGGGTGTAGAATAGCTAACCACAAGGTAATGTGAATGAACAAATGCTATTTTTCTGCCAGACTGAAAAGATACAGTGATTTATTTATTTCTGTTGCATCTTTCATCATAGTCCAAATTATTGACACTTTAAGAAATTGTGTAATTAGAAATTGAATTTCTAAGAGATAATAGCTCAGAATGAAATTGATCTTTCCTCTCAGACAAAAATTCTCTCCTTGATCAAACTCTAGTCAGGCTTCTCTGAGCTCTTTTTCCAAGAGGCCCCATCATTATGCATGTCTTTGAGAGTTCAATTTTAGTAAGAATCCTGCTAAGTCAGGTTAGCCAGAATACCCCACCTACAATATCTGATTACTCTGAATACTTGACCAAATTTCTCATCCCCAACTTTCCCAGATGATGTCTGATCACTTTGACATTCAGCAAGAATCCTGTTAGATGGGTTTAGCCAGACCCCCCCGTCCCCTCCCCCTACTCCACCCTGATGTCTTCTCTTAGTAATTCTCCATTCACTTACTACCCCACCCCACAGTCCTGTTCCTACTCTTCCAATCTCCTCCCATCCTCAAAACCCTACTGTAGTAGATCCCTTTTCTAGTGTAGCAGCCTCCCTGAATAAAGTCAGCCTTATTGTTTTAACAGATGTCATGACTAATATTTACTTTAACATCTCCGAAGTTAGAAAAATGCTGGTGAACCTCCAGATGCCTCATTATAAGCCAGGTATATCCCAAGCCTAATTTAATGCCAGGCATATTCAGAACTGGCTGTGAAACTAGCAGAGGCTGAACTTACAAATTATGGACTCAGCACCTGCAAGAGTGATGGGACCAGAGAGGGAGGAGCAGTGATTAATACTATGGCATTTATTGATGGATGTTTATATGCATTTCTCTAATTTTAAAAATGGTTGAGCGTGAAGAGCTGTCTGAACTATTTTAGAAATCATTTTCAGTGCTTGAAAAAAAATTAAATTAATATTGTAACCTTGTCTTCTGTTCATAATAAACAGACAGAGGTGTATATGTTTTCAAAAGAGTTAACATGTCTTTGAAATTGTTCCAATGCTTCTCATTTCATGGAGTTTAATATACATTTAGAGCCATATGTCTCTTCTCATTTGAAAGTCGAATAGAATGTGTTGAATTAAAAAAAGGTTTTGGCATTTAGATGGCTATCTGCATATAAATTAATGTGTTAATTACACATTCCTGAATCACATATGAAAGGATTTGCACAAGAGTCAATGTTAATTATGAAGAATGGACATTGTTATTGAGGATTAGAATCTCACCTGAGTATATTTGTGAGAATTGCTTGTGGACAGGCAGATGCAAATCATAAAAAAGAGTTAAAATTATCATATCAAAGAACAAATGGGCTGATAAAGAGTAGAGAACTCAGAGACAAATGCGAGACTATTTGGAAAACCCTTCTCAGAGGTGTGTTATATTCATAAAATGAAATTATTTAATCATTTAAATATTATATTTCAATCAAGCCAACTCTCAAGTTTAAACATTATTCTCAAGTCCCTCACCTTGTCAATGGCACAAAAGTAAGTCCATCTATTAGATAAGTAGCATCATTTATGTTCAAGCTAATGCTTTCTGCTCTTAATTCATTTGCTTATCCCCTAAGAGCTTCATATACTCAAAAACCCAGTAACAAAAGACATTTTATTTCATGAAATTTTTAGCTGTATTTGAATTGAAAGGAAAGCCTTTAACACTATGTAATCTGCCATCCTGGCAGAAGCAGAAATCCTAGCTTTATTTCTTTAATTCTCATCTCTTTATAATTCCATTCTATTATTTGAGGAGAAGCCAGGAGGAATCCAGGAATGAGATTGATTAGGATTGATTGATTGATTAGGAAATTCAAGGATTGAATTTCCAACAAGATAGTGTTGGCTTCTTTTGATGTTAAATTACAAATTAGAATAGTGAGTATAAATAGTGAACATATTCAGGGTATAAATAGCGTGTTTATTAGGGTCATGTTTCATACTACATAAATAATTTAAATATTATTTAAAAACTTTATTTTTATTTTAATTGAAATAATTACAGCTTGTTAAAAATTCATAGTAAGTTGGGGCACCTGGCGGGCTCAGTTGGTTATGAATCCACCTTCGGCTCAAGTCATAATCTCATGGTTCATGAGTTTGAGCCCCACGTCAGGCTCTGTGCTGACAGGTTGAAGTCTGGAACCTGCATCAGATTCTGTGTCTTCCTCTCTCTCTGCCCTTCCCCTGATCATGCTCTGTCTCTGTCTCTCTATCTCTCTCAAAAATAATAGACATTAAAAAAAACAGTAGGTGTCTGGGCTATAAAATGTTGTCCTTTTCAAAAGCTCATGACAAAAGGATTGTACCTGAAAAATTTCTATTGTTTTTCAAGTAATAGATTAGAAATACTTAAGACTTTATAAAAATGTTTCTCTTATTCTTTATTCATACTGTATATACGCCATTAAACTAAGTATTAGAATCTGTTGGAGGTTTTGCTAAAAAGAAATGATCTACCTATATCATGTGGTTAAATTATACTCTTATGTTTCTGATTCTAACACATTCTTATTACTATTGTTTATCATTCAATAAGAGGTTGAACTTTGGAATTTATTAGCTCTGCTGTGTCAAGTTAATGATTATTTTTTTCACAGAGATATATTTTCATATTTACCTATTTTATATTTATTTCTGTATTTATTTATTTAAAAACATCTTTAAAACATAAGAATACTACTTATATTTAGATGTACATTGAGATCTTCAAACATTATAACCATTTTTATTTGAATTTAGGCTCTCCCTTTGAATATAATTTTGTAGTTTATTTTAAATTGATATATTCCTAAAATCCTCCTTTAAAACTATTAAGATTTTAATAGTTCATTGCTTTTCACCCATTCACTTTTTAGGGCCTTATGTCCTCATATCTTATAAAACAAAAATTAATCTGCCACCTCTCTGCACTAACTTCAATAACACTATGTAGTATTTAAAACTTATTAACATATATGTGCCATCTGTTCCCAATTTAAATATCACACATTGAAATTTCTAAATTTGTACATCTTAAGATATTCTTCCTTTATTTTTTCATAATTTTTCTAGAAATTTCTTCATGTTCTTACAATTGCCTAAGAGAACACAATGATTTTATTTTTCAGGACTGAGTTGCAATTTAAGTAAAATTATATTGTGAATATGGGACAATGTGATTGTAGTGGTGCAGTAAAAAGAGCAGAGATGGAGTCAAGCAGAATGTGAATTTGAATTTTGGCTCTGTCACTTACAGTCTTGTGATGGTATTTATATAAGTGTGTGTGTGTGTGTGTGTGTGTGTGTGTGTGTGTGTGTGACACAAATTCTTTAAATATCAGGCTATTTCTGCTACTGCACAATATTTATAAAGGAGAAAATAAATACCTAACAGGCAAAATTGCTGTGAAGATGAATAATAATAAAATAATCATTAACAGTATTGTTACTGCAAACAATGTAACTGTTTTCTGTTTTAACTCCTTCCTCATAACAACTCAGTGAGACAGATAACAATTGTTATTTCCATTTTATAGAAAACAAACAGAGGCAAGGGTGGTAACTATCTGATGCAACTTAGTAAGTGATAAAGGTATTTCAATCCAGGAAATCTGGAACCTGGGTCTCAATTCTCTCACTGTCTATCAGGTTAAAGAAGATAAATAATAAGAATTTTGCATTTTCATTCTAAAAGTGACT
The DNA here is from genome assembly GCA_004023785.1 of Mungos mungo. NCBI lineage: Eukaryota > Metazoa > Chordata > Mammalia > Carnivora > Herpestidae > Mungos > Mungos mungo. Next base: position 159,114 of record PISW01000985.1, read on the forward strand.
ATTTGGATCATACAGTGTGGGTTAGCTTTTGTGCGATCAGCTAATTCTTCTCATGTTTATAAGTCAATGGCAGAAAAAGAAATGTATTTTGGAATTAAGGTTCTAAAAGAAAGAAATTTAGTGAATGCAAACCCAAATGTCATTTTAGGCAGAAATTCTGTCACAGAATCCCTCTTCTTTCATTTTATTTTCATTTCTACTAAACATTTTGATGCACTTAACTTTCCTGAAAAACTAGAACAAATGCAAAATTGACTCTACAGCAATAATAAAGGGACTTCATTTTTGTTGTATGTTTGTGTATCGGTGTCTATATGTTCATGACATTAAATAGATGTCTTGAAACCACATTCATTCCCCATATCATTGACTGAATCAGATTAATTTAGCAATTGTAACAGATGTGTGTATACTACAAGACCACGGTTTACATATTAGACATTTAAGATACATATTAAATATATAAATTCTCAGGGTGCATGGGTGGCTCAGTTGGTTGAGCGTCAGACTTTGGCTCAGGTCATGATCTCATAGTTTGTGAGGTCAAGCCCCACATTGGGCTCTGTGCTGACAGCTCAGAACCTAGAGCCTTCTTGGGATTCTGTGTCTCCCTCCCTCTCTCTCTCTGCCCCTACCCTGCTCACACTCTGTCTCTCTCTCTCTCTTTCAAAAATAAACAAACATTAAAAATATATAAAGATGTAAATTCTCATTCTCCACCTTCAAAGAAATCTATAACTCTTGACATTAATTATAAAAGGAGGTAGTAAAACCTCTTTACTTGAAAATTTTAGATTAAATATCTAAAAGTTTATTTTCATTTTGATAACACCATTGGTGAGTCTATGAAATATATGAACTTCTCAGTTCTTGATGGACTCTCATATAATGATTATATCTTCTGCCTTGATTATTCACAACTACATGTCAGTTTCTCCATAATATCAATTTCTAATGTCTCTTCTTTCAAGGAGTATAATTTATGTTTCCAGATCTTTCTTCTCTTCCTCTTATTTCAAAAATTTGTGTACACTGAGACCTTCAGTTCATTGATTCAGTCTTCTTTAACTTTATTTCCTCTACCTCCACTTCAAATTGTACACCAGTACAATCCAGGGCTATTTACCTTCTTTACCATTAAACAATTGCTAAATTACTATCATTAATGTATTCTTATCCCTGGTATTTACCTCAAAATCAACCTTTCCCCACCTCATGCTTATCAAAATAATCTTTTAAAGGTCACTTGAAATCATAGTATTATTAAATCCAATGGTCAATTATTAGGACATATTTTACTGCACCTATAAAGACTATTTATCACAGTTGGTCACTCCTTCCTTCTTAAAATATTTTTATTAGTTTCCACTTTGTTTTGATATTCCTCTTACTTTACTTCCCATTTGTTGTTATTTTTATTAATTTCTCCTCACTTCTCTGATGTTAGAACTCAGTTCTGACTCCTCTGACTATATTCTTACCACACACGTTACTATTCATTTGGGTGATTTTAAATATCATCTCATGCCTATGAATATCAAGTATTTGCCTCTAGTCCACTTTTCTTCTGTGAGCTCCATATCAGTTTAGTCAAATGTACATGGGACGTCTCCACTAAGATCTAAAAAAAGACATCTAAAACATGAAGTATCCAAAAGAGAACTCCTGATTTTCAAATAAAGCATGGTTTTCATGAAGTCTTTTCTAACTCAGAAATGAGAACTCTGTTCCTCTGGTTATTAAGGCCAAAACTTAGTCCTCTTTAACATTTATTTTCTTTTATACAATACAATATCACTATCTCTTTAAACCTGTGTGTGTATGTGTGTGTGTGTTTGTGTGTGTGTGTGTGTGTGTGTGAGAGACATTGACCACTGTTTACCATTTCTACCATCAACATCTTATACAAGTTAACTAGTAACTCTCCTTGGAATTCTATAATAGACTTATAATATCTATTATTTTTTATTTTTTAATTTTATTCTCTATGTTCAACAAAGCAACCAGATTTTTCTTACCAGTAAATAAAAATCATCATAATTCTCTTTTCAAAACTATTTCATTGATTTCCAATTCAACAAAAGTAAAATATAGTCCATATTTGGCCATATTTCTGCCCTTGCTACTTCACTGGCATGTTTGACGACCTACCTCCTCCCTTTTCCCGCTCCAGGACAACCAGCATCCTTGTTACTTTGCAATATGTGGGGCGTGCTGTTGAGCCAGGCCTTTTGTGCTTGTTTCCTCTCTCTGGAATGCTGTTCACCTACTATTTGCATGACCTGCTCCCTCTATTTCCTTTAGGCTCTCTGCTTATCCCTCACTTTCTTATAAGTAATCATTTATTGCCTCTGGGTTCCAAATCATTCTTTATTGCCTCTGGGTTTCAAATAATCATTTTCATGATTTCAATGGACCTTGCCTATTAAATATTTTCCCTTTCTAGCTAGCTATCTCTTAAGCTTTGTTGATAAACAGCACTGAAGAGAAGTAGAAAGGAGTTTTGCTTCCTAGTTCTGGTGTCTTCTGCCATCTTCTTCTGATGCCTGTTTGCTTCCTGGGTCTATTGTGCTATATGAGACAGCAGGTAACTTCCATAGCATATGCAGCATGTTCACCACACCCGCGTAGTGGCCAGCAACAATTAGCAACAAGCAGCTTCCCCCTTAACTCGTCTAAGGTGATTCTGTAGTAAAATGTATTTGGTGAGACACACCTCAGTGAACAGTTTTCCTCAGCACCCTACAGAACATATTTCCAGGAAATTCCACTGGTGTGGCACCAGAGTGACCCAGTTACCAACCAATGTTTCCAACAAGGACTGGATCTCAATCCTTACATGAAGAGGGAGAGGACTCTTCCTTTTGTGCTCCTTCCCAGTCCTAGAGGTCAAGTGGCTGTTCCCCAAGTCTACAATCCTTGTATTCTTTAGATTCCTTTACTTCCTGGTAGCCAATTCCTCGTTACTTTAATCCCCTTTTATAGTTAATCATTCTTAAGGTTGAATTTTTCTCTGTTCAAATCACTATATGGTTTCTGTCTCCTAATAAGAAAGACTTTTCTTGACTTATTATAGAAAATATCATTCTAGATTCATGTGGTTATTTTAAATCTAGTTTTCCTTGCTTTATTTGTCTTTAAGATAGTTACCACCATGTAACATTCTAGGTATCTATATATTGTCTGCCTCCCCTCCCATATAGCAAAAGGTCCATGAGGCATGGCTTTGTTGTTTTTATAGCTGTATCCATTGAACCTAGAATGGTACCTGATATTTAATAGGTATTCAAAGTGTATTTGGATAATGAATGAATATTGTTGAAGGATAATACTTGAAAAATACATAAAAGTCACATCATAATACCATTCTGATGGACAGTAATGATAACACATGCAAAAATACTGTATATTTTAAAAATCTATATAATGATAAAATATTATGTTTTATGGAATATTAGTAGTTTTCTTCATGTGTAACAAGATGATTATTTTAAAGTGAGAACAATTTTCCTATTTTTCATAGCAAGTACTATATATTAACAGAAATTGAAAGAGATTATGCACACACGCACACACACACACACACACAAAACTTATTGTTAGAAACAAATTTAACTTACAGCATATTTAAAGATGTCACCTTTTATTTTTCAAATTATAAATACATTGAAGCTTACTCTTTCTAAGATGTGTGCTGATTTTTATTACTGGAAAACATTGACTGAGAAAAAGATGTCCTAATGGTCACTATAATTTTGCATCAGATTGTTAATATAGAAAACATTTCTTAGACCATTTGATTTATGATTAGATTTTCCGGTATGATAATGAACACATGCCATTGTGAGTTCCCAACTCTTAGTAGTTGGTATGAGTAAAAACATTTCCTGATTCTCAAGGAGAACTTAGCCACATCCATTATGGGTGGGGAAGATGCCCCTTCCTTATCCTCAACATTTATCAGACTCCTTTTCATGTAATTGCAAAAATAGATCATTTAAATAAACAGCTTCATATAGACAAAGTGCAATCTTCTATGAATATAAATTTAAAAATAAGTCAACACATTTATCCTATATTTGACAACATGCTTTTTAAGAAAAGACACATTTCTTATATATTTGGTTATTCTGTCTATAATGTCAAAATAACTGAGTTTTGGCATTCCCTAGATTATTAAAAGTTTCAGGTTCTTTTCTTTTTTCTGTTTCACACTATGTAGAAGCAAATTGAGAAGTCAGTCATTTTTGAGGATTCATCATACGTGTTTATTCACAGCACTGATGAGCTGGATCATCTCACAAGAATATATAAATGTATATTTATTTCTGACACTTCTGGTTCATGGAGTTTAAATCTCAAGTTTAAAAACAAATTAACTTTCAAAGCTTCAAAGGCAGAATGACATTCATCCTCACTCTACTGAAACTACATCAGTAGTAATTGAAGAAGAAAATGGTAATGCAGATGTCAAGGCCCCCTGAGCAATAAGGATTCAGCAGACTACTTAGTGGGAAAAGACTATTGGGTCATAGCTTTAATAACTTACACATATCTAGTTTTAATTAGTCCTTAGCAGATTGGATGACCTCTATAAAGCAGTTAAAGGATATTTCTATGCTGTCAGGCCACTGAAGAGTGCCCATGAGCGACACACCACTGACTCTTTTCCTGGAAAAACACACCTTACTTCAGGATGTACAAGGAAAAGCCCAATTAATCTCTGGCCTTCGTATTCATAGGCTTTAGCCAACTTGCCCAAGTTTAGTTACCTCTGAGCAAATGTACATGTGTACATTCATTATCTCACTTTGTACTTCAGTTTCTAAATAGCCTTTCCAATACATGTCACTTTGGTAATTTTCTTATTATTCCTGCATTTATAAAAGTAAAAACAAAATTATGATTTCTATCTTTTACTAAATTACATTCCCATCTTCATCATGTAAACTTTGAAGATTAATATTATTGAATTTATATAAAATATAGCTATGTTGTAATACATGTAGAATTGATTCTCTATGATCTGTTTGCCATAGCTTTGCAACAATAATACCAGTTTCATGCATTTTTAAAAAATTAGTGCTTGTAATAACTGCCCTGTCAAGTCTATATTCAGTCTAATAAATATCTCTTTATTGTTCCTGAAAACAAAAGTTAGTGCGTAAGTAAAAGAAAACAAATTAAAATAATACATACAAGAAGAAACAGAGAAAAATAACTGGCTACAAATATCTTTTACTAAAACTTTCCTCCATGTATTTTTTGATACTCTTTCTAGTCTCTACGGAAAATTTCTGAAGTCACCCTACATTTTATTGGAAAACTTTTAAAAAGAACACCTCTCCAAAGTCCTGTAAAATAAGTGTGTGCTTCTAGAACAGCTCTGTGTTTTCTGACGAGATACTTTAATTATGTGACTATAAGACTCTTTAGTTTTATCTCCGCATGCAGCTTGGACCCTCAACAGGATGCCTGCTGATTTTTTTTTTCTTTATAGAACATTTTGCTCACTTTAATTTGTTTCTGTAGATATGAAGTGCAAAAAGGAGAACATTTTATAAGGAAATGGTATTTCTGAGAATATTTGAGAAAAGAAGGAAGAACACAGGTGTTTGACAAAACATTAAGGTGGGGCATGTTATTGCCAATATTGATTATTCACATAATATTATCTAGTCAGTGATGTTTCTTACTCTATTTGCTATGTAATGACATTAATATCACACATCTCTGCCTGTCTTTTATAATAATATCTTTGTCTCTGAGTTAAAAATTAACACTGTCACTTTAATATAGACAGTTTCACACATGCATGCCTATACCTTGTAGCACATTTCTACTGAAAATATATGCCATATATGCAAAATATAGATGCCAAATAACACGATGTATATGTTAACCTTTCCATGAGAAACTGCATCAGGGTGTATTTGAGAGATATTTTGTTTTGTTTTGATTTGTATTTAATATTATATAGATATATTTGTAAATAATATTCAGAAAAGAGCTGTGATAAAGAGGCCAAAACAGGCCGCAAAACTCTGTGTGTAGAAAATCTATTTCTAATACTTACAGTTAACATAACATAGCCTCTGAAAATCTATGAAAGACAAAATTGACGTGGTTAGAAAACCAAGCCTATCATTAAAGATTACACAAAGGATGCATTTGTGTAATTCTTTTTATATGCATTTGTATAATTTTTATTATAAGCTCATGTCATTGTGATTTGAACTACATAATAAATAATAACTGAACAATAATTACAAAGTGCAGAAGACAATTTGCTATTTTGGAAATATACAGCCCCTAGTTCTCAGGGCTAGTTGGGGATATGGTCCTAGTTTTAGAGAACTATGGGGCAAATCAGTAAAAATAGAACTATGGGGCAAATCAGTAAAAATAGAAGGTAGTTCATAACAAACATGAGAGATTGGTATGACTTTTGTTTAAAGTGAAAGGAGTTGGGGCGCCTGGGTGGCTCAGTCGGTTAAGCATCTGGCTTCGGCTCAGGTCATGATCTCACGGTTTGTGGGTTCAAGCCCTGCGTCGGGCTCTGTGCTGACAGCTAGCTCAGAGCCTGGAGCCTGCTTCACATTCTGTATCTTCCTCTCTCTCTCTGACCCTCCCCTATTCCCACTGTCTCTCTCTCTCTCTGTCTCTCAAAAATAAATAAAGAACATTTTTAAAAAAACATTAAAAAAATAAATAAAGTGAAAGGGGTTTAGTGGCAAGGAGGATTTTAATTTAGCTAAATAGTCAGAGTTGATTCTTTGAGGAAACAAAGGTAAGGTACAGAACTTGAAAAAGATCAAGAGAAGGAAAGATATCCTGGAAGAACTGAACAACAAAAATTTGGCCATTCATTCCTTTTAGGAATCTGGGAGCAAAGTCAGTATAACCACTTATGAAAGCATGCCCTCCCTAAAAGTGGCTAAATATTCAATTAGGAAACTTTAGTATTAATTTCAGGTAAAGTGATTACTTCTATGTTTCTAAACAGATAAGTAATGAAGGGATATATTTGAGGCTTCTTCTTAAACACTGATAATTTTATATCTGGTGTCTTTTTTTTTTAATTTAGGATCAACTAGAACACTTTGCTTTTGAAGTTTACTTATACATATTGCTGAATAAATGAGATCCCTGACTATGGTGAGGTATTCATTATATCAATGATGATATAGACAATAATAATGAGGAGGAGGATAGTCAAAATGAGGACAAGGTCATAGTGGAAGAGAAAGATGAGAAGAGGAGATGTGAAGGAAGGAGAAATGTGGAGGAAGAGAAGTAAAGGCGAAAGATCACAATTGCCTTATATAGCATATCCTGATATGGGTCAACATAAATGATGATTTAATTCTCCCAAGGATACTATGAAGTATCCTTGTTTTATAAGTGAATAAATAAGGACAGCATTTTGAGGTAATTCATTTGTGTACAGTTTATTTTTAAGTAATCTCTATACCCAATGTGGGACTCAAACTCACAACCCTGAGACCAACCGTCACATGTCCTATGGATTAAGCCAGCCAGATGCCCACAGCATTTTAAATTCAGATGAGTTAAAAATTCTAAAGCAGAATGCCAGTCTGATTCTACAAACCTTACTTCTCACAATTATACTCTAGGATGATTTGTGGAATATAATCAGTCATATTCATTATTCAGTCATGTTCAGGAAAAATGCATGACCTCAAATACTTTCTCTTGAACTCCAAATGTAAAACAAAATGAAATCACAAACATAAAAGCACAAATGAATGGCTATCTTTTCCTATGTAACAAAAACCCAAACAAAATAAAATAAGGGCAAAGAATGTTTTGCAACCCATGAAGAGTACCAGAGAAGGTCAATTTTTAGAGCACATTTGAACAGCACAGAGAGCTACATTATGAAAATGGGTGATGAATAAACATGATAAATTCTAGGTTTTGATAGAAAATATTCAAGGGAAGGGAGGAGTCACTAACACTAAGATTAACATAAAAGATCTAGCAGGAAAGTAAAATTTAAAGTAAAACTTCTCTGGATAGAGAAATCAAGAACTTTTTTTGGACTTTGATAAAAACACTAATTTTAGAATATTGATTCTCTTATTAGTGAAAATGCAGAATATAAAAAAGTTCCTACAATGGAAGAATGAAAGAAGCATTAAAGGAAATAAAACTTTACTCTTCATCTTGAGAAGAGTAATATTTAACACAGTTGTAGTATTTTACTTCCAATTTCAAAAATAATAATAAGCTTCTGAGAGATTCCCATTGACATTTTCCTCTATTCCTGTCTTACTTAGATATATTAAATAATCTAATACAAATACATTTTTAATTCACAACTTTTAAAAATTATTATTACAAACATGAGGGAATTTAAATATTGATTCAAGAAAAATAAGTAACATTACCAAACATACCACTTGTATTTCAAAATATAATAGAAATGCAAGGTGGTATTATAAAGTAGCAGTGTGTAAGCAATGATAGAGAAAAAATACGTACTTCCTAAAACAAATTGTTTGCTTAATCTATTTTACTTATGAAGAATTTGGAGGTCTGGTGACAGTGTGGTCTGTAGTCTGATACTGGGTGAAGGAAAGCGTTATGCATTCAAATAATATACCCCTTGGATTATTTTATAACATAATGGTATAAAAGTCTTGATTAAAATAATTTTGAGTTGGACAATTAGATCAGTTGAGTATGTTCATTTAAACCTGTCACTAATTCTGGTGTTCTTCTTCAAATATAGACAGAATTAAACATTGTCAAGGTCATCTAATTCTTGTAACTTACTTATATTCCTCACTGCAGCTAATCTCTGTTCTTCTGAAATTTCTGAAATGGATACTGGTGCACTGCATGCATTAGAAGATGAAGGAGCACTAAACACTTATTGGATGACTTTTTTTTTTTTTACTAAATTTGGGAATGCATTCCTCCCTAAAATTGGCAGTTGTAAATATAGAGTTATTATGATCGTATTCTTATTATAGAGAAAACTTAAAATTGACTAAATGATATTAAAAGTACTTATTATCCTGTCTTATTTTACTTTGGAGCACTTAACCCATCATGAATATTATATGACATATTCTTCTATATTATTTATTTCTTTCTTCCTATAATCTCAACTCTGTGAGAAATGGGACTTTTTTGTTTGCTGCTGTAACCAAGAAACTCAAATACTGAGATAAATAAGCTTCAATAACTATTTGGTATGAAATTAAATTTGATATTTAGTTGTTTCTAATGTTTACTGTTATATATACTATAATAAAATACTATAGTAAGCATCATTTTCTAAACATTTTTATAAAAATTCTGATCGTTTACTCTAAAAGTATAAATATTGTATCAAAGTATTTAAGCAAAGCATATTATACATACATGTATATGTATATATACTCATTAAATGATTTAAGGTCTTCAAATTGAAGAACTCTATATAAGATATGGTTATTTTACTTGCCCAGTGAGATATTAAGTCTCAAGCTATATCCTTACAACTGACTCATAAAGAGAAGAATACTGTGAATTTTGATTATGTACTGAGATGTTTCTTATGACAATATATTTACAATCTATATAAATGATAAATAATAATTCCATCCTTGTTTCTATCCTTGTAGAGTGTAATATCAAGCAAATTGAGTTCAAGAAATAAGTTACTAGTTTTTTCTTTGTCTTTTGCATAATGCACTCCTCTACTTGCAAGATGATAAATTACTAGTAATATACAAATACTGAAAATAGCACAGTTAGAGGCTCTGATACAAATAAAAGCCAAGGAAATATTGGTGACAGTGGAGAATAAAATTTCACACAGAAAAACCAAATTAGCTTTGAATCATTGAGCTTCAAATGGTAAAACTGAACAAATTCTAGCAAGTTACAGTAGCGGAGTGTGACAACAGATACAAACATCGTTATGAAGGTGACTGTGTAGGTTCCAGTCTCACACTCATAACTCATACCGTACAGAGTAAATTTAATATCAGATTCATGGTGTTTCTCCAGCCTCACATGACAATATAAAGTATCAATGTATACTTAGTATAAAAAGTCCAGGATTAGGGATAACCTGAATATCTGACTTGACTGACCATTTAAAAATATTCTCCAATCTTCTCAGAATATAAATTCCCTTTATTTTATTCTGTAAATGAGTCTCTTCAATAAGGGGAGAGGGACAAAGCCTTCCTCAAAGCTCAACTAATAGACCCTGCCGTCAATGTGAATGATTCATTTAGGTCAAATGTCCATTCTTGAACTAATAATAGTCACCTGGATTCCCTGAGCTGGTTATTTTAGTCTAAACAGAATCTGAAACTGCGTATGGGCAATTCACATTGAAGGAAAGTGAAAAATGTCAAGTGAACTATCCCAAGACACTCCATTGACTCATGGGTGGGTAAGAAGCTTGATATCCCTTTCTCCTCAATAATTGGAGAGGCCGGCTATAGATTCTTAGCATAAATATTACTTGTGAAAAAAAGCCTTCCATAAGAACTTTCTATATTACCCTCTTGTAGGACCTCATGGCTTCTCTTCTTGAAGAGTATTTAATTTAAGAATTTTTTTATTATTTATTTAATAATTTCTCTCACTCACTGCTGCTTCATGACAGCAGGTACGTTAGCTCTCTGAGTCACTACTTCACTCATCATTTTAGTACTTGACATTTGAAAAATATTTGTTGACCAAGTAAGCAAGTGAATAAAAATTACCAAATAGTTATATTCAATGGCTGATTATGTATTAGTTTGCAACGAAATATAATATGAGCTGTCTATCGCCTTTAATAGTACCCAAACTAGGTTACTTAAAACCAGAGTTATTCGGGGGCCACTGGGTGTCTTGGTGGGTTAAGCGTCTGACTTGATCTGAGCTCAGGTCTTGAGAGTCATGAGGACAAGCCTTGCATTAGGTTCTATGCTGGGTGTGAAGATTACTTTAAAAACAAACAATTATTCAGTTTCATGGATCTGTGGATTAAATGGCCAGTGAAGAACATATCTGCTTCAAGTTATTGCATCTGAAATGACCATGCTTCTTATGCAGACTGATGGATTGCTCAGCTCAAGGGACTTATTCCAGAATTTGAAGTCTAGCCTCTAGAAGTCACTCTTTATGATATGTTAGAAGTGTAAGAGACCAAGACTTATTTTGATCAAAACCTATTAAGGTGCTGCTAATACCAGTACCCCATTAGCCATAGTAAGACACATGGCCACGCCAAATCTAAAAGATAGAAAAATACATCCCATTGTTTTTGGAAGAAGCTAGAAAGTCACATGGTAAAAAAAATATAGATACAGGGTAAGTTCAAGCATTTGGCAAAGAATTCATACTATTACCCAATCTTGCATACAATCTGTTTTATTTCTATATTATTTAAGCTCTTTGTTGCCACTCCATCTCCCATAACAGAATTCACTCCATCTAGTTCAAGCAGAATGAGATTTATGGAGAACATTAGGGAGGTTCAGGACTTCTGGAAAAATCAGGGACTCAAGCATGCATACTATACAGTGTGGACCCATACAGCCTGGGAAAGTGAGCCGTTTTATTTTTTCAAAGATTTTATTTTTATCTTCTCAATTTATTATTGGAGTATAGTTGACATACAATGTTATATTAGTTTCAGGTGTACAGTGTAGCCATTCAAAAATTCTATGCATTTGGCAGTGCTCACCATGGAAAGTGCAGTCACCATCTGTCACCATTCAATATTACTACATCATTGACTATATTCTCTATGCCTTACTTTTCATCTCTGTGACTTATTTGGTTTACAGCTGGAATTTTGTACCTCTTAATTCCCTTTACCTATTGTATCATCTCTGCACCCACCTTTCCTCTGGCAACCACCAGTTTTTCCTCTATAGTTAAAAGTACATTTTGGGGCACCTGTGTGGCTCAGTTGGTTAAATTTCCAACTTCAGCTCAGGACATGATCTCAAAGCTTGTGGTTTTGAGCCCCACATCAGGCTCTGTGCTGGCAGCTCAGAGCCTGGAGCCTGCTTCAGATTCTGTCTTCCTCTCTTTCTTTCTCTCCCCTGCTCACACTGTGTGTCTCTCCCTCTTTCAAAACTAAATAAATAAAATTTTCAAAAAGTGTATCTGGTGTTTGTTGTTGTTTGTTGTGTTTTATTTTTTGATTCCACATACAAGTGAAGTCATATGGTATTTATTTTGCTCTGTCGGGCTTATTTCACTTAGCATGATACCTTTAAGATCCATCCATATTGTCAAAAATGGCAAGATTTTATTCTTTTGTATGCCTGAGTATTATTCCAGTGTATGTGTGTGTGGGGTGTGTGTGTGTGGGGGGGGGTATGTGTACCACACCCTCTTCATCCATTCGTCTGTTGATGAACACTTGCAACCCAGGTCTTTTCTAACAGAAAGCCATATGATGGGATAGTTCTAGAAAAGAAAACCTCAATTACAGCTCCCCCAAGGAAGATGATTTCTCCATTGCAGACCTAGTCTTGCTTGTCATGGTTGCCACCTCATGTTGCTCAGGCTACAGTATGATTCCTTTGTAGTATGTTGAGTGATCCTAGTTGGCAGAACACAGGTCAGATGGAGGAAATCTGGGAAATGTAGTTGAGCTTCCTATCCATTAGGAAGACTGTAGAAAGTAGTTTCCATGGAAATTGATGAGTACTGATACCACAGTGATGATGGGTGCTGATGGCACAGAGCCATTGTTCAATTTTCCCTGCTCCTCACTTGCCCAAATCTAATCTATTTGTAGAAGTTTCCAGTATGATCTACAAAATAAATCTTGAAAACCTCTATGGTTCTCACTGCTGCATTCCCATTCCATCATGACTATTTGCACTAAAGCTAGAATATTTCTCAAAACGATCTAATGTCATACACTTTTGTTTTTATATATCCACTCTCCTTCATGAGCCAGAGTGATCTCTTAAAATGTTAAATTATGGTAGAAAACATGATTGTAGTGATGGTTACATTTGTCAAAACCTATTGATTAGTAAATTTAAAATAGATGAATGTTATTGTATATAAAATACACCTCAGTAAAATCGATCGAAATACAAAGATCAATAAAAGCTCAGTATTTCATGCAGAAAACTCTGATGGGCTTTTTATGTTAGGTGGATCAAATCCAGATTTCTTTCCCTAAACTTCAGAGTAATACATGATCTTGTGGTCTGTTACCACTTGTTTGTCTTCTGCTCCTTGTCACACAGCTCCTACACATTTTTTTTGCTGTTGTTCTGCAAACACAAGTATCTGGCCTGTCTTAGATTTTCTATTTCCTTTATTTCTAACTGGCTCTGTATTTTTATACTGTGTCCATAGTTCAGATCCCCACTGAGTTCTTTCTTGGCTACTTCATTTACATTAACCGTCTTCCTCTCCTTCCTTGCAGAATGATCAGTAATCAGTGCACTTATTGCTACCATATTTATTCATACTTGATGTTATTTGTGTCTTCAGTCATTATTTGTCTGTTCTTTAGGAAAAGGCAAATTTCTTCAATGCTTTTTGTTGTGTATCTGGATGACTTAAAAGAGCTTATGGTACGTAATAGGTACTAAATAAGAATTTATTGAGGAAGTACCATCACAAAATAATGCCCTTTATTGTGGGGAGATGGGAAGCTTTATCCAAAAATGAAATCATCTGCTTCATACCCATCAACTTTAGGGACCAAACCTTAGTCTTTTTGCTTTTAGAAAACCATTACTAGACCCATTCTAGTCCAAGAAAAAAGGGAGTGTTATCAGATTTTCTTTAAATGTTGTTAATAATTTCATGCATGGCTCTTATAAATTTAAATTTCAGTTGAGCTTTTTTCTTTTTGTCTGCAAAGGATTTTAATAAAGTCAACAAATAGTCAAAATGAGGGAGGTGTAGATGGAAATCTACAGGATTGAAATTTTACAGATTTTGAAAAAGAGGCAGCAAATGAGATGATAATTCAATGTCCAGGACTTGACACCAGAGAAGTGATCTTAGAAAGATTGCCGTGAGGGTCATGGTTTGAGAATTTAGGAGCTATAGGGAATCAGGCCCCTCTGCAGCCGAAACCTGTCTTTGAGTTTGGGGAGTTCATAAAGTCAGTACCCAGGGCCTCTGCCTGCCAGCAACAGAATTTCTACAAAGACGGGGATTGTCTTTTTTTTTTTTTTAACTTTTATTTATTTTTGAGAGACAGAGAGAAACAAAGCATGAATAGGGGTGGAGCAGAGAGAGGGAGACACAGAATCTGAAGCAGGCTCCAGACTCTGAGCTGGCAGCACAGAGCCTGATGCGGGGCTCGAACCCATGAACCTGTGAGATCATGACCAGAGCCAAAGTTGGACGCTTAACCAACTGAGCCACCCAGGGGCCCCAGGGAATGTCTTTTACTCAGCAGCAACACACTCAGCAGCCTACACTCCAGTCAGGGAAATCCCACCAAGGATCCCCTTACGATCGTTTTTGCTGATATCCCAGAAGTTTTGTATCTATATTTCAGATCTATACTATGTACCTACTGTTGGAGGACAGTGGATTTTAACCTGACAAGATAATTTCCCAAATGTAGCTAGATATCATAAAAGGGTATTACTGGGCTTCTATAACAAGGCTCAAAGCTATTAATTCCTTGTATAGTTTTTGAATTATTAATAATGCACAAAGTCTCTAATTACATGATTACGTTTATAAAAATAACTTGTGTGGTAGAATTGAGACTGCAGAAAATGTTGCCACAGATTAAAAGAGAGGGGAGAGAGAAACAAGCAGGAAAATAGCAAAAATATCTTTATTTGTAGAAAGAGATATTATCCAGGATATCAAAAGATGATTTTTTTCTGTATTTTTTTAAATGTTTATTCATTTTGAGAGACAGAGAGAGACAGAGCATGAGTAGGGGAGGGGCAGAGAGAGAGGGAGACACAGAATCTGAAGCAGGCTCCAGGCTGCTAGCTGTCAGCACAGACCAGACAGGGGGCTTAAACTCAGGAACCACGAGAACATGACCTGAATCAAAGTCAGACACTTAGCTGATTGAGCCACCCAGTTGGCCCTTATCCATGTAAAGCATTTAATTCTCATCTGTCTTGTAAATCTATAGTTTATATCAGCAATCCATCTTTCTGTTTCAGAATACTATTCCACCCCTGGACATGCATATTAATGATTATATACAATATATATAATACATAATAGTCGTTCCTGGACATTTTTAGTGATGTGCCTTACCTGTATCACAAATGCAGCTGTTTTGCAAATAAATTATTTTTCCTGTATTCTCAAACTTAGTGAATGGACTCGCTATCTTTTCAATCATCAGTCAGGAAACTGACTTACTGAAGATATCTTTCCTCTCTTATTCCCCAGACCCAATCACCAATCCTTATTATCTGTGCCTTACTTCAGGGCAGCACTCTTCTCTTTATCTAAAGTACTGTTGATATCATTTAAGTGCATTTCTTTCTGTCTACCTCCATAGTCTCCACATCATTTCTCTCTCCTTATTCAAACCTTGTTATCTTTCAGCCCAACCCTGTCACTGCTTCTGCAGGTACCCATTTGTAATACAATTCTGAACGTGTTGATCTGTGGTCTCAAATGTTCAATAGTCCCCTAGTTTTCCAAAAGATGGTTTCCAAATTCATTCACACTTAAGAACTCTTTCTTATCCTTACTGCCTACCAACTTAGTCAGAGCTTTTATTTTTCTTCCTTCTGCATCTTATACACATGTGCCCATGTAAACACACACACACACACACACACACACATACACACTTTTTGACTTTCTAATCCAGTAACACTGATCTACTTCAGTTACTCCACACCTTTGCAAATACTTTTCCTTCTGCTTTGTCAACTTGGCCATCCAGTGTGAAGAACTCAACCTGTGAAAATCCAACGGACTCTTCCTCACATATTTAGGTACACCTTTCTCTATGCAATCACGGTATATATGTAATTTCCTGTGCGTAGATCAGCCTTTTCACTTCTCAGCATGCTGCTTTTTTTTTTTCCATATGTTTGTAGTATCATGACACTCTTAAATCTTGAATAGAAGAACCACGTTTCTCTCTCTCTCTCTTTCTTGGAAACTTGTAAATTATCTGGAAGATATAAAAGCCTCAGTAATAAATATTGACTAAAGAACTGAATATATCCTAGATAACATAAAATTATTATATTTTACATTTAATTCTGCAATCTTTTTGTATATTTACAAAATAGTTTGTACTATTTTATAATCAATGTTAATTTTTTTGTGTATGATTTCATTCTTTTTTTGAGTGTTGGTTAAATCTCAACACGCATCATTTTCTGGGATACATCCAATACTAAGTTTGTGCATTCTCATACAATTCTCTAACAAGGACACTTTTTTTTCTTCTGTTCAAGTAAGTGTTCTCAACACACTGAAAAAAGTAGTTTATTTTAATAAGTCACTCAGCATATATTCTGACACATTATAAATTCATGAGACAGCCACATGAATGTCATAAGGGTTTTTTACATGCCTTTCATTGTAATCTGGTGTATTTATGATGCCATTGAACTAATAACCTGAGCTATGCTTTACTGAAAGGTTAGAACTCCCTTGAAGTCTGTCCTTGGTTGAGATGTTTTTGAAACTAATGGATAAGAACAGCATAATATTTGAGTATTGTGAGCCATGTGTGCACTAGAGAAAAAATACATTTCAAGGTTAAATTTTATACTGAAAAGTTTTAGTGTTTTTAGATGACTAAGAACTTCGTTTTTTATTTTATAAATAAATGATTACCTAGGTGATAAAATGGAGACTTAAAGAAATTTAAATATAGATGTGTGTATGTATGTCTATCAAATCTGTAAAAAAAACCTGAAAGCCAATTGATGACGAAAGGTAAAGAAATATCCCAAACTCATAATACTGTAAAGAATCTCTAATTTTATTAAAAAATAATAGTATATAATAATATATTTATATGTCACATAAGTTTAACTATATAATACATATTTAACCCTTTATTTTTTATATTTTTGATAAGAAAATATACATATGTGTTAACTAAAAATAATTAATTAAACCAGTTGATAAAACACTAATCTTAGGAAATCAATTTCTTCAAATAAAATTCTTACCTTTTCTGTCTTTCAACATGAAGATAGGGTGATTTTACATTTAGGTTACCATATAAGTTAAGACCTCCACTATGGGGGGACCTGGCTGGCTCAGTGGGTAGAGCATGGGACTCTTGATCTCAGGGTTGTAGGCTCTAACCCAATGTTGGGTGTAAGGATTACTTAAAAGTAAAATATTTAAAATAAAACCTCTACCATTTAGACAGAGGATGTTCAATATGTTTAACACAAACTTTCTTTCACTTTTCCAAATGGTTCCACACTGAAACTATTCTTTTGTTCCATCTCAACTTCAATCAGTATATTCAACACACTTGTAAAATGTTTAAGTTTTCTTGTTATTCAATAGTTTGTGTTAGGGCCACTCAAATTATATTTGTAAGTATGAAAGGACATGGGAGCCTTGACCCAACATTTAGAAATTTCCAGAATTCTCTAGTGACAAGACTGATAAAAGGGTATAACATTTCAGAGAAGCAACCATGCAACAGCCTCATTTAGATATCACAATAGTCCTAAAAGGCAAATGATTTTCCCTGCTTCACAGATGAAAAACTGCAAATTAAAACAAATTAAGTAGCCTACCTTTGTGAAGCAATCAGCAAATAACATTGCTGAGATTTTAATCTAGCTGTATTTTGAAATTTGCTGTTTTCTCTGATTGATTGAAGTTGTTTTAGGTTGGTGGTAATAGTCTTCAAAATAAGTCCCCAGGAGAAATAAGAATGTCATTGGCATGTTAGCAGTCTCTCAGCTGCACTTTATGATATTTAAATTAACTCTTGCAAGGAAGTTTAATGGGAAGCAGGCGATGGCTTTTCCATTACATTTTTTTCTGTCACACTTTAAATGTAGGTGTTTTATTCTTGAAAGAAATGTGTTGACATATTTTAATAAATACTCTACTTTTTTATGGTAAGCTCTATACTTCTTATATTCTCCATGTATTCATTTAAATTTATGTTCTGATATGCTTATGATCTGTTCTTATTCCAGCCTGCAGACATAAGCCATGATTCTTAAAGTAATAATAGTTAAAAACTGGCCTCGAGTTACAATAAAATAGAAACTGCAAAAGTCTATGCCCTTGATCTTTAGGAAAAGTTAAAAAGCTCTGAGAATAAATCTGAATGCTAGTATCAAAGGGATGTCATTTTGATAAAAAATTTACACCAGTGTGATTAATCTAGTATTAAGGTAATTCTGATTTCCTCTTTAAATATAATGTTTCTAATTATCAGTAATTGAAACTAATTTTGGTACACAGCTCTTATTAAATAAGACAAACGCTGCATGAGAAATGGCATGACCTTTTCATTATTGCTTTGTCAGGACATTTCTCTAGAGATATTTTTTTTCATTTCCAAAGCTTTCTATGTCTTCAAAGAGCTCGGTAAGGCCTGGCTTGCTCTTGGTGTGACTCCAAACTTGTACATTCAAAAGGAGGACTTATAATTTACCACAGACAGCAAGATACTGTAGTGTGAGGTAAAGATCAAAACAAAAATTTTTATTGTAGAGACACAAACATACACATTTGAATAGAATGTTTTAAGGACATTGATTGATGCAGGCTGGCTGAGTCCAATGACCCAGAGTGGATTCCTATAGAAGCAGCCAAGAGGGTCTTTGGCTTTATTCAGGATATAAATCAAATGCAAGCTGAGAGGAAGTGAGAGCAGGATTTATTAAAGGCAGAGGGAGGGTGTAGAGACGGACGGAATGTCCAGGAGATTGGGAAAGGAAAGGAGAGTGGGTCTTATGTTTGCTTGGGGCCTGGGTTTTTACTGAGGATTGTGCTCTCGTGCTTGTGTCTTTTCAGTAACCCAGCAACAAACGCAAGTTTAGATGTTCTCCATATGTCACTTACACCCTGGAACCAGGGGTCCTCATGAGCTGGTCTTAGAAAATCTTCATGAGAACTCTATTGGGTCACTTCTTAGATGCTGTCTTCTGTTCTAGAGGACACCAAAGAAATCATTAACTCCTTGACCGTCACAGGGAGGGCATATACTATCTGTTCTATAAGGTATGTATGTAAGGCAGAGGGTACAGATCCGAGCAAGATCAGAAGCAGCAAAAGGAGAAGACAAAAAAACAGCTTTCTTCATGGAGTCCCTTCAGTTTCCCTTTTTCAACATGAAGAATTGTGTTTATGTGCAGTGATAATTTGGGATATTATTCTCCTAAACATTATCAGGATGCTTATATTTTTCAGAATTCATTAGATATGTCCCCTAGTGGAATATTCACATTGAATCAGTACTGGATAATTTCCCATTGCATATGAAGAATGGGAAAGTGTGTTTGAAATTCATCACTGCATTCCTAGAAGCTGTAGAGGCTACTTTTTAGGCAACAGGCTTGAACGATGAAAACCTGAGCAAGGCAAAAGGGCTTCCAGTGACCAGGGAGCTGAATGCAAATCGGTTCATTAAGCAACCCACCTTGAAATAGCCGCGGGCTCTAACTGATCTATTACAACCAGGCACGCTTCCTAAGGTTACCAAAAAAGGGAAAATTCCATTTCTCCCATACTTCCTCACTCTGCCCTGTAACTGTGGCCCCTTAGGATAGGAGAAGATAGGAATCCATTGGCAGAGAGGGAAAGATTAAGACCTGAGGTCCCTGGGTGGGGAAAACAACTATTGGGAACAATGCTGGGAGTGTCTAACCAGATCAGGTGTAAGGTTCCTCTTAAGAATGTAACAGACCCCACCTAATCCCCCTCAGTTTCCCTCAGGAATTTGATAAAAGACCCTAAATAGGGCTATAGACCACCCTCATACAATGAAAACAAGTCCACCAGGAATGGACAAAGGAGCACCTAGAGCTATCCAAGTCAATGAGGGTAGAACCCGAGAAGCAACAGGGGGAAGGGGAGGGCGAGGACTGACCAGAATCTTATAAAACAAGGACTCTTGTCTATAGTCCTCAGGCATTCACTTTCGAGAATGCCCCGTCTCTATAAACCGAGCTTTTCTACTATTTTTCCTTTCCGATCTCATACTCCAATAAGCTTTTGTCTGCTGCTCATTTTGTGTCCACCTCTTCATTCTTCCAAGCAGCAAGACAAAGAATTGTGGGTACTGAGGTAAAAAGGAATCCTACAACAGTGTCACTACTGCTTTGTCACCAACAGTCTGTCCTTTGCTGTTTGACTTGCTGTCCATTTGCAGTGTATTCAATAAACTTCTATCTTTTGTTCTGCCTTGAGTGAATTCTCTCACCATTGCACTGCCGGCCCCCCACCAATTTGGGACACCCTAAATTTGGAGGTCCCTCATCTGATGAGAGAGCCCCATGGGAAAAATTGCTTGACTTTTTGCTTTCTCAGGCCTATGGAGGTAGCTCGTGTCTTCAGCATCTTTAATCCTTTTTACTCTCTTTAAGTTATTGTAACTGAATTTGTGATGATAATTTAATAAAACAAATAAAATGTTTAATAAATGTTTTAAATGTTTGTTTATTTTTGAGAGAGAGAGAGACAGAATGCGAGCACGGGAGGCGCAGAGAAAGAGGGAGATACAGAATCTGAAGCAGGGTCCAGGCTCTGAGCTGTCAGCACAGAGCCTGATGCGGGACTTGAACTCACAGACTGCGAGATCATGACCTGAGCTGAAATCGAACACTCAATGGACTGAACCACGCAGGTGTCCCACAATGTTTAAAATAGAGTGCATTACTTAATCAGAAATAGGTTGAGTTTAAATGGTTTTATTTAAATTTATTTATTTAATTGTATAAATGAATACCTGAGTTCATACTCAGGACTACCTATCAACTCAAGTGAATTTTTACTTGTAGAAATTATGGAATGATGTTCTGAAATGGAAGGAAAGAGGGCTGAGAAGAAAGAAGATCAAATTTACCATCCTGTGCTTATTGGTAGAGACTGTTTCCCTGACATTTTTTTACCATTAACAGAGATGTAAGCAAAATTAGCAAAGATAAGAATTCAGTGGTTACAACTTTATAAAAGGCTTTCAAATCCATGTGCCCTGTATAAAGACAGATTTCACTGAATAAAGTCAAGAAAAAGGTATGGGTCTCATCTTCTTTCCTGGATGTCTGATCTCCATAGCAAGAATTGCAATTTTAGGGATGGGGATTGTCCCTCACTGGTTGGGGCCATCACCCAACCCCAGCCCCCAAGGCTAGCCCCTCAAGCTCTGAATCTCTAGAATCCTTTCCTTAGGCCTTGCTTTTCTTGCATTTTGCAATATCAGAACATCTTAATTTCAATACTGTGAAGTTTCACTTTTTTTTTGAAGCTAAAACACTAAATATGTAATTAGTGTTATTACCATTTAAAAGGAGGCAGAGTAACAATGATGTGTATAGCATGATGACATTTATGAACATAAGATTTTAGTTACTCATGGGGGAATAAAGGCCCAGAAGAACACACATCATCTAGGGCATATCTTTGGGAGGAAAGTGATATCTAACTGGATGAAATAAAATTTCTTTTTTTTTTTTGTTCTAAATATTTGTTTTCTGAATTTAAAACAAGTGTCACTCGCTGGACTCCAAGATCTGATCTTTACCAACCTCCTGCTTATACTCACCAACCTTTGTCCCACATTTTTCCTGACGTTCTTCTTTCCAGCTTATCTCTTAACTTAAGCAAAAGACCCTATGGACCTAACTTCTCAGTGATGAAAACCAAAACTATCCTTCAAGCGAAAACAACTGTCTAGAGAAAGAGCCCTGGTGTCCCAGTCCACTCAGACCAGGTTGAGCTAAACCCTGGACTCACACCTGCACAGATGGGCCATGGAGTGACCTCTGGAATGACCGATGATTATCTTTACCTCATTATAATACTAAAATCTCCCTCAAGGGGACACAAGCTTCATTTACATAACGTACAATGCATATATAGACATGTTTCTTAAAGCCCCTGCGCAACCTTACACTGGCCTCTATATGTGAAGACAAGGCTCGCCTATCTAAATATTCATCCTAACCTTAAAGGAACCCACTGCCGCTTGCTTGGAGAGTCACAGCCTTGGAAGTTATTCCCCATGTTCTCTTTTTTTTTGCTGTAGATAAAGTCTACTTTGTGTGACAACTCCACCTGGTATAGTTTCTACCTGTGGCTCACTGGGGTGCGAACTCATAATAGTTCAGTTACAAAAGCACATATACCTTTCAATGAAAGGTGTATAAAAGAAATAAGGTTTATTTAAAAATGGAATTATAAAATTAGGTGTAAACATCAGAAACATTGAAAATACATCATGGCTATTTGTCTGTCTGGGTAAGACTGCTACTTCAGTTGTGTTCTCTAAAACAAGAGAATGGGGAGCCTGGGTGGCTCAGTTAGTTAAGCAACCAACTTCAGGTCAGGTCATGATCTTGCAGTCTGTGAGTTCAAGCCCCTTGTAGGGCTCTGTGCTGATAGCTCAGAGCCTGGAGCCTGTTTCAGATTCTATGTCTCCTTCTCTGTCTCTGTCCCTCCTGCACTTGTGTTCTGTCTCTCTCTCAAAAATAAATAAACATTAAAAAATAAAATGTAGGGGTACCTGGGTGGCTCAGTTGGTTAAGCCTCCGACTTCGGCTCAGGTCAGATCTCATGTTTGTGGGTTCGAGCCCCGTGTCAGGCTGTGTGCTGACAGTTAGCTCAGAGCCTGGAGCCTGCTTCCAGTTCTGTGTCTCCTTCTCTCTCTCCCCCTCTCCCTCTCATGCTCTGTCTCTCTCTCTATCAAAAATAAATAAAACATTTTTAAAAAATTTTTAAAAATGTAAATAAAACAACTGTATATTGCTATATATATAGTGTTTGGGATTTCTTCTCTCTCAGATATAAGTGTAGGTAAGATTTCTAAACAAAGCAAACTCAGGGCTAATGAACTGCGTCTGTTTCAGGCTTCACAAATTCT
Source organism: Mungos mungo (assembly GCA_004023785.1). Taxonomy (NCBI): domain Eukaryota; kingdom Metazoa; phylum Chordata; class Mammalia; order Carnivora; family Herpestidae; genus Mungos; species Mungos mungo. Next base: position 182,131 of record PISW01000985.1, read on the forward strand.
TTCATCTCAAAAAGGAAGACCGATATAAGAAGAAATTGAAAAACTAACCAGAATACTGATGGAAAGGCTGCACAACTGGAGAAATTAAAAATAAAAATTACCTGAATCTGTTTTGTGGAATCCACTTTTCTAAGGTTCTAGCCCAAAGAAAATACTTCTTACTTTACCATTGGGAGTATTAAATGTCTCAGAAAAATGTAGGAATGTTATTAGGTAGATTTTTATATCTTTAGAGAAGGCCTTTTGACAGTTTTATCTTGTCATTGTTATTCAGTTAAAAAATATATTGATTATTTAAGGGTGTTTGTTTGGTTGCAGTTGTCTGTTATGTAGTGTTATGTTACTGAATAGGTCCCTCATGTCACTTCGTTTTCTGAGTAATGATGTTGTGAAAATTTTTCTAATTAAAGCCACACTATTTTTATGCATGGAAGACTATGTCATCAAAATAGAAAACTCTATTTTAAAGTTAACCTCATCTTAAATAAAAGAAGCTCCTTTAAGATATATAGATACACATGGATACATACATCTATATAACTTAAGAATATAAACATATGTCTCACTATTTCTTTTTTCTTTTTTGAGAGACAGTACGTGCATGTCACAAACAGGGTGTGACAGAGAGAGGTGGGAGACAGAGAGAAAGAGAGAGAGAGAGAGAGAGAGAGAGAGAGAGAGAGAGAATGTCTTAAGGAGGATCCATGCACCAATGTGGAGACCAAAGCAGGGCTCAGTCTCATGACTGTTAGATCATGACCTGAGCTGAAATCAAGAGCTAGATGCTTAACCCAACTGATCCACCCAGGTGCCCGTATGTCTCTCTATCTCCATATCTACATTTAAATCTTTATTTCTTTACATGTCCTAAAGAAGAATAGACCATTGAGCGCAAATGTTAAAAGGTTTTTTAGGGGCAACTGGGTGGCTCAGTTGGTTAAGTGTCCAATTTCAACTCAGGTCATGATCTCACCTTCATGGGTTCGAGCCCCACATAGAGCTCTGTGCTGACAGCTCAGAGCCTGGAGCCTGCTTCAGATTGTGTGCCTCTCTCTCTCTCTCTTTCTCTGTCTGCCCCTCCCCCACTCATGTTCTGATTCCCTCTACCTCAAAAATAAATAAAAAGCATAAAAAATTTTTTAAAGTATTTTTTAGCCTTACATAATATCAGGAAGTTACTAGAGATCTCGTGTTTCTCAAAATACCTACTCTTATCTACTGGACAAAATCAGAATTTTCCCTATCGATCTATATTCACGGAAATAGTATATGATATTTATTATTTATTTATTAATATATATAATATATTTTATGTATTATAAAATATATGTATTATTTATTGTTATACACAATATATGTTTGAGGCCAGTTTTGATCACGTACTCTTTAATGTAAACAGTTGCAAATATTATCTTAAAGGTTAAAGCATAAAGATGAATCCAATGTCCAGAGAAGTATAAGAGGCAATGTCATGAAGGCATGAAAAGAAGAAAAAATGATGAGGATATTGGACCAAGAGCACATCTTTCAGTTTTGATAAGGATTTATCTTATTACAAATTTTTAATTTGCTCTAAATATTTACAATTATCTTTATGATTGAAGAGAATTTCAGCATCACTATAGCTTAATTATGATGGTAAACTTTGCAATTTATACACTGGGGCTGTGTATACTTTTTTTTCCTTCTCAGAAGAGTGACAAGGAATTTTTGCAAGAGACATTTATATTTTATTTGTTTTTTGTTTATTTTTTTATTTATTTTGGGAGACAGTGAAGGAGGGGCAGAGAAACAGAAGGAGAGAGAGAATCTCCATCAGGCTCCACACATCAGCACGGAGCCTGACATGGGGCTTGAACTCACAAAGCCATGAGATCATAACCTGAGCCAAAATCAAGAGTTGGAGGCTTAACCAACTGAGCCACCCAGGCGATCCTGCAAGAAGCATTTATATTTTAATAAAAAAAAATTATAAGCCATTCAACCCATGGTAGAAAAAAAATTGTATACCTTCCTGACATTGCCTCTCCCTCCTTGAATGATTTCTCCTCCTCACTCACTGTGTACTCATCTTACCTTGATCTTTAGACTCAGACCTAGTTCTGATTTCAGATATTATGTGGTATAGTGTAAGGAGCATATGTTTTGGTGTCTGAGAGAAAGTAAATCCCAGTTTTAGTATTATTTTTTAATGTTTATTTATTTATTTAGAGAGTGGAGGGAAGGGGCAGAGAGAAAGGGAGAGACAGAATCTCAAGCAGACTTTGTGCTGTCAGCACAGAGCCCAATTCGGGGCTCCATCTTGGGAACCAGAAGATCATGACTTGAGTGGAAATCAAGAGTCAGACACTTAACCAACTGAGCCACCCAGGCATCCCCAGTTTTATTGTTTAAATAAATTATTTATTTAAGTAAATTAGCTACGTAAGTGATTACAGACTTAATTGTGTTCTCTTAAAATTTCTTTTACTGAAATCTTAACCCCCAATACCTTAGAATCTGACTATATTTCACCAAACAACCTTTTGCAAATAAATAAGTAATTAAAGTTAAATGAGGTCACATGAGTAGGCTCTAATCCAATATGACTGCTAAGAGGAGGAAGAGACACTAGGGACATTTACATACAGAGAAAAGGCCATGGGAGGACATAATGAGAAGGCAGCATCTTCAAGCCAAGGATAGAGAGCTTGGGAAAAACCAACCCTGCCAACATCTTGATCTTGAACTTTCAGCCTCCAGATTGTGAGAAATTTGTTGCTTACACGATCCAGTCTAAGCATTTCTGTTATGGCAGCCTTAACAAACTAAGACAATAACATTTAAAAAGTTTATATAGCCTTTTTGAATCTTACTCTCCTTATCTATTTATAATGAACCATATTGAGGAATAAGTAAAACAATCTAAAGGGTGCAATGATGTACATATTCATAAATCATATTTACCCCCTTGCATTTTTGTTCTGACTTCTAACTCTAATTATCATTCACTAAACTCCTGCCCACTCACTCAACTCATTTTCTCTAAGGGCAGAGAAAGTAGAAGAAGTTAATAGGCAAATGGATTTAGAGAAAGTTCACAAAAATTATTGAAATAATATTTTATTTCATTTTTATTTTCTTCAAGTTCTGGTAATCTTATTCTTGATCAATATACCTGTTAGTACAATCTTTTTCTTTTAAGGTGATAACTTTAAAACTAATACCCTTAGCATTTCTTAAATTTACACTATTGAGTCTAAATAAATATAAAAAGAAGATTTCATCTTATTGTATAAGCAATTAATGCAACTTTTTTTTTTGCCTCAGAGCATTAAATACCAATTTATTGGGGTTCCTGCGTGTATATTTTCTCCAACTTTCTGAACCATGTCAACTGTCTACTCAACAGAAAGGATCTCTCCCTTCATGAATTTCCTTCATTATCTTGGGGCAGTTAGCTCCCACTTGACAAAGATGAAACCGTTACCAGCAGTGGAGAAAGCCTGGCAGCGCCTCAAACACCATCTTGCCTATCAACACCAGTGCCCTCTTTCCCTAGAAATGAGCTCTAGCAACATGAGACTTTTACTTTTGCACTGGCAGTTAGACCTCGACTCTGAATCACCTAAACTTCAGACAATCAACCAGAGAAAACAGCAAATTTCAAAATACAGCTAGATTAAAATCTCAGCAATGTTATTTGTTGATTGCTTCGCAAAGGTAGGCTACTTAATTTGTTTTAATTTGCAGTTTTTCATCTGTAAAACAGAGAAAATCATTTGCTTTTTAGGGCTATTGTGAAGTCTAAATGAGGCTGTTGCATGGTTGCTTCTCTGAAATATTATATCCTTTTATCAGTCTTGTCACTAGAGAATTCTGGAAATTTCTAAGCCTTGAGTCAAGTCCTTTAATAACTACAGATATACTGTGAGTGGCCCTAACAAAAACTATTTTTTTATTTTTATTTCTTTACATTTATTTACTATTGAGAGACAGAGAGACACAGAGCATGAATGGGGGAGGGGCAGAGAAAGAAGGAGGCACAGAATCTGAAGCAGGCTCCAGGCTCTGAGATAGCTGTCAGCCCAGAGCCTGACATGGGGCTCAAACCCACGAACTGTGAGATCATGACCTGAGCTGGAATTGGACACTTAACCGACTGAGCCACCCAGGCACCCCTAACACAAATTATTAAATAACAAGAAAACTTAGATATCTTACAAGTGTGTTGAATATACTGATAGAAGTTGATATGGAACAAAAGAATAGTTTCAGAATGGAACCATCAGGAGACGTGAAGGAAAGTTTGTTTTAAAAATGTTGAACATCCTCTGGCTAAATTGCAGAGGTTTTATTTTAAAGATTTTATTTTTGGGGCACCTGGGTGGCTCAGTCGGTTAAGCAGCCCACTTCAGCTCAAGTCATGATCTCACAGTTCCTGGGTTCTAGCCCCACATCAGGCTCTGTGCTGAAAGCTTAGAGCCTGGAGCCTGCTGCTGATTCCATGTCTCCCTCTTTCTCTGACCCTCCCCTGCTCACTTCTGTGTCTCTATCTCTCCAAAAAATAAATAAATGCTAAAATATTTTTAAAAATTAAAAAGGATTTTATTTTTAAGTAATTAATCTCTACACCCAATGTTGGGTTAGAACTCACAACCCTGAGATCAAGAGTCCAGTGGTCTACCCACTGAGCCGGCCAGGTGCCTCATGGTGGAGGTTTTATTTTGGAAGGTAACCTAAATATAAAACTATTCTATTTTCATGTTGAGAGAGAGAAAGAGGGGGGGGGGGTGTGTGTGTGAGGGATACTGTTCAAAGACATTTAAAAGAATTGAAAAGAAAAATTTAGTACCAATTCCTATAAGGGTACTCTTCACCTAAATTTGGACTTTATTCCTTTTATCCCCCCTTGCTTGAAACAGTACTATGATTAATCTAACAGTGGTTTGGAGTATGTTATTTTGAAACTACTTAAAAGCATAACATTGAATAAAGATCAAAATCCTTGCACTAGTGCTTCAGCAAAGCTTGATTTTAAAGGAACCTTTTTCCTCATTTCTGCAAATCTCCTCTTCTCCCTTCTTAGTCTTTTGTTTCAGGAATTTGGTACCACCCTGAAAACAATGCTGGCAGCACAAACACAATTCCTCCTGAAACTGGCTTGATCCTGTTATTTTCCCCTGTCATTTCCCAGGGCCCAGGGCTGCTCGTCCGCCCATCCGTCCGCTTCCACCCCGGGCCGGGGCAACACTTGCGGGTGCCGCGGTGTGCCAGCTCGCCAGGTCCAGGCGCGCTCGTCCCCGGCTTGGAGCGCGCCTCCGTCGCGGGTCCTTCTCCTGAGGGAGGGAGAGAAAAAGGGGGCAGGAGAGGGAGACGCAGAGAGTAAAGACACAACTCACGGTTTCTGATCAGGCAAAAGAGAGAGCTCTATTCAGGAAACTGTCTCTTATAAAGGTTTCAAGGTGGGAAAACAAAGCAGCTGACCTAGGTCGGTTACCAGGTAAACAGAGTCAAATTCATATCAAAAGAAACGCCCAGACTTGCCTCAGCAATGCTGGGGAGGGGAGTTAGCACTGAATAATCCAAAATACGGTTTCGATCTTTTGTGCACCTTGGCCACTCTACGTCTGGCCCAGCAAGACAGACACCAAAGTTATTTTGACCAGGAAATGGCAATCTCCAGCCTCCAGAAGCAAATCTTGTTTACTGGTTCAGTCTCCGGAGAGTGATAATCCTTGCCTGAGGCAGACAGAAAACTTGGCAGCCCGGACACCCCCCTAAAACACCCCAGCCCCTTTCTCCAGGTGAGCATGCAACTTTTTGAAAGTCATATAGCCTGCTTGCTACAGCCTCTTTTGCCTGGCAAAACAATGAAGCTATTGTTCCTTATCCCAAACTCTGTCTTCATGTTAGATCCTGGCTGCGACAACAATCCTTTATTGACAACAATTTCTTTACTAGTGAACATGAAACATTATCTTGTAACATTTTGGATTAAGAATTTCCCACAGTGGGTCTGTGTTTATATAAATTGTGGCAGGGGCACCTGGGAGGCTCAGTGGGTTAAACCTCCACATAGACTCAGGTTGTGTTCTCAAAGTTAGTGAGTTTAAGCCCTGTGTTAGGTTTTGTGCTCACAGCTTAGAGACTGGAGCCTGCTTAGGATTTTGTCTCTCTCTATCTTTCTTTCTCTCTCTCAAAAAAATAAACATTAAAAAACAATTTTTTAAATAATGAATAAATAACTCGTGGCAAAGACAAACTCAGTGTCTGAGTATAATTTGCCCCCCAAACAATATACATATGAAGTGAAAAATACCTTCTCTTCATAAAACTCTTCAAATTCTTCATCAACTCTTTTTTTTTTTTTTTTTTAGGAAGGAGATTTTATAAGAGATTATCTTCTGAAGGTAAAAGAAAATTTAACCTCACATAACCGTAACCAACCAAAATGAGTATTATTGAAGGCAAATATGATTACTCAGTGTAATGAAGATAAGGCTGACAGCTCACAAGACAAATTGTATGAAAAAGTTAAATCATTTATGGCATTTTCTATTGCAGCTGAAGAGCTCAGATATATATATAGTACCATCCAATTAGCTCTATCATTTGGTGATGTCAGTGAAAATTTTGATGTGAAAGAAAAGCTCTTAAACATGGTGTCCATGACAATCGGAACTCAGCTCTGTATTGAATCATGTCTTAATGATTTTAATAGAAACTGGTCCAAATTAGTACATATGACTACTGAGAGTGTTCCCAAAATGGTCAAAGCTAATGTTTTCAAATTTAAACTGAGGTGGCAACATTTTTCAAGGGCATGTACTGAAGTCATTTCCTTGCATATATGACCCAGAGTTACTCTGCTAGAAAATTAAAATAGAGCACATACTGGTTGTAATAATTAAGTATATGAACTTTATGCCCTTGTATGGCCAGATCCACAGTAGTTTAGTCCTTTGGTTGATGAATTGGATGAACAATAACACCTAGTACTAAGCTGCTCAGGCCCCCGAAAACGTATTATTTGAAGGGACACTGGGAACAAAATTCCAGAGGCAGATGTCTATGTCTTTTCACTGATAAAACAAAATGCCAGTTTAGCATAATTAAATGTCCATTTATTTTCGAATGTACTTTTGTGTTTATATAATATATTTATGAGTGATAAAAATACATAAATTTATAATTAGTTAATAATATAGTCAATGTTATCATTGTTAATTTAGGCATTATTCTCCAATTTCAATTCTGAATAAATATATACATACATATATATTTATCCTACTTTTATTTCATAAAATATAAATAGATTTTAATTTCTAATCTATGAGATATGAAAGAATTTTAATTCTGCCTATGACTAGGTTAATTACACTGCATTTTTTCTTCAGTATATGGTATATTTGTTAAGTAATTTATTATAAAAATCAGGGGCAACTGGGTGGGCCAGTTTGGTTAAGCCGGTGACTCTTGATTTCAGGTCAGGTCATGATCTCACAGTTTGTGGGTTCGAGCCCCACATCAGGCTCTGGTGATAGAACGGAGCCTGTTTGGGATTGTCTGTCTCCCTCTCTCTCTGCCCCCCTCTGTCTCTCTCTCTCTCAAAAATAAATAAGCATTAAATAATAATAATAATAATAAGTTATTATAAAATCCAATACTATCTTTTAATTTTTCCCCATGTTATATTTGTTTTCAAATTTCACTCCTCCCATCCCAAAGAGTTCCTGACCTTTATTATATTATCAGTTATACTTTCCCCTGACAAAGAATGTGTAGTTTACCTATTACTTTTTTTAGCTGAGATTAATTTTCTGAGTTTACAAAATATCCTTTCAATTGCAGAAAACAACTTAGTATAAAGGTACATTTTCAAATTAATGTAATTTTATTCTTTTACCCATATTATAATTTAGTGGCAAGTATAGTGTATCAGGCACCTCTACTGCACATTATTGAATATGTTTCCTAATATATATTTGTGTGTATATGTGTGCATGTGTATTTTGAGGGTAAGAAGGTCATTAGAGACAAAAATGTAATTTAGGATAGAAGAAATGCAAAAATCAAGTGGTTTTCTTTGTAATTTCCTAATGAGATTAAAAAGAAATTTTGTTTTTAACAAGATTTCAAAAACAATCAAAAAGTTTGCTATTTAAATCATCGTCTTCAATTGTTATATTTTCAGTCTGTTTGAGCTTTACACATGTGAAAATCTCAACTTGCCTTCTGTCTCTAATATTGTTTATGGACACAGTTTCTAGGATTGGGTTGTAACACCGTCAACCATACATTAAATCAACTCAGCCCACATATTTTTGAATTATTATTCTCTGGTAGTGCTGTACTATGACTTCATTCTGTTCTTTATCCTTGAAGTGTGAATAAGAGATCCAGGCATGTAAAGGAATGACTATAAGTGCTAAACTAAAGGTTAAAAGCATTGTCACATAGCTTCATAGTCAATCTCATCAAAACAAATCCAAACAAGTAATTCATTATCTGGTTCCCTATGATAATTACAGCTGCAAAGTCCCTTTCGCAGCTCCTAGTTTGTGTGTGATTGAATAATTGGGAGGTGCATGTACTCAACAAAGTAGTTTTGAGCCTCCTTGAATTCTCACAATAATATATTTGTGTAGCCAAACCTTTGTAGAAATATACTAGATAAGGAATTCTGGAAAAGGCAGTTCAGCCAAGTCAAGTTGGTTCATCAAAAAGCTCCACATTTCACACTTTGGTAATTGCCATCCATACATATACCCTTGTATATTTAGGCTACAAACAAAGATAAGCAAGCCATACTTCCAGCTAACATAACTACTCCATGCACAATATAAAACATGACAGCATTTTCACCATAAAGATACAAAGTCCTTGGATGTCTTCTCTTTTAATGTACTGTAATTTTAATACTGAGATATAAAGTTAACTATTGATAATACTTTTCATATTAGATAATAAGGGGATATCAGAAAGAACATAGGAAAAATATATAAACACATAGATAAATGATAGATAGATAGACACAGATATATAGATTGATCTAGATCTAAATTAAGATAAAACCAGAGATAGGTAAAAAAAAAAAAAGACAGAGATAGATACACAAACACGTTCATATCAAAACAAGAAAGAACAAATCATAAATATTACAGTCCTCATTCTGTAGCTCTTTCATGGGCACAACTATGATTTATAGCTATCTTCTTCAATTACCCATTTCATATATTCTTTGTCTTAAGCAAACAGCTCAATTGGCTGTGGTTCTCTGCCTGATGAAGTGACCCAAACCTTGATTTCTGAAATATCTGGATGATTAGCAATCATGCCTCAATTATGTTTTTGTAGTTTCCCTTGACTTTAATCATAAGACAAAGTCATAATTAGAGACATCTTAAGAGATTTCCTGTATTCCAGACTAATTTTAGTTTTATCAAATGTACAAAAAAAAAATCCTATTTTCCCTTGGTAATAATTATCAACCACAGTAACCAGTATAGTAAACACTTTCTCTGCTTGCTTCTTTGGAGGCATGTAGAGGCTAAAATGACCAGGTGGTAGTCACAATTTTCAGTTCAATTAAATCGTGTTTTTTTTTTTTTTCCAGTTAAGTTCTCTAACCAATAGAGGCTGAAGTTACAGACAACAGATAAAAATTTGCCAACTGAACATCATATGTAATACTAAGTAATACCATTCCCATTCCCAGCCCTTGACTCTTGACCCATGAATCCTGGTGATGGGAGAAATAGCATCATATACTGGACGCTAATTTACATAATTTACTACATTCTGGAGGATATTACTTCAGGCATGCAAGGTCTTGCAACCTAGCTAATGTCATGACTAATATTTCAGAAGGCCATTTTTCCCATTCCAGGAAGCCAGATGCTTCAGGATGGTAAATAACATGGTAAGATTAATACATCCCATGAGTATGGGCCCAATACTGCATGGAATATCAAGATAGTGGGTATGGCAGTCTTAGTAGTTTGGGTGGAATCATTGTGGGCAAGGAAGCCAAATACATTTCCAGAGAAAGTTGTATTCCAGTAAAAACAAAGTCTTATCCATCCCATATAGAAAGAGCTCTAACATAGTCAACCTTCCACCAGGTAACTGGAGAATCACCCAGCAAATGGTGTCATATGAGGACTCAGGGCAGTCTCTATTGCTGGAATATTGGACTTTTAAGAGTGGCTGTTGCCTGGGCAGCCTTGGTAAATGGAAGTCAAAATTGCTAAGTCCATGCCAAATTTTCATCCTTGTCACCATTGGTACATTGTTCACGAGTCACTGGGCAATGGCAGAAATAGTTAGGGAAGATACTCATAAGTGTCCTTAAATAGACCATTGTGTTCATTTGATTATTAAAATACCCCTCTGATAAACTCATTATTTTTTTTCTTTTCTGGTTTTTTTTTTTTTGTAATTCACATAGAACACAAATATCTTTATATCCTGTGCCCATAAAGGTGTATTGGTCTATCTACATACCTTCTGCAAGAATATTTTCATGAACTTTCAAATTCTGTATTTTCTAAATCTCTGTCTATTCCGCCAAACCACTGTCACATCTCATGAATTGGTACTGACTCGCTCATTTGGCATCTCTCCTTCTAGGCAAAACTGAACACGGTTTCACTGAGTGAAATTGCAGGATTTCCCTTCCCAACTGTCCTTCAGAGATGCCCCTAAAAAGAGACTACAGTGTTACTGCTGTCAACTTCTGAGTAGTACTTTCTGATATTGTGCAGTAGTGTCTACACTGGGCTCAAGAGGGTGAAAGAACAGTCATAGGGGCCATGGGCGTTTGAGTTACTTCCTCACGCAACTTACTTTTCTGGTCTGTACCTGCTCAAGGCTCATCATATATATAACACTTCCATTTGATAATGGAGTGCTGTCAGATACGCCCAATTTGATGACTTGGTAGGTCAGAAAAATCTTCTTCATGATGGGCAGATTAGTTTTCATGGTAGCTTGGTGGCCTATAATGAAGCATTTAGTCTCTATTAAAGTCCCCAAAAGACAAAAGCCATTGCTCAAAAAGGACACTAATTATCCACATACAATCCCTGGGCTTTACTCCGGATCTTTTAAGGATCTGAGATGTAATTTACCTATAGGGACCTTCCAATGGTTCCAAACGACATCTCTATCTGCCAATAACACTTCAAGTACCATTTGATCTGCTGGCTCCTATGGCTTAAGTGGCAGAGCAGTTTCGGCTAGTGCCTAAGGGGCTGCAGTCTTCCCTTTCTGACTGCCTGTCGGTGGGTATTAGGCTTCAGCCCGATGACAAATATTCCTTCAGTGATAATGAATATTGCCTTAATATGTGAGGAGAAGCAGCATATTTAAATGTTTCTGCATTTTATTATTATTACATATTTATCCGTTCCTGTCCTCAAGCAAACTAGTGCTCGAGTGAAAAGGATGTTCTTTTATTTTTACCCATAGTTTACTATCATCTAACATTTACTGCCTGCTGTATAGTAGGAATTTTAAATTTATTGAATTCATCTGAATTTTATATATATTTCTGATAATTATAGTTATTCACATACATATATCGATTGTTCAGATGCAATCATGCACACACATGTGCATAGCCATTCACGTACACAGAGTACTGAAGGAAGAAGTTACATATTCAATCAGTCTTTCCACATGAAGCTGTGTTCAATACTCTTTCCTTTGGCTAGTCCTGGGTAACTGAAGATTTTTGAAATCATGTTATCTCACTAGTTTCATATCTACTTATCTATACATCCACTTTAAAATTTCTGTTGTCTGCTATCCTAAGCCACACTTAGTGAATCATACATGGATACCATTTCCTAGTTGAACTAAGGTCATTGCAAAATCACAAGGTTATACATTAGCTGTTTCTCATGAACATATTTTAGATGATTAATATAATTAGTCTGAGTAATTATGGGATTGATACATTCACAGATTGGTCTAATTAGCCTTTGAACGGACTGATGGCTCAATTGAAGAGCTAATAAATTATCTGGCTGAACTCCACACACCTTTCATACTTGGTTTGATTAATAACCAAGCTTTTGGCAAAGTAACTGGGCAAAAGGCTAAAACTTATCCTATCAATTTTCAATAATCACATTGCGTTAATGAGTATTTATGCTTCTTGAATACTTTATTCTTTTTTGAAATCCTTATGCCAATGATCAGACATTTTCATTTATTTGCATATAGATTAGTACTATTAGAAGACTTCTGTGAGACTGTATATCACATGTGAGTAATCATAGAAAACTTAGAAATACCATATAAAGATGCATGAAATTAAACAATAATTTTAGTTCTCTGTCATTTGGCATTTCTCATAGAATTTATTTGCAAATATTTTTGCTTTTATAACTAATATTGACTTCCCCCAATTTAATTTTTACCTAATTCTATTTATGGATAGCATAATAAATAAAAGTTTGTTTCAAAGTTATTTGCATATCTTTGTAAAGAAATAAAAAAAATAATAGTAATATATGTGTAAAGCTTCTGGTATTGTTTCTATCTCATTGAGTAAATTTACAGTTGTTTAGTTAAATTTTCAAAATGCTATCATATATATGAAAATCTCCTTGACACTCAGATAAGTCCATTTACAGGGATAAATCCATCAGTGCATAGCACCCAGCTCAGGCAGTAAATGAAAACTATTTAAGTGTAATCCTCTAATTATGATGCAAACGCTGCTGTCAGATCAGAGCTCATTCACCACATTGTGAGTAATACAGATTTTTATTCATTCCTATATTGCTTTAAACCTAACTAAATTTGTACCTATTCTTAAGATACACTCTTACATTTTTTTTATTTTTGAGAGACAGAAAGAAGAGAGAGAGAGAGAGAGTGTGTGTGAGCAGGGGAGGGTCAGAGAGAGAGAGTGTGTGAGCAGGGGAGGATCAGAGAGAGAGAGGGAGACACAGAATCCGAAGACAGGCTCCAGGCTCTGAGCTTTCAGCACAGATGTGGAGCTCAAACCCAGGAACTGTGAGATCATGACCTGAGATGAAGCCAGACACTTAACTGACTGAGCCACCAGGAGCCCCAAGATGCACTCTTAAAACAACTTATTTACTTGTGAATTATGCATTTAACTTAGAAGCTATTGACCAACTATATATCATAAACTGGTTTTTTTTGTCAGAAAAAAATATTTTAATCTGATACTCTAATAGTGTCTTTTCAATTACAAGAGTAACTGGTAGCAGACCAATGGTGTGTCTAACAGAATTCTTATTAGTGATGCAGTAACTTACCCTTCTCATAGACATACCCTTATTATACACAATTTGTTTGCCATATTTACATATTATATATATAGTTCTCTTATATCTGGCACCTATCTATCATCTGTATATCCTACTTTGCTCAAAATTTTCATTAAGCACACAGATTCATTTTCTACTTTCCAGTTATTGTATCAACCATGTTTGTTAGCATTCCTGAAACATGATTTTCTTTTCTCTCACAATGTCTCTCTCCTCAATATCTTCTGCCACTTCTCTTATTTAAACCATAATGATGTTTTGCCTTTTGGCCAATAACATCATACTTGGACCATTTTTATCAGAATGTACCCATTTCTTCTCACTTTCATATTCATCTTTATTTACTTTTATCCTGAGAACTGTATATTGAGCTAGCTTTGTTTCAATTCTGTTTTGCCTATAGGCTCTATCTATATTCTCCTTCCTCACATTGGTGTCCAAATCCTTCTACTTTGTTATTCTTCCAAATCACATCTAGCAATATATCTTTGAATCTATTAATATATCTTGAGCATGTATACATTATGCATTTTATATTTTACTTATTCTATAAATTCTAAAACAGTGCATTAAATGTGGAAATTATTTACTAAATGTTAAATTAAAACATTATAATTTATATCAAATGATTGTTAATCCTCAAATGTCAGTATTTTATTTTTATAATTTATATTAATTTTTATAATTCCTAATAAAAACAGTATATGTTCAACTACTTTTAAGAGTCAAATTTTACTATCAGATTGTAATGACAAAATAGCATCCTTATGTCTCTCTATCCATAGTTAGCATTTCCATTGTTTTTAAGAATTTTCTCCCGAGTCTGGTACCCTGTTAACATTCCCACGCCTTCCTTTTCTATGCCTTCCTTTTTATCTGTTTTGTGAAAACCACATTCTCAATCAGTTATCTTAGAACAAATGTAAGAGATGTAAAATATTTGAGAATTTATGACTTTAAAAACCTTGTTTCTACTCTAACACTTAAGATATGTTTTAGCTTATGTAGAATTCTGTGCTCTTATTCCAATTTTTTTTTCCTCAGAAAAAAAATTGAAAGCATTGTATTTTGTGTTCGGTTTCATGGATTCTATTGATCAGATTATTCATAATTTCTGATTTAGCACATGATCAAATTGGTATAACCTCTGAAAAAACTTTTAGGATTTTATCTTGATCTTTGTTGGAATTTCAAAATGATATATAGGATGTCTTAATAATGTCTTCTATTAAGATAAGAAAGTTTCCTTCTGTATTATCTTTCTTTTATTTAAGTTTGTTTATTTTGAGAGAGGCAGAGACAGTGAGTGGGAGAGGGGCAGAGAGAGAAGACATAGAATCCCAAGTGGGTAGCAGTGCCCGACCTGGGGCTTGAACTCACAAAACCAGGAGATCATGATCTGAGCTGAAACCAAGCATTGGACACTTAACCAACTGAGCCACCCCATTGTCCCCTCTGTATTAGTTTTTTAGAGCTGCTTTTACAAAGTATGACCAACTGGGTGGTTTAAGACAACCAAAATTTATTCTGTGTCAGTTTTGAAGCCTAAAAGTCAAAAATCAAGGTGTCTGTAGAGTTGGTTTTCTCCAGAGGCCCTGAATAAAAAAAATCATCTCATGGCTCTCTCTTACTTTCTGGTGGTTATTAGCAATTCTTGGTATTTCGTGGCTTCTTCATATTATGTTGTCCTCTGTGTGTGCTGTCTGTGTGTCCTCTCCTCTTCTTTTAAGCACACTGTTACTTGTATTTAGAATCCTCTCTAATCTACTATGACTTCATCTTAACTAATTACATCAACAAAGACCCCACTTCCCAACAGTCACATTCTGACGTTCAGGGTACACATGATTTTAGAGGAACACGAACTCTATCTTCTAGTCCTACTTTGCTGTAAATTTTTATAGTGAGTCTGTGTTAAAATTTATTAACTATTTGTTCTGTTTCTGCAGAGATGGATTGGCGATTTTAGTCTGTTTACACTTTTGAACAGTACAGTTCAGTGGTTTTTGCTGTATTCACTACATTGCGGCACCATTCCCACTATCTAATTTCACAACATTTTCTTCACACCCAAAAGAAACTTTGTATCCATTAGCATCTCTCCTCTTTTGTATATCCTTCCTCCACCCTCACTGGCAACCACTAATCTACTTTTTGTTTTTATATATGTATATCTATATCACAAACATTTTATATAAATGAAGTCATATAATAAATGGCCTTTTTTAACTGGTTGCTTTTCCTTAGCATAGTATTGTCAACATGCATCTGTATTGTAGAAGATAATTATACTCTGTTTCATTTTTTACTGAATACTATTCCATCATTTGGATATACTACATTTTACTGATCCATTTTTTGACTGATGGGAACTTGTCTTTATTTCTACTTTTTGGATAATTATGAATGATTCTGCTATGGACATTTATTACATGCTTTGTGTGGATATGTGTTGAATTATCTGAAGTAGATGTCTGTAATTAAAATTGCTGAGTTCTATGATACCCTCCTGCTTAATTTTGATGGACTACCAAACAAAGCAGTTGCATTACCTCTTCCAGCAGTGGATAAGTATTCAAATCCAATCCAGTAGATTATTTATTTTTTATTATCATCTGCTTTTTGGATTGAAGCAATCCTCATCAGTGTGAAGAGTAGCACATTATAGTATTGATTTGCATTCCCCCATGACTAATTTTGAGCATATTCTCATGTAGTTGTTGGCCATTTGTATGTACTTTTGAAGGATTTATTAATTCTTTTGCCCAAATTTTAATTAGGTTGTATTTTTATTATTGAATTGTAAAATTCTTTAAATATCTTAGATACTAGTCCACTACCTCATACACAACTGACATATATTTACTCCCATTCTTTGGAAAGCCTTTTGCTTTCTTGATCTGTTCTTTGAAAAACATATTTTTAAAATGTGATGTAATCAAATTTATCATTTTTTCCCTTTTTTGTTTTTGTGCCATACTTAGAAATCCATTGCCCAATCAAAGAATATGATAACGTATGCTACATTTTCTTCTAAGTGTTTAGAATTTTTTACTCTTACATTTATTATACCTAAGCTACATTTTGAGTTACTCTTTAGATGGTGTAAGAAAGGGCCACAACTTTACTTCCTCTTGTGAATATCTAATTGTTCTAGCACCATTTGTTGAAAATGCATCTCCATATGAGCTCCAGGAGTTATCTGGTTTGTATCATCACCCTGTTATCTTTCCTAATCTCATAAACTTTCAGCTACTCCTATGTCACTTAGCAGTCAGTGAAGACAGACCAGTTGATCTGCAGAATTGTCATGCTCTTTTCCTGTGTAGAACTATGCTGAACCCTGCCTTGCAACTTAAGCCTCAGCGTTTCTCAACTTTAATCTCTACCTTCTTAGCTCAGTGATATTATTGTGCTCGACTTGGGACCGCGGCCTCTGCACCGCGGTTACTCATGTGTCTCTAGGCAATTTTATTTCTCACGTCACTGATTTTCCTGCTTTCTGGGATCACAATCCTATGTTTTCAGTTATCCAGTGTTTACTTTTGATTGTTTGCTTTTGTTTGAGCTTTCCCCCCTGTTCTTTAATTGTTTACGTTGAAGCTTAAGTCTCAAAATCTTACTGTATCATGGTCAGAACCAGACATATATTTTATAAATTTTTAATTATATATTAACTCAGGAAATAGTTCCCTCACTCTTTCTCTCTTAAGACACACTTATAATTAATATATAGTTCAGTAAATTTTATAATTTTTTATTGTTGATAGATTTTTTGATAGATTTTTAAATCCATATGTTTTATTTTTCTAAATACATTTGTATTAAAGTAGTTATTGTGTATACATGAAATATAGTCAATAAATTACAAAACAAAATACACCTATGAGTTCTTTCATATTTAACGCCCTTTTTCTGACTTGCTTTAAGAATCATTTAACTTTGACTCTTGACTTTTAATAATACCTCCAACATCAGTAGTTAAAAATAGATATTTCATTTTATTTTTTATTGGGCATAATTTTAATGAAGAAACTAATAAAAACTATGGGAGGTATAGAAGAAATTTTGAAGCATGAATTCTGGAATCAGACTGAGTGTGAAGCCCTACTCTACCATTTACTACCTTTATGATCTGAGAAAAGTTATCTATGGGGCACCTGGTGGCTCCACTGTTTAAAAAACTGACTTCAGCTCAGGTCATGATCTCGCAGTTTGTGAGTTTGAGCCCTGCTTTCGGCTCTGTGTGGACACCTCAGCCTGGAGCCTGTTTTGGATTCTGTGTCTCCCTCTCTCTGCTCCTCCCAACTCATGCTCTGTCTCTCTCTGTCTCTCAATAATAAATAAACATTAAAAAATTAAAAAGAAGAAAAGTTAGCTATACTTTTTGTACCTCATCTGCATAACGAAGGTCAAAATATCTATTTCATGTGGTTCTTGTGAAGTATAAAATATGTGCATGTACTAAAAGAGTCAGGACAATATATGTAAAAATTTCATTTCTGTACAGAGAAAATATAAAAGGGAGAAAACACAGCATTAATATTTCAATATAGAAAATGTGAGAAAGTAACTTTGGACATATAATTAAAACATTTTTATTATCAAAAAGTAATTGATGAGTCAAATAAATAACAATTCTGTTAATCCCTCAAGTTCTGAACCAGTTGAAATAAGACAAAAATATCACTGTAGAGAACAAAATATCACTTGTATCACTCTGTAAAATTAGAGCATGTTTAAAAAATTTTTTTTTATCATTTATTTATTGTTGAGAAACAGAGAGAGACAGAGCACGAGGATGGGTGGGGTAGAGAGAGGGGGAAACACAGAATCTGAAGCAGGCTCCAGGCTCTGAGCTGTCTGCACAGAGCCTGATGCAGGGCTCGAACTCATGAGCAGTGAGATCATGACCTGAGCTGAAGTCGGACACTTAACCAGTTGAGCCACCCAGGAGCCCCTAGAGCATGTTTTGGTGTGAGAGTTCATCAAGATAATGGAATCCTGTGCCTATGTGGATCTAAAAAGCATAGAAAGAAATAAACAGACCAAGTGCCCTGAGTTTAGTAATATTGGTAAGTTAGTTCCAATCACTTGAGTAGTATAAAAGCCACTATAACTCTATGAGAAAGAGCAAATAATGGGGAAAAGAGCAGAATATTTTAGTATAAGACATGTCATTTTCATGGAAAGAAATATAGAACAATGGAGAATAAGTTAACAATATTTTTAAAAACAAATCTTGTGCTAGTAATTGTCACTAGTACAACTTTCTATTGAAGATCACTATGTTTACCCCTTCCATGCTTTTTGCCCCTATGGGCTCATGCATTAAAAAGAATCATTATGTTTATTACATTTAGGTTTGGGGATAAATAGAACTGCATTCATATATTTAATCTGCATTTTTAAATGTGAGTCCTCCTTGTATTCCTTAATCTGATACGTATAAAAGTTTTGACTAAACCTTTAATTGAGAGTGTTTTTATAATGCAGAAAGTAACCACTCTATGTTTAAAGCTTCTCTTTTTAAAATCACATAACCCAACCAAAATAAAACAAGTTATTATATACTGCTCATTAACTTGGCTATATAGTGCTCTCCTACCTAATTTGCCTAACAAAGTTAAAAGTTGTTATTCAGGAGATGTTATGGCTGACATTAGTTTGTGATGGTGAGGTAGCAGAATATATAATTTGTTTTTCATAGACCAAAATCTGTTGTAAGTGATGAAGAATTATATTAATGGCAAAGTCAGCATAACTGACACTGTAGTCAAAGAGTAAAGGAATTTATATACCATCAAGCAACATTCTGATAAAGTGAATTTTCCTCCCAGCGTCATTTAAATGCTTTAGTAAAATAGTCCATAGAAACAGCTTTTATATACTCCAGTTTTTATCAAATTATGTTTTCTTAAAACAGGTATCTGATTGGCATATCCAATTGCAGGGTAGAGTGTATACAAGAAATAGTTTAAAATTTTTATAACAAAATTTCATAAATTTGATTGTAAATTTTAGCTGCAAATATAGGAGTTTTACATTTATTTACAATGATTAATATCAAAATTCTACCAATTTACTTATAAATTTTTGAATATGTCTCAATAATAAAATCTAATTTGCAGTGAGAATTTGAAAAACAAATACAAACAAATGTTCTCCTTGTTTGTATTAACAATAAGATAAGATATCTGGACTGAATAGTACTTAATTAATATTAAACAAACACATCAAAATTCATGAACAGCTGAATACAAGTATCAAATAAACACTAATGATTGCTAAATGGTCACATAGTGCCTTTCCCAAGAATGCTTATTTCCCATACTATTTGAATCTTCCATGGTGTCTTTACAGGTGAAACAGACACACACCAAATATGTGGTCGCTATGGGGCATTATGTATAAGTAAATTTACCTTTAAAGCACTTACCGTAGCTTTCCCCAGTAAGAAAAAAAGAAGCAAAATATGCAGCCGAAATAGTTCAAAGTAAAGGAGAAAAGTGATGATACATAGGGTATACATATTAGTATACAAGATGACAGTAGCAATATTATTGAGGCAGTTATATGCAGACCTAAAACATGTAAAATTTCTTATCTAAATCATCAAATAGCATAAATAAAAATGTTATTAATGCTACATGAAAATTTTCAGCGGTTTCTCAAAATTCTAAAGAAGAAGTTAATATAACATAGAATGACCATCATTATACAGTCTTTTACAGGAATTGGTTACCTATTGTTTTTTGTTTTTGTCTGTTTTTTATTTTTATTTTTATCTTTTTAGAGAGAGGGCATGCACTAGCAAACAAGAAGAAGAGGGAAGGAAAAGGGAAAGAAAGAATCTCAAACAGGCTTCAAGCCCAGCACAAAGCCCTATGTGGGACTCAATCCCATGACGGTAAGATCACGACCTGAGCCCAGATCAAGAGGAGGATGCTCAACCGCCTGAGCCACCCGGACACCCTACCTACTGTTTTTTTTAATAACCACCCGGTCCTCACTGTATTCTCAAGAAACATTGAACTTCTTTCTAATAATTGAAGAGCGCATGCTCTTTCTCATTCTTAAGCACTGTTGACACTCAGCCCATACAACTGGGGCAATAAGACACACTTACTTTCAGCTTTGATGTCCTTTGCTCTAAATCCAGAACAACTACATATAGGAAGAAAACTAAAACAGCCATGTTGGATTAGTATAGCAGATAAACCTCTGATGATAGCAAATCTGTCTTTCACACAGATTTTGCTCCTGCTTGGTAAGTATCCTAAATTACTCTTTACAAAATTGGGGATCTGAGATTAGCTCAGGCCTTTCCGCCAGTATTTCCGCTTTCATTAGTGAACAAAAGGAGAAAGGATTTTTAAATGTTACTAAATACATTGAAAGACCATAGTTCTCCAGGAGGCACATGATTTAAAAATGCTAACCAGAGGGACGATGAAACAAAATCTCTTATTGAAAACGAACTCTCAATAAAAATTTTAAAAAAAGAAATGGAATGCTAAAAATTCCAGCAAAGTTAACTCCCAAAAACTTAATTTATTCCTGATAAAATTAGCTTTTAAAGAATAATATTTTAAAGCCTTGTTGTAAGTGGGGAAAAGATGATCAAAATTATAACTGAGAGCATAACTTACATTTAAAAGAACAATCAATTATGAAACAAAAAAGGTGAAGCAAAATAGCCAGAGTCCAGATCCAGCAGGTCCAGGGCTCCCTGAAGGATGGACGGTGTTGGTGAAAGGGAGCTAAAGCACCTCGGCTTCTTTCCATTCACCAGGC
Source organism: Mungos mungo (assembly GCA_004023785.1). Lineage (NCBI taxonomy): Eukaryota > Metazoa > Chordata > Mammalia > Carnivora > Herpestidae > Mungos > Mungos mungo. The sequence continues at coordinate 203,220 of PISW01000985.1, forward strand.
AGGAATCTCTGCACTGACCAGAGTCAGCTTTACTTATTGAAAAAACATATGGGATACAAAACAGAAGTGGCAATTGCCTTAGACAATGATTTCTGATAACAAATTCTTTGGTGTGTAAAAATTTCCCAGATCATAGATTGGTGGAAGACTCATGCATAACCTTTATCAATAGTGATTGATGTAGGTGACTTAGATGCTTATCATATGGGAAAGGAAGGGATCTTTAGTATTCAAAATATAAGGCAATGTTTTCAGCATAGCAAATGCAAAAGTTAGTTCTTTTGTGATCAGGGGTCAATTAGCTTGTTTCCCAGAGGAAGAAAACAGGTTTTCTCAGGAAATGTAACATTTGCTCCTATAATCACAAAAGAAGAAACTCCTACAACAAGTTTTTTCACAAGGTACAATTCACATATTTTTAGCATAAGAAGGCAAGTCTCTCCTGATCTCAGTCAGTCAGGCGCCATGGGGGCCAGTGCTCATGCAGAAATTGAGTAGGGGTTCATTGTGTGAAGATGCTGGTCACCATCTGATGGTGGGGGGCCTTGCAAACCTGCCTTACTTCAGAAGTGGCTCCCAGCAGTAGAATATTGATAGGGATTCAAATAGATAAAAACTCTTATGCAGAAATTTTAGAAGTTAAAAACTTAGTCATTGAAATATAAACACAGACCTGAAGAATAGAAAGTGAATTCATGAAAGATGATATTACACTATTAATAAATGCTTTGATATGAAAATAAAGCATCAAGAATGTGAGACACACAATATTATCAAGAGTGAAACTCTCCTGAAAGTAAAAATTTAAATTATGCCAGAGCAAAGATCTAGATTCAATACTAGTGTTCACTTTTAGTTCTTAAAATTATTGGTAGATGTTCATTTTCTGACTACTCTTTATAATTCATTTATATATATATAATACCTTAAGGTTAATAAAAATACAATGAAAAGAAAAAATCCTATATAAGTTTTTTTAACCAATTATTTATTTTATAGCTATTGTTAACCATAGATGAAACTTAATAAAAATATGCCAGGTTAGTTCACTATAACTTCTAAATTCAAAATCTTGAAAAAAGGGATTGGGTAATTAAAAAAACATAAAACACCAAACTCCTAAATTTAAATTAAATGTCAAGGGAAAAATGTGTTAAAGCAAAAACACAGAAGGATCAGTGAAACAATGGTAAAATCATGATAGTGTCAAGTTTCCCTAAAACAATCACTATAAGAAACAATCCCAATTAATGAAAGAGAAGAAGATGTACAAGGGGAGAATCATTTGTTTTACAAGATATAAAGACATTTTAATAGTATGGTAATTAAGAGATTATAGCACTGATATTGGAAATTATAAAGAGAACATTAAAGACAAAAAGAACAGAAAGTAACTAATAAAAACATAATTTATGATAAATAGCATTCATCAAGAGAAACACACTATTAATAAGAGCTTCTAGAAATATTAGACTTCTAACAAATACACAATGCAATAAAACATTCAAGTGAACAACATCATAAAAAATCAAAATCTTCATTTTAAATATTTTGGAAGATATATGGTCATATACTTATGATCTGTATGTAGGGAAGAATTTATTAGAAAAGACAGAAAATCAAAAAGATACAAAGGGCAATTAATGAATATGGCTACATTAGAATTTAAAATATTGTCACAAAAAAGAAATTATAGAAAAAATAAATGACCTGGAAAGCCTCAAAAAATATTCCAATGTATATTACCAGCAAATATTACTTCCAAAGGTATATATTAAGTATTTATGCATAAATTTTAAAAAATGGCAATGATACAATTGATAAAATCTTTGGGTTGGCAGAAATTCACAGAGGAATACCTAGTCACTGGTGCCTGGGTGGTTCAATCGGTTGAGCGTCTGACTTTGGCTCAGGTCATGATCTCATAGTTCCTGGGTTTGAGACCCAACTCCAGCTCTGTTTGACAGCTCAGTGCCTGGAGCCTGCTGCAAATTCTGTGTTTCCTCTCTTTCTGCCTTTCCCCTGCTCATGGGGAGAGAGAGTCTGTCTCTCTCTCTCAAAAATAAATAAACATAAAAAAAAGAACACCTAAATAGTTCAGAAAACAAATAAAAGGATAATTAATCTCATTGACATTAGCAGAAATTCACAAAAGAATACTTAAATAGTCAGAAAACAAACAAAAAGATTTTAATCTCATTGACATCAAGAAAATACAAATTAAAAACATTATACAATACCATTTAACACCTATAAAGTTGATTTAAAATAAAAAGACTGACAGTACTAATTTCCTATGAAGATGGAAAATAAAGGGAGTTCTAACACACGGCTGGCATATAAATGGCAAATTTTTATAGTATGTTTGGATTGCATTTTGTCTATATGTGGTAAAGTTGAGAATGCCCTTATTCATTACCCTAAAACTCAATTTCTGGGTATATACCTTAGAATAATTCTTACGCAAAGACCTACGTACAAAATTGTTGAGACAAGCAACTTTTAGGGGGAAAAAGGAAGTGATTTGAAAATGTACATCATTTTTTTCATCATTATAATGAATAACTGACTATGCATTAAATGGAACGTTAAAGAGTGCTTGTTTCTCTGGTTCCCTATCACTTTCTTTTTTCCTTCCGAAATGGCACTGATGCCTGCTCTCTGGAGCCATGGGGCATTATCAGAAGAGATGAATATTGGTGTAGATTAACCAGATGCCCCTGGGCTTTCAGTTCTCTTTATTTTTTCTAACTCATCATGAATTAAATGCATCTCCAGTTGTTATTAATGGAGTAGCCCAGTGGAGTGGTAGAATGTGCAAGTAATAAAAGATGGTCTGATGGCAGTTCTAGGAAGCAGAGCAGAATAGAAGCAGAACTGCTTTGAAGGTCATAGGCGTTTAAATGAGAATCTAGGAGTGCCAGAATCTTCATTCTGTTCAATGACCACTATATTATTTTGAGTGCAGACCATTCAGTCTGGGGATAAGACGAATGCCAAACGACAACAATTAAATCAAATAACGTAGAAATAGTTCTATCAACATGCCTGTTTAAAGACACAGATGGCAATCTAAGTGAATCCAAATTTATTTTAAATCTTAAAACATGTCACATGTTTCTACAGAACTATTCTGATTCATGGGCCTCCTGTTTTATACATGTATTCATTGTATGGTTACAAAGCATAAGAGAAGGGGAAAAAGCAAAGGAATGTGAGCTTCTAGTTAAAAACAAACAAACAAACAAACCCAAAAAGAACGCCACCTTAGCTATAAAGTTAAATGCCTGCAATAAGTTTTTACTATATGAATCCTTATGAATCAAACTGGGTAATTCCCCAGTTCATGCCATCAAATATAAGGGCAGAACCTCTGACTACACACCAACTTTTAGATTGTATTCTTTGACCTGACAGCTTTCAGCACTTTATAACTCCTGAAATTGAGGGCCTGTACTATTCTCAAATAGTTTATACATTCACTTTCCAACTTATACTCATAAGAAACTCCTAAGAATATATATGTGCATCTATATCTCATAGACAGTGTTCAACCACTTGTCAACATCAACCATAATATAAAAACTGTAACTGGAAAAAGTCTTTCTGTACAAATTACCTAAACTTTACCATGGAGCAATGTAATTTTGAGAATTAGGGTATTAATCTTCTGATACCTGGAAGAAAAACTAATGTGAAAAGAGGTGTAACTCAACTATTTCAATTTATTTTCCAATAAACTGTCATCTCCAAAGTTTTGGAAAAATAAAAGAGGTCCCATGGGGGTACCACACTAAATGATGGAGATGTCTTTTTACATAAACTAGAAGCAGGACAGGCTACAGCCTTGTCTGCAATGGTTTCCTTGTCCACAATTTCAGACAACACACCTCATATTCCTATGAATGGCATGACACTTAGACTCTATCTAACAGTAAAAATAAAATATTATCTAAAACAGAATTATGAAATGTCGTGTCCCGCCCTGGCCACTCTGGCCTGCGGGGCGGTGAGTCCTCATGGGTTCTTTTCCTGAGGGAGGGAGAGAAAGGGCAGGAAGGGGGAGCACAGAGAGTAAGGACAGCACATGGGATCCGATCAGGCCTGTGGGAAGCGGCAAAGATTTCAGCTGCTTGGCCATTTGCTAGCCGGATTTGTCACTCCTTGAGGGGAGTTGCAAAATAGGCAGGGGAGCGCCACTCCCTGTCAGAGGAGAAGCCAGAAGATCAAAGATCAACCGCCTGCAGGCAGGGTAGTATCACCCCTCAGGCGCTGTGCTAAAACACTCTAGTTTGGTTCCTTTTTTACTCCAGCCCTAATCCCTTAACCCTGTTTCCTAGCAACCGACCTAGGTCAGCTGCCTTGTTTTCCTGCCTTGAAACCTTTATAAGAGACAGTTTTCTGAATAAAAAAAAAGAGGCCTGATCGGATCCCGTGTGCTCTCTTCACTCTCTGCGTCCCCCTTTCCTGCCCTGTTTTCTCTCCCTCCCTCAGGATCAAGGACCCGCGAGGACTCACCGCCCCAGCGGGCCAGAGCGGCCGGGGCGGGACACGACAATGAAAATGATCTAATTTATTAAGGCATATATTTACCTAAGAAGATAAATAACTGTATTAGTTATATCAAGCAGGTGTGAAAACAAGTACATAATCAAAAGGAGAATTAAAAGTATGGAAAATTGGGCACAAGTAAAGAATCCATTTTTTAACTTGAAAAATAGAAAAACTCCATCAAAGAAAGTAGAGAGATAGACATCATATTTAAAAGATAAAATAAAACCATACATAAAGAATACAATGGTAGAAGTCTCAAAAATGGGGCTGGAGGAGCTCTAGGAGAAAAGTAATAATAGAGAAATTGGATTATTTATCCAAAAGTAGAGATAAATGAAAAACCGCACATTAAAAAGGCATATGGAGTTCCAAAATGGAGATAAAATGGGAAAATGGAAAAAGAAAAAAAAAGGAAATATAGAATAAAATTTGAGCAAATAAAAATTTTGTAGCTTCAAATGTTAAAGCTTCAAAGAGGAGATATCATCAACAAAGAAATGAGAAATGGGCAGATATCTAACTCCCAATTAAAAACAGAGGAGATAGAAATATAATATCTTTAATGTTTTCATAGAAAATAATCTTGGACTTAAAATTTTATCTACTGGATTGTTTTTAAGCATGAGAGGTTATTTCATATATTTTCTCAGATAGGTCCTTGCTCAAGAAAGTTGCCACATAAATATCCACATTGAAATATTGTTTGAAGTAATAATGAGAACAAATATTATACAACTATGAATGGTTTGATATATGAGAAGAAATGTAATCAAGTATTTAACATTTTGTTTCCTTGAAAAATTAATCACAAAAAATATATAAAAATAGAAAATATATGGTACAGAAGTGTTCCAGGAAATAAACCCTTTATGGATGGGAATCTGGAATTGCTTACCTGATTTGGTTAGATTCAAAGAGATAAATGGTTTTAATTTAATGGAACTAGCATACTGGAAGTTCAGGGCCAGCAGTGGCAAATAGCTACTTAAATTATCACCAGAGTCTTATGAAATGAAGCATCTATTGATGTCACAGCTTTAAGAGAACAGTAACTATTGCAACAAATTTTGATGAAACTGTAGACAAGAAGGATTGTTAGGTCAGATGGCTACTCTTCACTAATTTTCAGATTATATAGTAAAGGAAATGAAAAATTTAGCACAAGGCAGAGAACCAGTACTTCTACAAATGCTCTGAAAGAATCTCTTATATCTTGAATATGCAGAAAATATTATCTGAAATCAGGACTTAGAATTTTAGGGGCACTTGGGTAGCTCAGTCATTTAGGCGTCCGACTCTTGATTTCAGCTCAGGTCATGATCTCATGGTTCGTGGGTTTGAGACCAGCATTGGGCTTTGCACTGACAGTGCAGAGACTGCTTGGGATTCTCTTTCCCTCTCTCTGTCCCTACCTAGCTTGCTTTCTTTCTGTCTCAAATTAAATAAATAAGCATTAAAAAAAAAAAAAAAGACTTTGAATTTTATCCTGCAAGTTGCAAAATTATAATGCAATTCAAAATGTTCTTTGGTATGAGATTTATAGTATCAACTGGAAAAGAGTAGATCCTGAGAATTAGAGTAGTAACTCTATTTGGTAGATTTCAATTAATCTGAAGACATGAGTACATTCATTCCTGCATCTCTTTCTCACCTTTGGGGAGATTAGCTGACTCTTCAAAAGTTGTTAATGCCTTTACCTGAGGCAGATTTTTGCAAGGAGATGCTGATCCTTTCAGGAAACATTAACTCTCATTGCCCCAGACTTGTAGCTAAAACACGATTCCAGTGGAATCCAAAGTATTGAATAAAAAGCCTGATCCACAAAGAGGTATTATATATTTTGAAAGAATCTTGCAAGGTGCCTGGGTGGCTCAGGTCATGATCTCAGGGTTCAAGCACCACGTCGGGGTCTGTGTTGACAGCTCAGAGCCTGGAGCCTGCTTCGAAGTCTGTGTTTCCCTCTCTCTCTGCACTTCCCCCATTCATGCTCTGTTTCTCTCTGTCTCAATAATAAATAAGCATCAAAAAAAAAAAAAAAAGAATCTTGGTATTTTTTAAACTGAACTTATAAACTGGATATACCATACAGAATCCATGGATTGGTGTGGCCTCATTCCAAACCTAAGACCGTCCTAGGCAGTTGGTATTTATAATTTTGAAGTACCAGATAGATACAGGAGGCGAAGCTGAGTCTGCAAGGAGACAGGCTTGTTTATTGTGCCATGATAGAAGGGTTTTTTGTTGGACTCTGTTTTTCATGCTTTTTGAACATTTGGAAACCATATGGCTTCTCCAGTGCAATGAAACCTATGTTGTTTTTTTAAAATTTTTTTGAAGAATGTGGAGGTTTCTTTTTAGTTTGATAAGATGCAATCACCACCCAGTAATAGGTAAGCATCCATCCTCCTTCTCCAATTCCCTGTATATCCCAGTGTCTGAACAAGAAGGTCTCCTTTCTTACTTTTATTGAGTTGCTCATTTATCTTGAACACAGAATAAAGGGGAGGAGGTGAACAGTGTATGTACATGTGTGTAAGAGTTGGGAAACACCTTGGAATTTTTGCAGCATCTATTTTGCCTATCTATGCCAACTCCTTTAGACCTTAACAGACCTTTCAAGTTCTAGGAATGCCCCTGTGCACAACTCCCTTGTGTACTGCTCCTTTCCATGACTTTTAGAAAACTTTTATTCATGTTTCCAGATAAAACAATTATTTTCTACACGACATTTTATATCTTTTTTAGTTTGGGTCACATCATTCTTTGTGTCTCAATAACACTTGGACATTACATTTATCACTATTGTACTCAAGTTTTATATATGTACTGCCTCCCCCTATCTACCTCTACTCTGGCTTTTTCTTTTATATTGTGAGTTTTCTTTGGGAAAGGAATGGCTGTTGTTTTTCCTTGACAGCTATAGGATCTAACGCAGTGACATCGGTTATGGTCACGATACTGTTTTTCTATTTGTTTTTCTCTTTTATAAATAAATGAATAAAAACATACAATTTAAATAATGACTAAATTATCTATAATCTAAATAGAAAATAAACCCTATTGAGGACTATGACTTCTCTTTAATTTTTTCTTAATCTTCCATTATTTAGGAGAAAAGATCATGTTGTAATTTCATCATGAAGCTAATCATCAAAGGGAATAAAATACTAAACTTCCATATTTCAGAGTCATATCATGTACAGATACTGAGACTGTTTCAATGTTGAAAATGTATTTTGTCTGCCTTTGGAAGGTTGAAATACAGTGATATAACTATTTTTATTGACTATTAGAAATACAAAACTATTAAATATATTGTATCCTGAAAATTTGAAGTATTTATTTGGTTCTAAAAGTTATTTTGTTTTTTTTCTATATAGTGGAAAATGTACCCAATATTTATTGAAGAGTTGTATTTCCAGTATTTAACTAACCTAGTCTTGTTTCTTTTAACTCTATAGTGTTTTTAATCCTGGTGGTTAAATAGTATTTAAACTGATTTTTTTTCTGGAGTATAAAGACAAGTAAAGATATAGATCACATTAAAGTTTTTTTTTTAATTAAAAGGCAAGATAAAAAGCACATCTGGTAGGCAACAGTAGCCAAAGGGAAGAAACTAGAGAATAATATAATAAAACAGTAAAAATACCACCTGCTTATGATTTCTGCCTCTTTTCCTAGCAGTAGTTCCATAGTATATTATAGAAGTTGGCATAAGAATCTATTTTATGTATGTTCAGCAGCTGTGCTGCCCTGGATATCTTCAAATGTGTTAGTCAAATATAGTCATTAAAATTTCTATTTATACAATTTTCTTGGTACATGAAAGTCTAGTTAATGCCATATAAGCAGTAATATGTAAATACCTTCAATATGTTTGAAATTTCTGAATCTATATTCAGTAAGATACCTAAATAGATATGTGACTTTTATAATCATCATATCTTTATAACTACTTATTATATTATTAAAACATATTCCTTATAATATTACAGGTGAGTACAGGCATTTAGTGAGGTTTGATTTCAGAAAACATTTACTCAAAGTCTTAGAAGCTGCTAAAAAAAGTCTTAAAAGCTGCTAATGTGAGGCATTAACCATTTTTCTTACTGAGAATAAATAATTTGTCTAGTTTCATATGGAGTTTATGTCTGTAACAACTACCTCTGGACCCATGAATCATGAAAGGTAAAGACAAGAGAACATATGGTGGCTTTGCATATTTTCTCCAGAGAGCTCATTCTAAAGTTTTTCAGAATTTGTCTTAAATTTGACAGAATTACCCCACCAGTTTTCACAAATGGATTTCTTTGTAGAAGAAGAGGAAAACGCCAGAGGTAAATTTGGTTATATTAATGTGTACATATCAACCTATACTTGTTTAACACTTTGTAGTTTGCCAAGAAATCAACATATATAATCTCAGTTTTCAGTACAACCATCCAATTAGATAAGAATCTATCTAAAAATTATTAAAGACAAATTAGCATTAGGCATCGACTTAGACTTAGATTGCATAAAAACTTACCTCTCCCTAATAAGTCATGGACAAGTCACAATCTTCACTAATGATCTCACACTATATCAGATACGCAAGATGAAAAAATCACCAGCCATATTGCAATAAACAATAGGTATATGACACTACTGACAATCGTCATTGGGCTCTTCTTCCATTCCTGCCACAAACCTTAGCATGTTATCCCTACCTCATCATAACGCACATATGAGGTAGGTTCTATTACCATTTCCATTATATAGTTGGAAATTGATAAATTATTTTCCCATTGTTAGTAATAGAAGTTAAGGATAAGGTCCAATCCCACAATATGACAACAGAACCCAAAAGTTCATGAAAAGGGACACTTGGATTATAGAAATTACTTTTTGTGTCAGAGAGGACAATGTGGAGTATAGATGTGGTCATAATGAAAATAAAGCACAAGCTTATTCTTGAAGTATCACCAAGAATATCATGCAAATATAGTGAGAAGGATGCTGCAAACAAAAAAATCAACTCATACAAAGAAAAGGTCTTGAATAAATATGTATGGAGGTTTCTCTAAAAGTTAACAATAGAACTACTCTATGACCAAGCAGTTACACTACTAGGTATTTATGCAAAGGATACAAAAGTACAGACTCATATGGGCTTATGCACCCCAATGTTTATAACAGTACTATCAACAATAGTTAAATCATGGAGAGAGCTCAAATGTCCATCAACTGATGAATGGATAAAGAAGATGTGCTATATACTTGCATGGAATATTACTCATTTATCAAAAAGAATGAAATCTTGGCATTTGTAATGATGTGAATAGAACTAGAGTGTATTATGCTAAGCAAAAGAAGTCAGTCAAAGAAAGACGAACACTATATGATTTCACTCATATGTGGAATTTAAGAAACAGAACAATTGAACATAAGAGAAGGGAAGGAAAAATTAAGATAAAAACACAGAGGGAGGCAAACCATGAGACTCTTAACTGTAGAGAATAAACTGAGGGCTGCTGGAGGGGCGGTGAGTGAGAGGATAGGCTAAAATGGGTGATGAGCATCCAGAAGGGCACTTGTGAGGAGCGCTGGGTGTTATATGTAAGTGATAGATCACTAACTTCTGAAACCAGTACTACACTGTATGTTAACTAGTTTGGATTTAAATAAAAACTTGGAAGAACAAAAGTTCAGAGACAAGAAAATATGTGTTTGTGATTAATTGTTTAGTGTGCTGGTACAAGTGACTTGTGTGTATAATATGCACAAAAATGCGGTAAACGTGAGGATACAAAGTTAGAATGGGCCAACTTTTATGATTGGAAAAGGGGAAAATACATGTATATTTACATGCAGAAGTAGTAGACCTTGGTTACTAATATGAGCGAGGTGAGGCATCTTGAAATTATTGACATATTTCTTATGTCAATGTTTATCTAATTATAATTATATGGAAGCATTTACCTATTTAATATTAATGCAATTTTTTCTTGACTTACAGTAATGTTGATAGCTTTAAAATTAATAAACGATATACATGACATATTAAACAGGTCTTCAATATAAATTTTAAAAATTTCCATGTGACCAGGACTTCTAGGGTCCTGTGTAGCTATAAGAAACACCCCAGATCTTCCTTTCATCTTGCTCCCCAAGTCTAAGAATAATTTTTTAAATACGGGAATCATAAAGGATATTAACCTTTTTGTTACCGAATAGTAAAACAGTGGAACTGAGCTCTTCTAACATAGATCTTCGATAGTGTGAAAGAAATCTCACAGGTGTTGCTTTGGAGATAACATAAAAAAAAGATATAAATAAACAGATCTGGATAACTGGTCACTACTCCTGGATTTGATGTAGTTACGTTTTATGACCCATGGCATGGCATTTTCAGTAATGTATTTCCACTAAAAATAACTTTCTCATCCTAATGTTGAGTTTAGGTGTCAGATTGGAAAACAATAAGCAGATAAGGCAAAATGATTTTACAGGAAAAAGTATTGCTAGTGACATAGAAAGTCATTAATGATAATATGTTCACTAGGAAAAAATAATTCTTCAATTTAATAACATAAAGAAAAATTTCATAAAACAAAAAAAATTGGCACCACAATTACTAGTATTATCATCATCTAATACCAGATATCAAGACTCTTATAACGCATTGGTATTTAAGACCGTGAGGTATTAGTGCAAGAATACAAATAAATGACCAATGAAATAGAAAAGAGAAGCCAGACAGACACACATTGTATGATTATCTGATGTGTGACAAATCTGCATTTGGAGCAAAAAGAGAGGGGAAAGTAGTATTTTAAGAAATACTACTAGTTCGCTTAAACAGCCACGAGAATAATTTTAAAAATGTTGTGATCCCTACCTCATACCAAACATAAAAATATATTCAAAATACTATTCAGATCTAAATGTGAATAGAAAAAGAATTAACCCTTGGAAGATAACACATAAAAAAATATCATGAAAATTTGAGTATAAATTATTTCTCAATCAGGACTTGACAACCAGTAAGCGTACAAGCAAGCAGAATAAATTAGGCTATATTAAAAATAAGAACTTCTGTTCATCAAAGATATTTTATAGGGGCACCTGGGTGGCTTGGTCGGTTGAGTGTGTGAATTTGGCTCAGGTCATGATCTCAGTCTGTGGGTTTGAGCCCTGCATTGGGCTCTGTGCTGACAGCTCGGAGCCTGGAGCCTGCTTCACATTCTGTGTGTGTGTCTCTCTCTCCCCCTCTCCTGATCTCTCTCTCTCTCTCTCTCTCTCTCTCTCTCTCTCTCTCTCTCTCGATCTCTCTCTCCCCCGATCTCTCTCTCTCTCTGTCTCTCTCTCTCTCTCGATCTCTCTCTCCCCCGATCTCTCTCTCTCTCTCTCTCCCTCTCAAATAAATAAACATTAAAACAAATTTTAAAGATATTTTATCAAAGTAAATGCACAAGTCAAAGAAAGTATGGATAAAAGTACTTGGAATACATGTTTTTTCCTAAGACAAGATGCATATCCCCAATGACAAAGAATTTTAATATATTAATAGTAAAAGGCCAATAGCCCACAAAAAATGGGAAAAAATGACCCAAAACATCATTAGTCACCAGAAAAAAATGTATATTAAAGTGAAAATGAAATTCATTCCTTACTCAATAGGATGGCTAAAATAAAGTAAAAAATACCAAGAGATAATAAATGTGTCAAGCAACTGGAATATACATACGTTACTGTTTTGGAGTATAGATTTCTGGAACACCTTTGGAAAACTGTTTGGTATTGTCCTCCAGATTAGACACATGCATACATATAATAGAATTACCTAAAATAACATGGTCATCTGTCTATAGGAACTATTATCAGTAATAGTTCATGACTGGAAACTGTCCAAATGCTTCTCATGAATAGAACAGATTTATACTTCATTCAAATAACAGAACATGTTATTTTGAGATTATGTCTTGTTAAAACGAGATTGTCCACTCACTTAAAAATGTTCAATAGTATAGATAAACTAAAAATCATAATGTTGAGTAAAAGAAGCTAAACACCAAAAGGTATATTCTTCACGACTCAATTTATAACGCTCCAACACAGGTACAATTTAAGATCGTGCTAGCTCTTGGCAGAGATTGACCAGTAGGTGGTAGGAAGGTACTTCTGGAGTGTGGCAATATGTGTTTTTCCATCTGAAAGTGCTGGATGCAAGAACAGGTTCATTTTCTGAAACTTCAGCATGCTGTAATCTGGATTATGCATTTTTTGGATTAAATGAATCTCAGCAAATATTGATAGCAGTTATTTCATTATTGAATTTGCAGAATTTTTTTCTTAGGGTGTTTCTTTATTTATTGCTTGAATTTTTCTACTGAGCATGCATTGTTTTCTCAGAAGTCATATTATCTTTTTTCATAATTTATGTCATTGTTTTCTTTCAAGTTTATTCATAAAACCTAGATATTAACCATTTTCTTGAATAAAGACCCCTCAACATTAATTCAGTGAATCAAGAATGGGATTTCTAGTATCTTACCCTAATGGAGAGACTGACGAGACATTAGTTAGTTGATGTATCAACAATAATGCATTGTTTATGCTTATACCTTAGATATCTTTTGATTTCAGTTAATGGAAAACATTAACAAAACCTATTATTAGAGCATATATGGAAAAATTTTAAATGATGCTTTAATCTAATGACAAACTTTCTTTTTTTAGGTAACACATACCTGCTAGTAAAAAGTGCTACCTGTGCTTTGCTGAATTTTATAAATATTTTGAACAATGTTAATAAGACTTTAAAAATATTTTTAGAAAAACTTAGGTTTAAAGCTTTTCTCTTCCATGAGATACTTTCTCAATACTAGAAGTTATTTTTTAAAGTAAAATACCATGAATGACAAACTTTTCATGAGTTGAGGATGTAGAATTAGTTATCACATATAGTTACTTTTACAGAGAGATGTTTATATGTAGCTTTCAGTGACATAGTATTTTCAAAGGACTCTAATAAAACATATCAAACCCTTGTATTGCTTGCAATATAGTTATAAGAGAAATAGAGAAAAAGTAAGCAGTGAATGGTGTGGATATGCCTTTGATGGTAACAATTCATACATGCAAAGACCAGTTAGGCAGGCAAAATTGCAAAATAAAAGAAAAAGAAAGCATTGTATTCAAGTTGAAGCCAGAATGATATGTATGTTTTAAATAAATGTAGAAGTGAACAATCTTTTTTGTTTTAGGGTCCAACAGAAAATTGTTTTGGCTTTGTGAACCATACAGACTCCAGCATACTACAAAACTCAGCATTTATAGCACAAAGACAGCCTTAGATGATATGTAAACACATGTAAACTAATATGCAAGTGTGTATCACAATAAAACTTATTTTAGAAAGTAACAGATGGCAGGCCAGATTAGGTCTGCAGGCCAGTTTTCAAACTCTTGAAATATAGTACTATGAGACTCAGTTGGTACATTTTCTATTTATTAAAGGTCTGCTTTTATTACAGATTTCTACTTAGTACCCAAAATCTTTGAATTTATGAACCTATTCAGTTTAAGAAAAGTATTTTCATGCCAACAATTATTTCCAACAATTTAGAGTGTTTTTTTTCCATACATTAAACTCAAGATTTGATAGCGAACTTAAAATTTCTACTACATTTCCTCTTTAAGCTGGTCAGAAAATAAATGAAAGAAAAATCAGTTTTGGGGCTATTTTATGTAACCCATTGATACTTACTAAATGGGTTGTAACTGCATACACAAATCTGTTGGCAGAAAATCAAAGTTTTAAATAAGTATTCCTGTGTGTTTTATCATACATGAAGTTTCCTCTTTAATTCAAATATGTGTATCTTTTTCTACTACACTGGAGAATTTCAATACAGGCCCCCTCCACCCCTTATGATTTTCTTTCCCTGCTTTGCCTTTCTTTATCTTCTTTTCTTCTTTCTCCACCTTCTCTTCTAGCATTCTTGAAATTAAGTGTATGTGATCTGTAACAGAGCTTCTCACTGGACAAAGCAGCAAAATTACTCTTTCCTCCATGTAACTTGTTATGAAATCAACAAATTATATGTCTTCTATCACCAAATCAGCCAAAAGTATAAGTAAGGATGAACAGTGAAGATAAAGCACTATTAAAAACCAAGACTTAACGTTGTTTCTCTGTAGTTAATAATTTCTTATGCCTTTGCTTCTAACCATACTCTTTGAATAGCACAGTCCCCCCCGCCAAATGCTTTAATAGCATGGATATGGGTTTTTATCTGAAAATGACATATTTCTAGCTGAAAAATGTCTTTTAATTTATCAAGAAATGCATCCAAAAAAATTCAGTTTTCTGCCTAGAGTTGTTAATTATAAAAATGCATAATGTATTTGGAGACAAACACACTCGTAACAAATGTATGTGTTTATTCAATCACCAAGCCTTTGAAAAGACAACAGAAATAATCTTCAAACCAAACAAAAGTAAATTACATTTTGAAAATTAATTTATGAAACAGGATCTCCTGGTATCAATAGACTCATGTAAACTGTAACTACTTTGGAGAACTCTTCTTTGCATTTATTAGAATTTTATTTTTTTTCATGTATAAGTAGAATAAAGATAATTCAAATATCTAAATTCATATTAAATTATTCATAAATTAAACATAAAGATATTACCTATAAAAATCTCACTTAGTTATATTTAAGATTTGTTAAGAGTGAATTCAATAGTAATTGTAAAAATAAACATTTATAGTTTAATTTTTTAACCTTGAGAAAGGGCTTTATTATTTTTTTTATTTAGCATGTATCTATTTAATATTTCATATTACTTGGCAAAATCCATAATACAAATATATATTGTGGTATTTGTTACAGTACTTATTAGAAGCTGGGAGAAAGCAGGAGGAAACTCTGAGAGCCAAGCCCCTCAAAATCATCCCCAAACATCATTTTTCAGAACAGGAGTTAAGGCTGAGGCAGGAAGACACAAAAGCCAACACTGGAGAAGTTTACAGTAACAGGATTCATAGGGCAAAATGAAGTACCAGGCACCAGGAGAGGGAAAATGACCATTTGTGCAATTGATGAGAGCAAGTGCCCGGTAAAGCTGGCTGCTCATGCCTGAAACCCACTAAGACGTGGAAAATTGCCTAACAAGATGTCAAACCATGAGAAAAACATACATAAATGGATACAATGACTTTTGACTTTTTCAAAGTATAACTTTAGCAGAAAGGAATTAGATAACAGACAAAACAAGAAAACAAAAATCTTCACAGAATGTTTCTGCATCAACTAATATAACCCTTCCCCAGATAATGCTTCTTTATACTCATAAACATATATTTTGCTAAAATGTAATGTTTTGCAATCTTACATTAAGGAGTCAGTCATTTTGGTTAGTATTGAAATCATCACAAATTTAATTATAGTTTTAGTCAATAACTGACAAGATAATTTGAGACTTTACCATACATAATCTAAGGATTATTAGCACATTTTTCTTTTTTTAATGTTGATTTTGATTTACTTATTTCTGAGAAATAGAAAATGTATGAATGGGGCACAGAGAGAGGGAGAAAGAGAATCCCAAGCAGGCTCTGAGCTGTCAGATCTCATGAACCCTGAGATATGACCTGAACTGAAATCAAGAGTCAGATGCTTAATCAGCCGAGCCACTCAAGACACTCCAGTAAGTTTTTTAGCTACAAAAATACTTTTGTGTATTTCTTTGAAAATATTTATTGTCTATATCAGCTTGGGTACCAAGGTGTCATATAATTAAATGCAAGGAAATTTGCAAATCACTTTGTTAGATCTGAACCAACAAAAATTTCTTGACATTAACTGTGCAAGTAACTATTCTTTAAAGTAGGAAATTGGGCACCTGGGTCGCTCAATTGGTTGGGCATCTGACTCTTGATTTCAGCTCAGGTTATGAAGTCATGGTTTGTGTGTTCGAGCCCTGTGTCTGCACTGACAGTGCAGAGCCTTCTTGGAATTCTCTCTCTCCCTCTGTCTCTGCCCCTTCCTCCACTTACTCATTATATCATTTTCAAAAATAAATAAAAACAAATTAAAAAAAAAACAAAAACAGTCAGGAATAGAGCCCAGATGACTTATTATATGTGGTATTTGTTCTCAGATTTTTATAAAAATATATTCTTTTTACCAAAATCCACAGCATCTTATTTTTCTTCTATGGATAAATAGATGTTTTCTTTTGTGCCTTGGGAGAGAAATCTGCCCATTTGTGCAATCTCATACTTTCTCAGTCTCTTTTCTCCATAGTTCTACATTCTAGGGGCACCTGGGTGGCTCAGTCGGTTCAGTGTCTGGCTTAGGCTCAGGTCATGATCTCACGGTTCATGGATATGAGCCCCGTGTCAGACTCTGTGCTGACATATAGCTCAGAGTCTGGAGCCTGTCTTCAGATTCTGGGTCTCCCTCTCTCTCTGACCTTCCTCTGCTCATGCTGTCTGTCTCTCTCTCAAAAATAAATAAAACATTAAAAAAAGTTTTAAAAAATTCTGCTTTCTCGTCTTTACTCTCCAGTCAATCCTTTACACAGAAACAAATTCCTTTGTAATCAAAATTATTTTTACTATTATTTTTACAGTTTTATATGTATTCTATTCATAGTGTCACTCTAAATAGTTCACATAAAACATCAACTCTAGTTATATAAATTGAAAAGAATCATCAAAACTTGAGAATAAAAGAAGTGAACTAATTTCTAGTTAATGCAAATTAAGAGTCACAAAAAATATGTGTCTTGAGGATTTTTCTGCCTTTAAAGAAACTACATATAGTAAGGGGAAAAAAGACTCATACTTACAGCATAAGGTATAATGTAGTAAGATGCATTCTTAGGCAATATTACTTAAGATAGTGTTTTTATGATTATCCAGTGAAATGAAGGTCTGTTACCCCACAGTTCAGCTAAAAAGATATTTTCAAAGTTTTGAGATTTTGCCAATATGGTATGGAAAGAAATGGTATATCTGAATAGCTATTATTTGTATTTTTTGTATTATGTCTGAGTTGGATTTCTCTCTCTCTCTCTCTCTAAGTTAATTTATTCTGAAAGAGACAGAGACAGCACGGGAAGAGGAGGGGCAGAAAGACAGAAGACAGAGAATCCCAAGCAGATTCCTCACTGTAAACGCCAAGCCTGACATGGGGCTCAAACGCACAAAACCATGAGATCCTGACCTGAGCCGAAACCAAAAGTCAGATGCATAACCAGCTGAGCCACCCTGGCACCCCAGGTTTCTCTTCTCTTCTGTTCCAAGCCATTGACCTCTTATTTCCTGTGAACTATTTTATACTTTTTGCCATTTTTTCCCCCTCACCTCCTTTTCTTTATTTCTAGGAGTTTTCTTTTCTCATGTCTTTTTCTTTATTTCTAGAAGAAACAACTTCTTTAAAGAGCCTCATGGCTCTACCAAAAAATCTTAAACAACACAAAGGAAAACATGTCAAATTGGTTTCTACAATGCAAATATACATACCTTTGTGTACACACAAACCCCCGTTAAAATGAAGTTACTCCTATAACATAAGTTTCATTAAATACTGTCGCCCTCACATCTAAGGGCATGGGCCAGCTTTATAGGTTCTGTTTCAAAGATGACTAAGAGTCTGAGCCTGAAGGAAAAAAAACCCTTAATATTTACATGAAAAGGCCAAGTCTCTACAAAAAAAAAAAATGCTCAAAATAGTAGGTCTTTGTATTTAAACAGTTCATTGTTAAAAACAAAAGAAAACAATTCACTGTTATTTTACTTCCTAAAATGCCAATAAAAATAGAAATAGAAATAGAATGATTTCATTGTGTTATATTCTTCATGTGCCTCCATTTCATCATTACTTGCAGACTTTGGTGTTTTGTTCAATTATTTATTTTTATAAAGTCAATTGTCCCCTTTCCCCCCTACATTTTTCTGGGTTTTGAATCCTATTTAAATTGCATTTAGCGGAGCGCCTGGATGGCTCAGTCGGTTACGCATCCAGCTTCGGTTCAGGTCATGATGTCAGGGTTCATGGGTTCGAGCCCCGCATCAGGCTCTGTGCTGACAGCTAGCTCAGAGCCTGGAGCCTGTCTTCAGATTCTGTGTCTCCCTCTCTCTCTGACCCTCCCCTGCTCATGCTGTCTTTCTCTCTCTCTCTCAATAATTAATAAAACTTAAAAATAATTTAAATTGCATTTAGATGGCTACTTTGATCTAAGGTAATACATGAATTCACCCATGTTTTCTTCTAATATTTATATGGCTTTACCTTTAGCTCTCTGATCATTTAGAAATTTTTTTCTGATTTATATAATGGGATATGGCTGCAGTTTCCCCTTCTTTCCTTCCTTACTTTCCTTTCTTTCCCTCTTTTCTCTTCTTTCTTTCTAATGACAACTCAGTTTTCTCACGGTGAGTTTAAAATGCTGATATTTACCCACTGAAAGAAGATACTACTTCAACAGACACATCCCCATCTATATCTGGTGTAGCTCTGGACATTCTTGCCTGATCATGGAGTCTGCCTCCTCACGTGCAAGCAAAGCTCTCCTATCACCCCCCCCCCGGACTCCCCAGAGAGGGGGGGTCTACTCAGGTTAGGTGACGCTCACAGAATTTCTTTCTGAAGCTGGGCTTCTCTCAGATAGTTGAGATTCGTGAGCCTCTGCACCTTCTCAGGGTATTTCCTCTTTTTTCAAAGACCGTTTACCACTGCCCACCTGGCAGTGCTCGTAAGGACTAAGATTTTCTGTCTCCTAATCTCACTGAAAATATCCTTCTGGGAGTTAGTTTCTTATTCTATTTTTTCCCTCAATGTTTTTAGGAAACTGTGAAGATTTCCCAAGTTTGGATAGTTGAATTCTACATAACATATAATGCTTTCACTGAAAGGCAGATAACAGAGCGGCAAGAGAGAGAATGGCAAGGTCCAGGTGCAACTCGCCAGGGGGTTTATTCTGCAAACCAATGCTTGTCTCTAGATGGGACTATGAAGGTCTATGCAAGAGATCTTGGCTTGAAAAAACTGATAGTATACATTTTCAGGGTTTTTATTTTCTTATTGTTGTTAATGCCCTTCTGGTTGTAAACCCATGCCAGGCTATCTAATTGGTTAGGCCAGCGACAGCAATCAGTGAGCCACCTGCCCCTGGTGGTTGCCAGGACAGTTTTGGACTTAATATCAAAACCGCACTGTTCTTAGCTTGATCAAGAATCAGACAGGCTTCTCCAGATATAAAGAGAGCTTGCCGGGTATGGAGCAAATCAACTATATTCTCCAGAGAAGGGTGAAAATTCAGAACGAGACTGTTAACGGTGTTCCTAGTGAAATTTGAACCTAATATGTGCATTTTCAATTTTCTTATAGTTTAATTATCCTCCAAAGCAGCTCTGTTAATTACATCCCCACCAGCAATGTGCAAGTGCCTTTTTCTCCACATCCTTTAGGTTAAAAATAGGAATATGTTATGTAAATTTAACTTTTATGAATCTTATTATAAATGAGAATTGTTTTTTCCCTGTTCAGTTTCCGCTTGTGCTCTTTTACTTAGTGTCCTATAAATTCAGCTTTTCCTCCTCATAGAAATTAATGTTCTTGAAGTGTAGTTCAGTATTTTTCTAATTTTTCATTGTCTTTATTTTATCACAGTGACTTACTTATATCATGTAAATGTTTAAGTCATTTTTAAATAATCAGTAATTCATATATATGCATATGTTTATGAATGTATGTATAATGTATATGAATATATGTGTATTCATATTTGTTATATCCATATGTATATTCATATGTATATGACTATATATGCATACGTAATATATACATATATAGCAACTCTTTCTTTCTCTTTCTCTCTCTCATCAGAAGATATATGTTTAGAGGAGATAATGAATGTTTTAGAATAATAATACAACTACTTTCCCAGAAACAATATGGAAGTCAGAACTAACTTGGTACATTCATAAAATGAGTTAGGTGTTTTATAAAGCACATGTTGTAATTTATATATGAAAAATACTCAGAACTTTTTAAAAGTGATAATCATAGTGCATCAATAATTTATTCATTTGAATAGATTAGATTTGTGGTGTATCTGTTCATCTGATAATGAACTTGTAGGTGTTTGCAGAGAAAAGGGGGGTCATCCTCAATAAATGTTAGTTAGAGAACATTGAACGAATCTGTGATTAAAATAAATTTGTAAATGTCTTATTATTGATCTCAAGAATGGAGAATTAATGGAGTTTTAATATAGATTCAATTTGCCAAGTAGATTGATATTTTCTTTGGCCAAACAACATATTGGTTTTCTAAAAGTCTTCCTATAGTTAATTCAACAAGTTTTTAAAAGTTGGTGAATTTTTAAAATAGTTTGAGAAAAGTGAGTAAAAATAATAAAATAAAATCAACTTGGAGAATATCACTGTTTAAATGCAGAGTGCCATCGACATTCTAAGTAAATTTTGCTGATCATAGGAGTGCCCGGGTGGCTCAGTTGGTTAAGCATTCTACTTTGGCTCATGGTTCATGAGTTTGAGCCCTGTGCCTGGCTCTGTGCTGACAGCTCAGAGCCTGGAGCCTGCTTTGGATTCTATGCCTCTCTTTCTCTCTGCCCCTCTCCTGCTCACTCGTTCTCTCTGTCTGTCTCTCTCTTAAAAATAAACCTTAAAAATTTTTTTTAAATGTTAAAAAAATCTTGCTGATCATATATAACATCAGCTATTATTATGAGCTATATCTATGTGTTTCTCCAGGAAAGAAACCCTACCCTATAGGAGATGGGGCCTTTGGGAGGAAATTAAGTCATGAGAGTGGAGTCCCCAGGTGATTAGAGTTTTTAGGAGAAAAGGAAGAGAGCTGATCCTTTCTCTCTTTCTGACATATGAGGTTACAGTGGGAAAATGGCAATGTGTTAACCAGCAAGAGGGCATTCACCATACCCTGAGCTTGCTGGCACCCTAATCTGGAATTTCCAGCCTCCAGAATCGTGAGAAATAGCTATCTGTCAATTAAAGCTAGCTTGTTATTCTGCAACAGGAACCCAAACTAAGACAACTATCATGGTTTTTTAGAATAAGATTTCTTTCTTTGGTTAGTTATTTTTTAACAGAAAATAGTCATAGATCCTTCAAAGAAAAATTGCACTAGACAGAGTTAAATAATAGGCAGGGAAGATGTCTTCCAATAATATTGCAATAAGGGTCGCAACTATTGCCAAGAGGAGAGAGACTGAACTCAACTGCTCTTTTAGAAAATGTAGAGAATTTTTAAACACGGAGGTAAGTTCATGAAAATGTGCTGCAGGACAAGAGTCTGAAAGTTGACTGTCTGTGCTTGCTTATTAGCACTTCTAGAAGTTAGGCTCCTTTCCTCCCACAGAGACAGAGACAGGACAGGGACAGGGCCCTATTTTCCTTTTTCTTTCTTTTTCCTCCCTCCCTCTCCCTCCCTCCCTCCCTCCCTCCCTCCCTCCCTCCTTTCTTCCTTCCTTCCTTCCTTTCTTTCTTTCTTTCTTTCTTTCTTTCTTCTTTCTTTCTTTCTTTCTTTCTTTCTTTCTTTCTTTCTTTCTTTCTTCTTCTTTCTTATTTTATTTTTAAGTAATCTCTACACCAAACAGGGGACTCAAACTCACAACCTCGAGATCAAGAGTTGCGTGCTCCACTGACTGAGCCAGCCAGGTGCCCTGAGGTTCTATCTTTCTTGATGATGACATTACAGAGGGACAGAGTCATCCTTGAGGCATTCCTTGATTTATAGTTCAAGAGAGCAGAGAGAGAATTTACAATTGAAAATTATTCAAAGTAAATAAGGAGATCTAGAAGAAACCTACCTGAAGTTTAGTCCTTGCTCTTGCTCACAAACACTTGAGAGAAAGACAAAATTAAACAAGGAAAAATCTGTTGAAGTGATAGGAAATGTACTGCTGATCATTTTACCTGATGGATTATTCATCAATAACATCTGCATGAAGGAAGCAGCAAAATTAATCCCTAAGCATGTCCCTATTAATATGTGATTTACATTATGAATTTTATGAGAAATAAATAAAATAATAACCAAAAATTACATCTTCTGGATGTTTTTATAAATTATAATTATATATTATAATCACTATTCTTACAATGGCAACAGTATGAGGGACTGGAAATAACATCAAACATACCAGACTTCCTCTATTGCCTTGAATCCAACCCAGCCCAGGAATAATTATGCTCTAAACACATATAAATGACTGCTTACTCCTTATGTTCAACCCTATTGGCTTAGGAAAAGCTAAAGGAAGATTATTAAGATACAATGCTATATGCTAAATGGTATTAGGATGATAACTGAATCCATAAATGAGTACCTGGCATCACTTATTTCACACTGAAAAAAAATTTTGGTATAATACACTATGAAAGTGTAATCTACAAGGTCTTGGACTCAGTTTTGTATCTAAAAATTAATATTTACTGTGTAAACTGTATAAATTACTTAATAATTCTATGCATGAGTGTTTATATGTAAAGTTGAATTAATTAACTTCCATAAATGTTGTATCAATGAGATTTTATATAAATGCTAATTATAGTCTGAGTGCATATTAGGTTCTCAATATGTGAGAGCCAGCTAGCTGTTGTAACAGTAACAACAGCAACAGCAGCAGTACTAGTAGTAACAGTACTCAACAATTCCTTAACAATATTTCTTGTACTATACTTTGGTTTTGTGATTAGAGAGCTAATTTTTGATGATATTGTTTCAAGTTTATTGTCGTCACATGTAATAGGGTTGGTGTAGTCTTTAAATTATGGTATCTGTAACATTCCATAGATAATCTTGAATAATTTTAGTAAGGATTTGTATTTCCCTTCTTCATTAGCAAGTGATATGCTCTTTCTCAGGAAGTTTGCTCTATAAGATACAAAACCAGAGAGAATCTTTATGAGAAGCTGACCATCTATATAATGTACTAACTCTTGATAATACTTTATTCTTTTGGGGAGCCATGGTTATAGTAATTTTAGTATACTAATTTAATTATAGGCTATAGTAATTTTAGAAGTATTCAGTATGGTAGAAGAAAATAAAAAAAATGAAAAAAAATGAGTTTCCTAAGCAGAAATAGAATGGTCTTAAGTAGAAATTCACTGAATAATTTGATAGAATGGGAAAATTGCATTCATCTTATCAGAATGAATGGAGCTCATCTTAATAAATTTGGTGCTCTATCTTAATAAAAAAGTCCACTTATTAAGGAGTTTATATTGAAGAAAACAGTATAAAACAGCATGATATTAGTCTGATGAGCATCCCTTGATATATTGTTTAACAACTAGAAGACTTATCCAATAAAACTGATGAACGATCAATGAAAAAGTAGTCTAAGCTAGAAATTTTAAATTGCAAGTCCATAAAAAAAAACCCTACTAAGAATAAATTTAATTAAGGAAACTCAAGAACTATACCAAAAACTGCAAGACAGTGGTAAAAGAAATCGAACAGAAAAGTAAGTGGAAAAATATTCCATGCTCATAGATTGGAAGAATTAATATTATCAAAATGTCTATAATACCCCAAGTGTACAGATTTGCTCTATGCACCCAATATAATTCATATTTTAATTTCTTTAATAAATATACATTTAACTTCAAATACAATAGTTGTACTGTTGGCAGAAATTACTTAACAGAAAGAAAATTTTTATCTTGACATTCGCTCTGTGTCATATAATTTAGGCACCTGTTTTGAAGAGAAGTTTGTATAATCCCTATTGAACCCATAGTCAATTTTTACTTTATTAGAGAGCAGTTGATGTGTTGAGTTTATCATTTCTTTGATCATATAAAATATAAAAGAGAATATGCATGTATGTTTATACAATAACTGTCCTTGATTAAAAAAACACATTGAAATTTGATAGGACTTCACTTTTATATTTTTATAGATAAAAACGGATGTATAAATACTGTGATATGCATAAAAATAAAATATCATTGAAATGCTAAACAGCCACTTATATCTAGTCTTTTCACAGTATTTGCCTATTTAAAATTTAATTTTATTGAAATAAAGAGACTAAAAAATGGAATTATGAATTAATGTTTTGTTTTGCTGCAAACACTACTATTACTTTATCATAGACAAAACTCAGGAAGTAGACTTTTCATGCTGTGGTTTACAATAATGTTCCAATTCTGAAAACATATTAGTGCTATTCAATATACTTAATGTAATTATTAACATATTCATATATATTACTAGTACAAGATTTAGTTTTTAGTAGTTTTGGCTAATGTGTTTTTTAATGTTTATTCATTTTTGAGAGACAGATAAGCAGAGTGTGAGCAGGGGAGGGGCAGAGAGAAAATGAGACAGAATCTGAACCAGGTTCCAGGCTCTGAGCTCTTAGCACAGAGCCTGATGCCGGTTCCGAACTAACGTGCTGTGAGATCATGACCTGAGCTGAACTCAGACACTTAACTGGATGAGTCACCCAGGCATCCCAATTTTGGCTCAATATTTCTTTAACTGGGTAGACATGTTTTAGGACATTTTTATTATTATTCACATTGTTTTGGTTGTTACTGCCTCAAGTACACTCACACATTTTAGGTATATAATTATTTATTAAAATTAGGCATATACTGACAACATAAGTTTATTGCAATAATTAGATACGATTGAAATAGTTGTAACACATATTCATATATACTGATTTTTTAACTGACTTTTTTGGGTAAAATTTAAAGCAAACATTGTGATTAAAATATTGTGACAAAATATTATTGCTAAAATATAGCATAAAATAGAATTCAGAATTTAAAACAATGCTTTATAGTCCTCTAATTGATATTTTTTCATGAAATAACAACGCCATCAATAATTAGATTCAGTACAATGTCTTAAAAGAATATTGGGTTAAAGCTACTTTCTTTATTATTTTTTTAATGTTTATTTTCTTTTTAGCTAGAAAGGTATGATTTTGTGAATGCTAGTGGCAAAGTAATCCAGCCAACGTGGTATTTGCAGGTAATGAACACTACTGGAACTTCCTGAGAGCTCAACATGAAGGAAGGAGGCGGCCAGGACTCATTGTAAAATAGCACTGGGTGTTATATGTAAGAGACGAATCACTAGATTCTACTCTTGAAACCAACACCACACTATATGTTAACTAACTAGAATTTATATAAAAACTTGACACAAACAAACAAACAAACAAACAAACATAAAAGAATAGCAGTGTGAGAAGAGCCCTGGAATGTGCGAGTCTGCCCCAGGCTAGTGAGGGAAGCCCTCATTCATACCACTGAGTGTGCTGTGTGCCAGGCCTGTCTCGGCATGGGGAAAACAAAGTAAAGAGAAACATAAAAAATAAACAGGGGTCCCTGCTTTCATGAGGCTTATATTCTAATGGGGGTGAAAAAGAAGCAGATGGCAAGTAAGTTAATAGAATAGATTACATTAGTGAGGATTAAATGTAATAGTGAAAAGTAAGCCTGGGCATTGAATTAGCTATTATTGGAAAACCAAAAGTTAAGAAGAACAGTCAGGACTGAATCCATAAAAACATGACATTTAAAAATAAGTATGTGAGGTTACTAGCCATGCAAATGTATAAGGGAACGTCCCCAAACAGATGGAAGAGCAAATACAAATACCTAGAGGTTTTGAGGAACAACAGGGTAGTCTGAAGACATCACATTAATGGATTTGCGAATGTTGAACCAGCCTTGTAACCCAGGAATAAATCCCACTTGATCATAATGGATAATACTTTTTATATGCTGTTGAATTTGATTTGCTAGTATCTTGTTGAGTATTTTTGCATCTGTATTCATTAAGGATACTGGCCTGTACTTCTCTTTTTTAGTTGGGTCTCTGCCTGGCTTAGGAATCAGAGTGATAAGTGCCTCATAGAATGAGTCGGTAGTCTTCCTTCCATTTCTATTTTTTGGAATAGTTTGAGAAGGATCGGCATCAACTCTGCTTTAAACGAAGACATCACAATCAGCAAGGAGGCTAATACTTTATGTTTAGATCACCATGAAACTATTTTCAGGGCCTCCACTTTTACTCCGAGCGAAGGGATGCTGCTAGTTTGAACAGGGAGTTGACATGATTTGATTCAGTTTAACCAGATCACTCTGGGTGGTATTTTTAAAGAATAGACTTAAAGGGGCAGGAACAAACTCAAGAAAATCTTTTAGGATCTTTTTGCATATTTGAGGTAATAGATGATGATGCGTAAGAGCATTTGTTGGTGTGTATTTGAATAAATCATCAAGAATGGCTCTGCGTTTTGTCCTGAGCAAGTAGTAGATGAATATGGGGAAAGTTGCAGCTAATTGTGGTTTGAAGTGGAGGAGAAGAGAGCACCCAGCTTTAGATGTGACTTTTGAGAGGTCTCTTAGAGATCCGTGTGGATATGCTTAGTAGGTATTTGGGTGTGTAGATCTATGCATCCATGTGTTTACACATCTATGTGCCTACCTAAACACCGATTTTAACTTTTTCATTGAATTGTTTTACTTGACTATTCTTATACTTCTGTACCTGACTAAACTCTACTTTCATTTTTTTAATTATTTTTTAACGTTTATTTATTTTTGAGAGATAGAGAGAGACAAAGCATGATCAGGGGCGGGGCAAAGAGAGGGAGATACAGAATCTGAAACAGTCTCCAGGCTCTGAGCTGTCAGCACATAGCCCAACGTGGGGCTCGAATCCATGAGTCATGAGATTGTGACCTGAGCAGATGCTTAACCAACTGAGCCACACAGACACACTTTTTTTTTTTAAATAAATTTTAAATGTTTACTTATTTATGATAGAGAAACAGAGAGAGAAGGAGATACAGAATCTGGAGCAGTCTCCAGTCTCTGAGCTTTCAGCACGGAACCCAGTGTGGGGCTTGAACCCACAAAACGTAGGATTGTGACCTGAGCTGAAGTTGGACGCTCAACTGATTTGAGCCACCCAGGTGCCCCTTATTTTTGTTTCAATTTTAACGATTTTATTTTTATATTTCTCTTTTATATTTCTGTGATTTCTGTAAACAGAAGTCATGAAACATGACTAGAAGGGTGGTTTTTAAGAGACTTGATGTCACATTAAAAAAAAAGGAGGTTTGAATTCCATTTCTGTTTACTAGCCACACAAACATTTAAGGGAAATGTGTCAGAGCAGAGAGAGCAGCAAGTACAAATGCCTTGGGTGTTTGAGGATCAACAGGGCAGTCAGAAGGGATCACAGTCAGCCACCTTCCCAGTGACTCACTCTTTGACAGATTACAATTTCCCTAATGATGGCTTTCAGAAGCTTTTTATTTGTCTGATGCAAAGCACTCAGGGATTTGCCAATTGAAAAATTCGACTTGCCAGATGCACAGTTGACTGTTTCACTGAGATCAGTGCTTATGGAAAGATTGTAAGCTAAAGAAATAAATCACTATTTGACATTTTAAGGATCATGTTAATGTGCTCCTATATATTTTCCAAAAATGAAACTTTTCTCCATGGAACAAATATAATTACTGACATTAAGTATGCAGATATTGATATGCATTTTTACATGTAACTCAGCAATATAAGCATGGAACTGGTAGAGCTTTTAGAAATAATACTATATTACACACAGAATTTCAAAACTATATCAGTCTCTAGTGAAAGAAATTTTGACCTACTAAATGGTAATCTGGCTGTCTGAATCAATCAGGACTTATTCTGGAAAAGAGAAATATTAAAGGTTTCTCAGGCAACAGGTATCAAATACGAAGAATCAGACACAGATACAATTGTTTAGGAATTACAGGAGTGAAAGCCAAGGAAAGATGATTTTGCTTTCAAATTTTGCTCATGAGTTTCTATCCAGAGAATTAGAGAATTGTTGCTCCTCTCCTCCCTGTGTAGATTACTATTCTTGTCTTGCAGTAATGACAAGTGAGTGGAAGAGGAATGACCTAAAGTTGCTACAAAAAGAAAAAAGAAAAGAGCCAAAAATCTCACTTTTATAAAAGCACTTACTTCTGCCCACCACCGCTAGAGGAAGATTCCTTCTGAATCTCAAGTAAGTTTGTTTCAGTGGTGGAGCCTACATAACATCCAGAAGTCTGGAGGGAAGGGAGTGAATATACGTAATTCCCACACGTACTGTCCTAACAATAGTAGAGAGAACACAGTAGGATTTTGGAATTGATGCCATGGCCAAAATTCCATTATTCCTCATAGTTCATTCCAGTGGCTTACCTTGTAACTTTCGAACAATGACAAATCATCAATGGCATGCTTTATTCTAACATAGCACAACCCATTCCTCATTTAAGTGAAGATGTCCTAAAGCTCTCTGTTCGAGGTAGAGACCCACAGTTGAGCCAATCACTATATCCATCTCTGATATAGTGTCTGACGACATGTTTGTTTATTTCCTAGTTATGATGTACTGTCCTACAGGAGTCACAGATAAAATTATAAGATAAACAAGCACCAAAGTATCTTCCATGTAATATTTAGGAAGAGAGGCAATAGTTGCTAATATATGTCAATAAACACGAAAGAATATGCCTAGCTATACTAAACGCCTGCAATTAGTCAGAAGGTGTTGGTGCTTCCACTGCTTAGTCCAGCTCTTTTTTGCCCTTAGCTGTCAATTTTTAGTTGTTTATGATTCTTTACTTGGTGACACTTCTTGATAGCCTTGACTATATTCGATTCGGTAGTCTTCACTAACTAGAAAACGAAGTACCAGGAAGTAGCCATTGGAAATCTTCTGGGTTTCAGATACCTGCCTCTATGACTATTATGTAGTAGGATCAATCATTTCAGCTGACATAACCCAAGGCATTGCCTGTTGGTTTCAGAGACACAAGTTCCAAAATATCCTGCAAGTCATCTCAATGCTCAGTTCAATCTAAATTCTTCCATACATATTCAGTTGAAATTCAAGAATAAAACTTCGGGGCGCCTGGGTGGCTCAGTCGGTTAAGCGTTCAGCTTCGGCTTAAGGTCATAATGACACGGTTCGTGGGTTCAAACCTCGTGTGGGGCTCTGTGCTGTCAGCTAGCTTAGAGCCTGGAGCCTGCTTCAGATTCTGTGTCTCCCTCTCTCTCTGACCCTCCCCTGTTTGCACTATCTCTCTCTGTCTCTCAATAAATAAAAAACATTAAAAATAAAGAATAAAACTTCTTCCTAATTAATATTCTAAATTTCATGTAACAGACAGCTATTCTCTGAATTTGCTCCCCTTTTGATTCTGGAACCCACAGGATTAGGAGGGTCTAGCTTATAGAAAGCTATATTCTATAGCTAAACTAAAAAGTGTAAAAGATCACTTAAAAGTAGGCATGGGAGCCTATTTTATTATGCTTGGGTTGAGAATTTAAAGTTGCAACTAGTAATTTTCTATATATAGGCTATTGGGTACAGACAAAAGCAGTCTTTACAGTGACTAATCCTTTATACTCTGTGTTGGTAACAGCTAGTTAGTCTCCCTAAGCCTTGGCTTCAGAGGGTACTTTATTCAGGGATTCATGATAATTTAAGGAGTTATTTGCAATTTTATCCACGGAAAGCCAGTATACATTTTTTCACTTCGGATCTTCCAAAACAACCTGGAGATATAAATACTCTCTACCTGCCATTTCTGATGGTCTAGTTCATGGAAAAACTATTAGTGCTCTATTCTATTTCACTCATAATTATATAACGAAACCAAAAACTACCCTATGTACTTCAAGCAAAAGTGTCTGGATGGCTCAGCCGGTTAAGCATCCGTGTCTTGATTTCAGCTGTGATCATGATCTCACAGTTCATGAATTCAAGCTCCATGATGGATTCTGCACTGAGAGTGAGGAACCTGGTTGGGATTCTCTCTCTTCTTTATCTCTGCCACTTCCCTGTTCTCCCTCTCACTTTCTCTCTCTCTCAAAATAAATAAACATAAAAAAGTACACTTAATATAGAAAATTAGTGCTTACAAAGCCATTAGAAGTCTTGGATGAGTAAGTTACTAGATTGCTCTGTGTTTTTTAGTTTGCTCCTTTTTTTTTTTTAGTTATGATCTAAATAATCAGAAATTTGCTCTTACAACACATGTTATAAAATAATTTGAAATACCCAACAATTATCCCTAGAGTTAAGGGAGGATAACTTGCAAGCCCTGAAATATGTGATGATAGGCATCACATACAAGGGGAAGAAATAATTCCATTGAAGGAAAAGGAAAAATAAGAGGAAAGGAAAAAACTTCAACATAGACCCACAGTTGTCAGCCTCAGGGTTTGGATATAATGTGACAATGGAAAAGATGGTAGAGACTGCTGCATTTTGATTCAGATTTTTATAAATATTTCCAACTGATAAAATGTGGAAGATACTTTAATTAACACTGAGGAAGTTACAGCAAACTAGCTGACATTATCCTGTTCCTACTATATCCTACAGTCAAGTGAGAGATACAGGTAAATAAGCAGATACAACTGAAACTCTTAAATGTATTGTTGGTGAGAAATCTTAGAAAGTTTAATTTTGAAATTCATTCTTAAAATCCTCAAATCACTTTAAGAATTATGTGGTTTTGTTTTTCTTCATGTAATTCTTCAGCTAAGAATTGGCTGGTTTCAAGAAGGTTTGGATTCAGTGAATGATCTGATGTCAGGACTCTCTGTCTTTTACTTGCTATTTATCTCTGCATTTTGTTTTCTATGATTGATTTCTTTTTGCAATATTTTCCTTTATCATTTTGGTAAAAAAGGGACAAAATCTTTTGACTGCCTTCCCATGGACCTGATGCCTCTTCATGACTTTGGGGAGATATAAAGAACTCTAAAAAGTAGCCCAGCAAATATGCTTTCCCTGGTGGAATAGGAATCCTTTGGTTATTAACAGATCCACCAGAAGCACAGTGAGGGACGCAGTGTTCATCACAAGTGGGAAAGAGGGACTGTATCATGAGAAAGGGGAAGGTAAAGGGAAACTGGGTAGACAAAATCAAGAGATCTCAACTGGAATCATTTCATGGTTAAGGATGACTATCCAAGGAATGAAAATAGTTAGCTGATTGAAATGTGAAGCTATATCAATATAAAAGCCATGATAGATGGAATAAATGGTCCAGGAAAAGTGAACTCTATGAGTTAAAGCACAAAGTTAACAGACAACATTTTGTGAAAATCATAGGTGTGTATTCTGATGGGAAGAGGGGCCCAGATTAAAATACGCATTAAGTGAGAAATGACGGTGCATTAGATGACCAGTCTGGAGATGCCTAGATGGATTTGAGAGACGTGGGGGAAGGTTTTCCTGTTTAAGTAAATGAGACACTAACCACAGTTCTTATATCCTCTCCTTACCCTGAACAATGCATTTTGATTATCTTTTACATTTGTTCGTACGGGATTATACTTACAACGGCTGTTTATGGAGCTGCCGTGACTCTTTTATCCAGTGTAGTGTTTCCTGTCAATTTTTCTCCCCTTACAATGCTTTGGTTTTCTTTATAATCCTTGCAAAGAATTCAGCCATTTTATATTACATGTTTATTTGCTTACCTGTTTGTCTGTATTTCCTGTAACTCCCCTGAAAGCAAGATCTGAGTATTTTGTTCACTCTTAGATCCCAGCTAGCAGAGTGGCTGTCACACATGGTTTGGAATAACAATGTTTCAAATGGTATAATCACAGGCTACATCTCAAAACACAAGTATTAACAGACTGTGAGGCACTGTAACTAGTCATCACCAGTGACAGGTAATATGCAGCGTCACCCTCCACAATGACTCCACTTTGTCTTATGCCTAGAATTGCTCGTTATGGTCATCAGCACTGGTGAAAGCCGACTCTGATTTTCTGACCATTTGTGTTTTGCCCTCACCTTCCATCAAGGCAACGTGATTGGGAAACTGGTGACAAAGGTACGTGAAAGCCATTCACTGGAATTGCTTCAGTCCCTACTGTTCTGCAGGGAGAACGTGAATACAGAAGGAACAAGAGAGTGGCTTGTGATAGGTCTTTTCCTTTCCGGGCACATTATCAATTCCTCCCTCCACAGTAGGTCCTCCCTCCACAGTAGGCGGAGGCGGGGACAATCTCAGCAACTCTCCTACAGCCCACAGACTGGCCATTAATCTGGGGCAGTGGCTGGCATCTTGAAAAGTATGTAATGAAATCTTTTGCCATTATTTCATATGGAAAATTGCTCTTGACAAGCTTTCTAAGTTCAGCACTTTTCAAGAACGCCTCCCTCAGTTGTCAAGGAGTGCCTGTATATCATACTTAGCTTCCCCTCTATTTATCTCCAGGCTCAGGACCATTATTGCAGACCGTTATTACAATCCTTGACAACGCTGTTTCGGAGGCAATGGACATTTATGCTTAGGCTGGAAGTATTAGAGGCCAAGTAAAGTAATATTAAAATAGGAATTTTCAAAGTATTTTTGAGACTCGTTTACTAAACAGAGGCTTGGTATTTTATTGGGATTTACTTATATTTTTGAAGGAAACTGCTTCTTTTTTTCCCATTAATAATTGTTTATAATCAGAACTTGTTTTATAAGCACTATGCCTTAACAGTCATACGATTCTTGTATGTGAAAAACATTTTCTTACATCAAAAAATTCCTCATGAATGTGACTTTTTAATACCTTGAATATCACTTGTGTCTATTTGGTGAATTTCAGAGCTCATTTTGAATAGGGTTTTCTCTAACATCCCTCATACAGTACAGCTTGTTAGAACATCCAACACAAGAAGTGGTCTGAAGGATTATTTCATATCACTTAGCTTTTCAGAATTCCTCAAGATTGTTGTTCAATTTTCCAATTGTTTTTATTGTATTTGTTTTAGCTTTAATGGTAGAACCAAGCTTAATTTGACTTAAATAATAGTTCACTTTTTAAATGCCATGCTGTCTTATTGTCAATTAAAATATTATCTTACCAAAATTTCCAGCAAAATATATGTAATTTTCTTTTAAAATTATTGCAAATTAAGTCATCAAAATATTCTGCTAAAGAAACCAGATTTTAGACTTCAACTATTCAAATATAATATCCAACACAGTGAAATATGTTAGAACTAATTAAGTTACTTGTAGCTTTGTAGACTTTGACATTAAAGGCATATGTTTGTTGCATATTTTTAACAGATTTTATTCCTTAAAACTGCTTTAATAAGAATCAGTTGTAATGTTCTTAATGAATTGATAAGCCTAAATTTTTTCAGAGATATAAAACAAGAATATACTATGACTCTTTTCCTACACATTTGCACTTTAAATAAGGGCACCTGGGTGGCTCAGTCAGTTAAGCATCCAGCTTCAGCTCAGGTCATGATCTCACAGTTTATGGGTTCGAGCGCCGCATCAGGCTCTGTGCTGACAGCTCAGAGCCTGGAGCCTGCTTCAGATTCTGTGTTTCCCTCTCTCTCTGCCCCTCCCCAACTTGCGCTCTGTCTCTCTGACTCTTACCTAAATAAACATTAAAAATTTTTTAAAACAACTTTAATTATGTTCAAAAATAATGTCCTCCTTTCTACAGATACCATGTCTTTTTGAAACATTCTAGTTTCCTAATATAACGTATGTAACCTCACACATAACAGGTTCTTAGTAATAAATTAATACCATAAATAACACCTTTAGGTTAACTTGTCCTTAAGGAATATTCAATTGGTAGAAACAAAGAGCATTATAGAACAAAACTATGGAGGTTAATAGTATCAGAAGTATGTGGCTTGTGTTTGGAAGCTGTGTTGCTTGACACATGCATCCCATGGGGTGGAGAATAATTGTACCTTGTCTTAGAAGATTAAGCAAGCATCAATAATGTGCTTCGGCTAGTGTCTGGAATTTCAAAGTTCTAATGAAGTATGTGTTATTACTTTCACAAGTGTTAACTCTGTGGCTTCAATTTCCAACTCCATTCACTATATCCCTGCCACTCAAGTCTCCCAATGTTTTTACTAGAGAAAAACACATTTTCTCTAATTTATATTAAAGAAATGCATGTGATTTCTGAGAAGTGACAGCTTTAATCGTCTTGCTGTATCTCTTGAGGATGCCTGATTCTGCTGCCTCCTAAGATTTCATAACAGAAACTTAGCAGCTATGTTGGCTCCTTTGGTCTCTGTAACTGAATTCGTTAAGCCCAGCCTAGTTGTGGGCCTAATCACTATAACTCCTCCCTTGACCTTTCCTCATCATGGGATGCTCCTTTACTTTGTTTACGCCTTCAACTTTTCTTGCCCTTTAAGACAAAACTCATGGGGCGCATGGGTTGCTCAGTCAGTTAAGCATCCAACTTTGGCTCAGGTCATGGTCTCACTGCTCCTGAGTTCGAACCCCACATGAGGCTCAGTGCTGACAGCGCAGAGACTGGAGCCTGCTTTGGATTTTGTGTCTCCCTCTCTCTCTGCCCCTCCCCTGCTCGCTCTCTCTCTCTCTCTCTCTCTTCCTCTCTCTCTCTCTCTCGCTCTCTCTCAAATAAAAAATAAAAACATTAAAAAAAAGATAAAACTCATTCATCACTTCCAAGAATCGTGGTTTATAATCCTTACCTTCACCTTAGGCAAGATCTGTTTTGTTTTGTTTTTTTCCTATATTCCTTTGTGATTACTAACAACATATTCATTTAATGGTGAATTTATCAAAAACTATGGAACTCCCATTCCATAAAGGCACTCGCCTGTACCCTGTATATGTGTGGCTACTCCACAGTCTTTAGATTTCTATTGGCAGGCACTGTGGCTTCGTCACATTTCTAATTTCCTGTCCCCTTGCCCCTCCGACCAGCTATCAAAGACTTAACACTGTTTCTGACATTTAAAACTCAGTAAACAGCTACTTCTATTTGTCTTGTATAAATAGAAGAAAGAATGTTGAGCTTCATCAAAAAAATAAGGCTCATGGGAAGTAGTAATTCAGAAATTTGTTTTGAAAAATTTCTCTACTTGCATAACATTTTAACATAACTTGATAGGATGATGTTTTAAAAATTCAGCAAGGAATTAAATTGGTGCTTGGAAAAGGAATCTAGGTTCAAATGAAAATGCTGCCCAGCCGATGCCCTGATTTTTAGACTTCTGAGAACCTGAGCAACAGATTCCGCAATGCACCGCCTGATCGTCTGATCTACACAACTGTAAAATCATAAATGAAAGTTGTTTACATCATGAAGTGTGTGGCGAATTTTTATTCAGCAATGGAAAACTAAGGCATGTATATAGAGGAACAGTAAAAAGGGTGGGGCAAGGAGAGAGAGAGGGAATGAGAGGGAGAAAGATAGGGGCTGGGGGTGAAATCATATAAATAAAATTAACAATTCCTTCTGCTTCTACTCAGAAAAATTCTACTTTAGAGTGAGCATATCATGGAAGATAAGATCTCATTTCCTTCAGATGCTCTCATTTTCCACTACTTTCACAGAATGAGCTTTTCAGTTTATTGAGACTGATTTTTTTGTTGAAGGAAAGCCATTTTGTGTCAAATATGATTGTAAATACAAACTAGTGGCATCTCTAATATCCAAATGAAGACAAATTCATCTGTTTCAACATAGGAAGATAGCAAGACTGAGTTAGTTTTATTAAAAATGCACATCACTGATTATCTGAGATGTAAGTATAGACATGTGTTCAATACAGGCGATTCATTCAATAAGCTGTATCTTGAGTTAGATCAAACTTCACCGTGGTTCCAAGTCCAGTTAAAATTATTTATTTTCACAGAATTTATGAAGTAAGAAAAATAGGTTGTCACTTTTTGTTGTCATTCAACATGTTGTCATTAAACAAGTTTCTGTAAAGAAATGCTTTTGCAAATACACTTATTGGACTGCCTAATCAGAATGTTGTTTTCTAACTTGGTTAAGTTTTATTTATTGATCACACTAAATGTGTCAAGAAAATTTTTCTAGCCCCACGCTGTTGGTTTGGTTCTGTTTTTGTGTGTATATAACATGTGAAATTTCCCTGTCTTCGAACCTCTTGTAATATATTGAAATTACCTATTTTCTTGACTTTCTCATTCACTGAGATATATTATTCTTGAGGAAGGAGGTCTGGTCTTGTTCTACATTATACTGAATGTTTGACACAAAAACACCTGAATACTTCTGTTGAAAAAAATATTATTTTTAAATTCAAAAGTAAAATTGATCATGTCTTGTTTTTAATTTTTAACTGCATTAAGTCAGATCTCTTCAGTGCAGGAAATAGGATTGGTAATGAAGATGCAAAAAAGAATATTGATATTAGTTCTGCATTCAAGGTGCTCACACTCTAGTGCTCTATTTAAAGCCCAATTGTAATAATTAGTTCATTCTATGTGACTTGTAACATGCACTTCAATGTATTCACTTCAAATTATCTGTTTTATGTGTTTCCCTAATTATGTTATATGGTAATCTCATAAAGGATTTCAAGTCTGTTAGATAACCGGCATGATATAAAATTAAGAAACAGATGTAGTGAAAGAAAGGATACTTGGTAAAATACTGTGCTTCTCTTGATTTATAAACCAATTAATCTTGATTAAACATCTTGGTAACATTTCATCCTGTTTGTCACTCCATTTTACAAATAGGAGGACTTCACTTGGAACGATTCTGTTGATCCCTGCTGGGTTTAAAACTTCAATTAAGTGACTACCATTCTATTTTTTATGAGAACTAGCTTAACTTCTTAGATTTTTCTTCATAATTCACATCTCTGAGAGTAGGAACATATTGGTTGGAATAATTTTGTATCCCAGTAGGAGCAATTATATATTTTCTCATGTGATGGATACTGAATGCATGTCTATTGGTGAGTCCTAACCTGTGCTTTGTAATTCCTTTAATTTCATTTATATTCAACTGGGATGAGAGCCAGATTTATCTTGGCTCCCGCACTGCTTGATGCTTAGAGAGCGGAGAATTTTTTATGCCCTCTGTACTTGTAGGCTTGCCAGCCATCCACCTTCTCTTTGCGGTATTTTCTGTCACTATCTGTTATTCACCAGGAATACATTTTCTGTATTTATTATGTTTACGCAGCAACTTCCCCATTCCATTACTTACGAATGAATGTAAGTTCATCTGAATCCTTTAAAAATTGCCTAGATTTGAAACTACTAATTAAAACTTCTTAAGATAAAAAGTTGCCGAGAGGCCATATTTTGGAAACATTATGTTTACTATGTTTGTCAAAAATTTACATACTATTGATATGCTCCATTTATCTTGGCATCTGCTACCGAACTTCGTAACTATAAATGAGCACATTTTAACTTTCACTGGCTGTTCTTCCTAGCAAACAGTAACGGCTGGCCTTGTGATCTCCACTTTATAGGGTAACATGCTATTTTCATCTTTAATTTGGATATGGCAGGGCTATAATTTGTATATGTATGTATGTTTTTGATGTATGTGCCTTTTATAGGAGGGTGATAAGTTTGAAACTGATCTTTAGTCTCGAAAAATATAAGAATCAAGATTTTAAAAATCTTACCAAATAATTATTAAAGCCTGTGGATTTAAAAAAATGTTTTTAATGTTTATTTGTTTTTGAGAGACAGAGAGAGGGAGAGGGAGAGAGAGAGAGAGAGAGATGAAGAGGGAGAGAGAGAAGGAGTGGGAGAGGGGCAGAGAGAGAGGGAGATAGAGAATCTGAAGCAGGCTCCTGGCTTTGATCTGTCAGCACAGAGACTGACACGGGGCTTGAACTCATACAGCATGAGATCATAACCTGAGCCCAAGTAAAACTCTCAGCCAGCTGAGCCACCCAAGTGTCCCTAAAGCCTGTGGATTTTAAATGTTAAAAATATTCTCTTGTACAAATGTCCTGCTCCTGATGCTGTAGCCAGATAACAATATGGAAGGGTGAAATATTTTTCCTTTGTTTTCCCTTAAATTTAACTCTGTCTACACAATGGGCATTCCTCCCATTCCAGCTTTTACAATATAAATTATCTGTAGACAGAAAGATTGCATGCATGGCCAGTACTTATGGATTTCTAAAAATCAATTTGTAGCCTAATTCTCATTTTTATTTTTGAACTTAGATCACCATAGTATTTTTGGCATATCTTGCATTATATTCAACGCATGATTAAAGTCTTGTACTTGTGATTTTATAACAATGAAAATTTCTAAATGCCTTGTGAGACATTTCTAGTTTTTGAAAGAAGTCTTGGGAAACCGAGATCCTGTTGTGCACTCCAATGACTACAAAAGGGCTCTCTGCCCAAACTTGTCCAGCAGTTACACATAGCGAATAAGCTAATAGATCATGAAATCGTATTACTCAGAGCATAAATAGCAAAAGTTCATCAACTTGCTGAAAATCAGTTTCTTAATGAGTGCACCAACTATATAATTGAATATGTTAAATGTATAAACACACACACATGTATGCAATATAAACATCTTAAAAAACAAAATATAACACAAGCAAACATCCATCTATTCATCACATCACGTTTAAAAGATGGGAGAATACCAGTATCTTTGGACCCCATTTGGGCCCTTAAGTGATCGCATCTTCCTGAAAAGAATTACCTACTTTCCTGATTATTTTATTGATTGTTCTACTTTTCTCCATGCTTTTACCATGCATGTATATTTACCTAAATAATACACTTAAAATACAGCGGGTGGATTTATTTATGGCTATTGTTTCTCAGTGTTTTCTCTTTGAGAGGCAAACACGCTGTTTTATATTGCTGTAATTCACCTGACTTTATTACAACTAATATTCCTCAAATTATTTACTTAACTATGTATTTTTGTGATGGGCATTTGATTTGTTTCCAGGTATTTACTATTACAAATCTTCCTGGCATGAAAAATCTTGCCTGTTACACCTGTGTAAGGGTATATGCCTGGAAGTAGAATGGTCAGACCATAGTGGGTGTTCATATTTCAGTGCCCTGTATGATGTCAAAACTCTTTTCAAGTGTATCAATCTACCTTCCCAACAGCCCTACAGGGGAGGTCCTGTTCCTCATCTTCATCATCACGTAATATTTTTAGCCCCTTGCCAATGTGATACAGTGATATTGTGGTTTTAATGTCTTTTATCTTAATTATTAATGATATAAATATTTCCTTAATTTCTGAAAAATTGTGTTTCCCTTTCTGTGAAAAGTGCATTTATGTGCTTTATTCCAATTGCTTTTATTTGTTATGCTTTTGATTTATAGAAGTTATATATAATTGCTGGACCATTGTCTGATTATATATTTTGCAAATACCTTCTATTCTATGGATACTTTTATCTCTGATTTTTGTTTTTTATTAAACAGAAATTCTTACTTTCTTCTGCCATGTATTCGATGTGTCTTTTAAAAGAAATTCTTTCCCATGAGATCAGAAAGGCATTCTAATACTTTTTCTTTTGAAAGTTTTAAAATTATCTCTTTTATGTGTAAA
Source organism: Mungos mungo (assembly GCA_004023785.1). Classification (NCBI taxonomy): domain Eukaryota; kingdom Metazoa; phylum Chordata; class Mammalia; order Carnivora; family Herpestidae; genus Mungos; species Mungos mungo. Next base: position 243,188 of record PISW01000985.1, read on the forward strand.
TCTTTCATTCATCAATAATTCATTTGTGTGTGTGTGTGTATGGTAACATAAAGAGAAGGATCCATTTTAATGTCCTCCGCAAACAAGTTTCTTACTCTTCAATAGTTTATACTCTTTCCATTTATTTTCACTGTTATCCTTGCCATATCAGAATCTGTATCTGGGTTCACCATTCTGTTGCTTGATGTGATAGCCTAGTCGCTGGTAAATATCCAACTGTCATACTTTATAAAATAGACTTCATAAAATATCCTGATAGCAGAAAAAATGATTTTTGGAACATTTTATGCTTATTTATTTGTGTCTTGGCTATAAAGTTTACTTTATATTCAATATACATTTTACAGTGGATCTTTCATGTATTATTCAATAAAAAATGCTTTGGAGATTTTTATCTCAAATTTTTGTATTAGCAGATTAATTGAAGAGAGTATATATCACAATGATACTAACCTTCATATCTATGAATATATAAGTCTGTTGATTTATTTGGATATTCTTTAATATTTAAACCCAGATTTATAATATTCTATATAGATCTCATACACATCTAGTCTTAGACTTATTCCTACATAAGTAATTTATTTTCTTTTAGATTGCATGTAGATGCAATTTATCTTATATCTGGGTATATTGCTTAACATTTTATTGATTATTTTGTGTTTTTTAAAAATTTTTAAATGTTATTTATTTTTGAGAGAGATAGAATGTGAGTGGGGGAAGGGAAGAGAGAGAGGAAGACACAGAATCCAAAGCAGGCTCCAGGCTCTGAGCTGTCAGTGCAGAGCCCAATGAGGGACTTGAACCTGCAAACCGTGAGGTTATGACCTGAGCCGAAGTCAGATGCTTAACCAACTGACCCACCCAGGTGCCCCAGATTATTGTGTATTTTGACATCAGTAATATTTTCTGCAAATCATAATGAATTCATTTTTTCTTTCAAACTCATATATTGCCTCACTTCAGTGATTTGGCTATTCTTGCCAGTGAAAAGTTGAATAGAACTGCTGACAATGAATATTTTAGTATTGCTGCATTTCTTAAAGCAAAAATTTTGACTTTTCAGCACTCAACATGTTGTTTGCTAATTCTTCTATAAATTCCCATTTTTACAGCTTATATGTTTGTTTACTTCTCTTTCTGGTTTGGTACAAGTATTCAAGACAATATATTTTTTTTAAATATGTTATATGTTGAGATGAGCATATAGTTTTTCTCCATTACTGTGTTTATGTAGTTAATAATATATTTTCCAATATTGAAGTAATGTTGCATTTCAAAAACAGACACTTATAACAATCTTTTGGATACCATTTCATTCAATTTGTTAATAATATTTTTAGAGGGGCACCTGGGTGGCTCAGTCGGTTGAGTGTCTGACTTTGGCTCAGGTCATGATCTCACAATTCGTGGGTTTGAGCCCCGTATCTGGCTCTGTGCTGACAGCTAGCTCAGAGCCTGGAGCCTGCTTCAGATTCTGTGTGTCCCTCTCTCTCTGCCCTTCCCTTGCTCATGATCTGTCTCTCTCTGTCTCTCAAAAATAAATAAATGTTAAAAGAAATTTAAAAACAAACAAAAATAATAATAATATTTTAGAGACTTTACATATTTATTTTCTCTTAGTATTAAGTTCACATTGGAATTAAAAAATAAAAAACATTCTTTTCATTCTTTAAAAATGTTTAAATATTCTGTAAAATACTTACACCTTGAATAATTGTGAGAATTCCCTAATTAAACCATGTGCTTTATGTTTTCTTTATAGGGAAAAACTCTTCTATTTTAACTTTTTTTTTTTTTTTTGCTATAGACTAGATTTTCTGTTTCATTCTATATCAGGTTTATAACTTTTATTTTAATTTAGGAATTTGGTTATATCACCCCTTGCATAATGTTTGCAACATCATCATATTATTTCTGCAAAAATTATACCATTATGTTTTCTTTTCCATTGCTAATATTGCTTGCTGGTCTCCTCTTTACACTCAACTATTTGCTTGGACTTTGTAAATGTTATTAGTCTTTTTATGAAATCAAATTTTGCTTATTGGTTCTGTCCATTGTATTTCAATAGTATTTATTATTTTTTGCTCTTATGGATAACATTTCCTTACTTCTATTACATTTAGTTTTATTCTAACGTTTTGGAGTGCCAAATTGATCTTTTTATCTTTCCTTTTTAATTAAATATATATTTTCTTTTGTACAGTGTACCGTTTTAGCTTCAATAGAGAACTTTCACTATACAGTATTTTCATTACCATTAAATCGTATTATTTCTTCTAAGGGTTTCTTACAAGTATGGCCTTGTTTTTCCCTAACTTCATGACATGGTTGTTCTCTCATAATCTCTTTATATTGATTACCAACCTAATTACATTTGATTAAGAATGTGCTCTTTAGGATATCGATTCTTGATAATATAATAAGTCTTGCTTTATTGCCTTGCAGAGGATCAATTTTGGGAATATGCTATGTTTGTTTGAAAATAATATACTTTCTACATTTGCCTGGTGCCGTGTTACATCAATATTCATTATAATAATATTTTTTTAGTTTAAATCTTCTATATCTTTATTAATCTTTAACGGGTTGTTAATATCCTTGACTCAGATTTATCCTTTTTTTCCTAACATTTCTACAGTGTTAGATATCTGTGATGTTATTATTAAGTGCACCCGTGTTTATAGTTAATCATATCAAATGACTTTAATTCTTAATAGTTCTCCTTAAAGTATGACTTGTTTGACATACACATAAATGTGCCATCAAAATTTTTAATATTTTTTTGTTTTACATTTTTTTAAAATTTCAAATTCTAAATGTTCTTACGGTAAGTTTTAGGACCTAAACTTACCCCCTTGCAAAAATAATATAACTGTTTATCCTTTAGTTTAATTAAGTTAAACAATAATTTTTTACCTGGATAATTCATTCATTTTACACAGTTGACTTCAAATATATTAGGATCCATACCCACAATCTCTTTATTTATTGTCTGTTTTAATTTTCTATTCATTTGACTTTTGACATTTCTTTTGTTGCTTCGCATGTATGTGTGTTTGGGTGTGTATGTGCATGTGTGGTGTTGTGTCTTGTCATATTTTGGATTGATTTCACTTATATATTAGTCTAATTCTATTTTCTTCTACTCTTTTGGATATGACATACTCCATTTTTATCTTATCGTTGCTAATATCATATTAAAGATGTTAGATTTTAATTCAAATATTCCCTCCTGACTTATTTTTTTCCACTTTAAAACCCAAGTATTAGACATAATGTTATTGTTTCATACCCACAAAAACAGTTTTTGTTTACCAACATGGTTACATTTTTTCGACATTAATTCTTGCAGTTGAGACCCTTTTTATGGGGTTATTTTTTTCTATATGAAATTCATTCTTTAGAAGTTTCTTTAGTGAATGTCTACTGTTAATAAATTTCTCAACTCTGGTTTGTATGTAAATGTGTTAAATTTGACTTAATTTTTGATAGACAATTTCACATGGTATAGAATTCTAGAATGATAGTTATGTATTCAAAAATTCTGAAGCTATAGTTCTGTACTTATATATATAGTTTTCTATTGAGAAAATATATAATGAAGAAAAATGATTTGTCTGCCTTTTACCATTCTAACCATCTTTTTTTTTTTTTTTTTTTTTTTTTTTACCTGTAGACTCAAGTTACTATCATGTCTCACCTGGTTTCCAGTGATAAAATTCTAACTGGTCTCACTTTCACTTTCCCTGTCTACTTTTTCTCCCATACATACATTATCCATTATTAAGTAGTAGCTGAATCGATTCCTCTAAAGTATAAGATAAGTCACTTCCCTGCTTAGAACCCTCCATAGAGCTGTACTTTCTATGCTTAGTCAAAGCAAAATTATGACAAAGATCTGGCCCCACCTGGCCTGGTCCCATTAACTCTCTGACCCTATCTTTCTTTTTTCTCTCTTTCACTAACTTTGCTTCAGGCACTCCGGCCTTCCTGCTGTTCCTTTACCAAGCTAGGTACACTCCAAACTTAGAGTCTTTTTACTCATTTTTACTTCTTCATGGAAAAAAAATTTTTTTACAGACATTTATTGCTTAACTCCTTCACTGCATTTGAGATTTTCCTCAAAAGTTCAGGTCAGATTACTGTTTTGACGACCTGATTTGAAATCCCAAGCCTTTTTCTTAGCACTCCTAGTGGACTCTGCCTTAGTATTATAATTTTAATGGCCTTATAAAAATATAATGCACTCATTTATTGCACATCTTATTTATTTTCTACTTTTTCTTTATACAATGTAAGCTCCACTTAGGGAAATTTTATCCATTTGATAACGGTGCCTATGTCTTAAGCAATGCCTGGCATGTAGTATGTGGTCATTAATTTGTTAAATAAATTTATGAATGTCAGGCTACAACTTTTATTGTTTTTTTTCCCCCATAATTAGGACCACTCAGGTGTTTTTGCTACACAATGAATTTTGAATCAGAGTTGAATAATCCACGCCAACAAATTCTTCCCATATACATATATATATCCCCTCACCCTTCCAGTCCAACACCATCAACATTCATTATCAGTTCTTCAGGCTGAATATTAGCCAGGTCCTATAATTCCTTTAGGTGTAAGGTAGGTCTTTCTGAAGCCGGAATTGCATTTCTCTGTTTGGGCTTCAATTAAAACTACCTTGGCCGTTGAACATGTAGAAAGTAGTATTGGCGGGTGGGGGTTGACAGTGAGAGGTAAACACCTTGTAAGAGCTTGGCTTTATATTTTTCTTGGCATACGGTGTGAAGGTGTCGGCTTTCTTCTACAAAGGCAAAGGGGACCATCTCTACCAGCTAGGAGCATTCAGATGAATTTGGGGATTCAAAGGCTTTTGATCTTGCCATGCTGTGTTTCAGCAACCTGAAGGTCTCATAGGAAGGCTCCGAGTTAGACATAGGAGGATATTTTGATGGAAAATTTTATCTCATTTGCAGCTCTGTCACCCTCATTATTAGTTTCTAAACATTTTTGGCAAAGGCAGCCCCACAGCTGCAGGAGATGAGCGTCTCCTTTAATACTGTCGGTGACGTTCTCTGGCATTCAGAACGCTCTGTAACTGGGCAACCGACTGTGTCTTTGGCTTGTCTTTTTCATTTTCACAGAGCTTTAATATGAATCAAAGATATAATCCAAAAAAACAAAAAGAAAGAATTAAGAAGGAAGGGGACTGGAGACAGGGAAGGAGAGAGATCAAAAATAAGAAAGTGCTATCCTAAACTGGCCGCACCTTCTTAACTAGTGATGCTTACTCCGCTTCAAGAGACTTCTTTGGAGAGGCATAGAATAGTTTTCTTTCTCTTAGAACAGACTCAAAGGAAAGGGGAGGATTTTACCTACTAGTTCTCATCTATTGTTTTCCCAGTCACACCCTAAGGTGGACACCTCATTATATAAGTCTCTTGGAATGCAAGTGAAATCTGTTACTTGCTTCTAACTAAAGTGATAGGATTGTCATTTCCTTGAGTAGGGTATGTTATATGGCAAAGGCAACGGGAAGCAACCCTTATAATTAAATTTCATTATATAAGACTCCATCTTAGTAGACTGTAGAAGAATATTATTTTGATGGTCTTAAGAAGCAAACAGCGATCTGGGGTGCATGGGAGGCTCAGTTGGCTAAGCATCCGACTTCAGCTCAGGTCATGATCTCAAGGCTTGTGAGTTCAAGCCCCGCGTCGAACTCTGTGCTGACAGCTCAGAGCCCAGAGCCTGCCTTGTATTCTGTGTCTCCCTCTTCTCTTTATCCTTTCCCCACTCATGCTAGCTCACTCGGTCTCTCTCTCTCTCTCTCTCTCTCTCTCTCTCTCAAAAAAATGAGTAAACATTAAAAGAAGAGAAAATTTAAAAAAAAGAAGCAGCAAACAACAATCTGTTAACTACTTAGGAAAAGGGCCCATGCTAGGAAAATGAGGGTTACCTGCAGAACCTGAGAGTGGTCTGTAGCTCACAGCCAGTGAGGACGAGGCCCCTCACTGAATCAGCTGAAAACAGTCTTTCCCAGCCAAACCTCCAGATTCAAGTACAATCCAGATAACACCTTGATTACCACCTTGTTAGAACAGAGGACTCAACTAAACTGGTCAGACTCCTAACACATTAAAGCTGAGAAATAACATTGTCTTGATTTAAACTAATAAGTTTGTGGTAATATGTTACTTATCAATAAAAGAACCAATATAATACCCAATTGAGAAAAATCCCACTCTCATGGTCCTTAACTTCCCTATGTTTCTAGGTTTTGTCATCTGGCCTCCCCAGGAAGACATTAGGAATCTAGAGCATTAGCATCCCATCCATTGTGCCCAATCAGGTAAGTGTGAGGTTCAGAAATCTCTGTATGTCATTACTATGTGCAGGGCTCCACGTTCTGCATCTGTGGTATATGCAGAGGTAACCCAGGTTAGCATTTTATTGCTTTACAATAAACTATAATTTTTATTCCCAGTCACCTCCCCAGTTTCTAAATGTCTAAATGATGATAGAAACAATTATGGAAAGGACAAATAATTAATTTATTCATTAATCAACTTAGTCCCTTAACTGGATCTTATTCAGTGCTATGTGCAGTGACAAAATGGTGACCAAGAACACCCATGGTACCTGCCTCATGGAAGTTTTAAGGTTGATGGACAAGGTAGAGAGAAATCAAATTACTTAACAAAAGAATTACAGTTACAGTAAAACTGTATTTAGTATGAGAAATGGGATAATATATTTCAGGCTAGGTGAATATTATGTGTAAAGCCATAAAGGATGGAAGAGAATAATGTATTTTAAAAGAACTTAAAGGAAAAGAATGCTGGGTTTGGAACATCAATAGAGTATGATGCGAGGTACAGCTGGGAGATTTAAGTTCCATTAGCGCATCTCTTGAATAATGCACAGCTCTTAAAAGCCTGCCCTTCTCCCCCCTCCCTCCAATCCTGTGTTTTACTTCTACTTATTTACATCTGTTTTTAACCCCCACGTAATCATTACATTACTGCTTCCAAGTAATCATAATCACTATTGATTTTTGTCAACAAATTTGCTCTCCCCCTTCTTTCTCACTATCACTAATTGCATTCCACTCCCACATCTTTTTCCATAAAAAATCTTTAAATATGTCCTCCAAACGCCAACTGTTGTCACTAAGTACTGTGGGACTTTATTTTTCGCTTACTCTGGAATGATATTTTAGTACTGTATATATTCAATTTTAGAATGAGTCTCAAAATCTTTGCTCCAGACCCATGTGGACAGGAAAACCCAAGCCACTAAGTTGGATCCAATAACTTCCTGGGGGTAGTTGGAAAATCATTAGTTCACGAGTGACAGTTATGGTTTTCAGCTCTTTATTTTCTTCAGAAATATGGGAACTTTCTCATCTTTTGTAAACTCCAGGCATATATTTCAACAAACAGTTTTGTTATATTGTATCTACATTATGAGTGTTTTGAGCATTATCGAAAAGCCTAGTCTTTCACATTACACCATTGTGAGTCTCAATTTGTGATTTCTCCAAGGCTAAATCATGCCTAAATAGTTAGAACCATGTCACTGAGATTATACTTTCATATAAAAAGATATTGAAAGATATATTAACATCTTAATAAATCTTTTCAAAGTTTTCTCTCCTAAGATATTAAAATAAGGAATTAGCATAACAATTTCAGAATAATTATAATTGCACCTGAGATCCTGCCCCCAAATTCTCCACTCACCACTATTTTAAATGGAACGCATTTTATAAAGTTAATTCATGTATCAAGACCCACAAAATGAAGGCCATCCCAGGAGCCTGGGCCATGTCACAAAGCTGAACACTAAGTCAGCCTGCACTTAGAAAAATACCTCCCTGTCAAAGAAACCTAACATCAATCCTAATCTCCAAGTAAGCTTTTCTGCTTTATCTCACCTTAGAATACAGGATAGGCTACAGCCCTCCATAAGGAAATCCTTATCTCCCAGCCATTCATGTGCCATCCATACCCTGTTCTCATGTTGACTCTTCCAACGCTCTTTAAAATCCACTCCTGCCCAAAATCCGTCAGGAGGAGGGCCCCACGCCTCGTGAGGCACCATACTCCCCCAATTCATGGAACGGTTTCCCTTGAATAAAGCACACCAAACCTGTTACTAAATTGCATTGTTTTTGTCATTTGAGACACTCATTTTATTTGAAGAACTTAGAGGAAACATCACAAGTCAAATATATTTTTAAATTTTTAATATTATCAGATATCATACTGTTTGCCAAGTTTGGTGGTTGAGAGGTATTTTTTTAAATGTAGCTTTAGTTTGCATTTCTTTGATTATATCCCTTTATGGAAGATATTGGTCATATTTTAGTAAAATGGCGGTTCCTGAGTTTTGCCCTTTATTTTATTGATTTGTTTATATATTCATTGATGTGTGGAATTTCTTCATATACTTTATATATTAATCAATGTGTACTGTCTTGCAAATCTTTTTTTTTACATTGACTAAGCACATATATCTGATGGATAAAAGCAGAAAATCAATTGATCTGTGGATAGAGTGCAATGCATTCTTAACCCTCCCTTTGGCAAGAGGAACAGACTCTTTGTTTTCCACTTTTAATCAAATGCTCCTTCTCTCTTCCTACCAGTGCATTTCCTTTCACACACAGTCTGCTAATTGTTATCAAATGGTATATAGAATCAGAGCATTCTTCAATTTTATTGCCGACTTTTAGAATATTTTCAGAGCTTAGGATAATTTTTCTGTCGACCTTTCTCCATATATCCAATTCTCCCCTCCCCCTACCATTATTGAGACATAATTAGCATATAACATTGTGTAAGTTTAAGGTGTACAGCGGGTAATTTGACAGATATATATATTGTGAAATGGTTACCACAATAAGGTTAGTTAACACATCCATCACCTCATGTAGTGATCTTTTTTGTTTTCATAGTTAAATTGTTTAAGATCTACTCTCTTAGCAACTTTCAAGTGTACAATACGGGTACTGTTAACTATTGTCACCATGTTGTACATCAAATCCCCAGGACTTATTCATCTTGTGACTAGAAATTCATATCCTTTGAGCAATAAATTATTGTATATGTTTACCAAACACTGTGCAAATATCCTGAAAGTGATAAAGTAGCTGAAGGTTTACTTTACTTTCACTTTGAGTATTAAGCTTATCAGATTAAGCTATTTTGAACTCTAAATAAATACATTTACAAGCATATATGAGCCCTGTGATTTATATCTAGGGGTTCTGCAAAATTATTTTATAAGGTAAGTCATAAAATGGAAGCATCTGATAGCAATCATGAGTTCTACAAAGCAAACATTATTTTTCACTACTAAGTAAAGTTTGGCATAAGATATAGTTGTAAAATTGCTACAATTTAAATTTTTTAAATATTTGTTTTATTTTGAGAGAGAGAGGGAGAGAGAGACAGAGCATGAGCGGGGCAGGGGCAGAGAGAGACACACACACAGAGTCTAAAGCAGGCTTCAGGCTCTGAGCTGTCAGTGCAGAGCCCAGCCCCCAAACCCGTGAACCCGGAGATCATGGCCTGAGCCAAAGCCCGCTGCCCAACAAACTGAGCCACTCAGGTGCCTCTAAAAATTGCTATAATTTTAGATACTGAGTTGTTACCATACATGGTGGAGTGAACTACTTTGTGTCAAACTCCAGTTCCAAATTGAAAGAGGTACCTCATGTTAGCAGAAATCAGACCACACTAAACCACTAAGCTAAATTGTGCCTATCCTTTGACCTTACATCCCTAGTTTCATTATCATAACATAGGAGTCTACAGAATTTTCTCTAATTTTATTTAAGAAATTTCTCTAGAAAATCATCCATATTTGAAGACACAGTCCCCTCATTTGTTTACCTTTGTTTATATAAATAGGTCATAATCATTTAATTTTCTCAAAGAATATCATTTCATAGGCACTGAAAACAAAATTTATAAAATCTCAAAGTATTTAAGTATTATACCTTTTTAATGAGTAAAGTTAATTTTCCCTCACACCAATTTTAAAGTTTTTTCATATATATTGGGCAGGAATGAATATAAGTACTCTCGGATGTTACTAATAACTTATAGATTCACGTCTTCAATTCTTCATGTAATTTTCAAGGATCAAAGGTCTTTACAAACAAACAAAAGCAAACAAAACTCTTTCTTTGCTTACAGTTTCCCAAAGTCTCCTAGTTTGTATCTTCCTTTTACACTGAGCTCATGGAAAACATGGGAATGGAGGAAAAGAGGGAAGAAGCCAGAGAATCACCATTTATAATATTTATTTTGTGGTAGATCTGAACCAGTGGATTTCATACAATAGCTTTTATTAAAAAGGTAATATAAGTTATTATATTTTATAGGCATAACTATTGACATTTGTAAGATTAACCAACTTGCCAAAGGATGAGTTTATTTGATGCTGAGAACCATTTTTTTTCTACTACATTATCTTGAGATTTTCATGGTCTTCATTATTCAAATATTCCTACTTTTTTCTGCTATTGAATCAACTAAAGCGCAGATAGAATTAACATAGTGGAGAATGTTAATAATTTGGGGAAGATTGTGACCTATTGTCTGGTGAAAGTATTGAAAAACACGCAAGGATATGATTTACATTTCTGTCAATAAAGGCAATAACACTACATAAGCAGGGTAAATGGCAACAGCACTGGAAAACAAAGATTGAATAGCAATCTCATGATTAATCAATAGTGATGGGGGTGGCAACAATGTGATAGTGGGTCACATGGATGAACACATACAGGGGTTTGGCAGTCAGATCAGGGATCTTGTGAGAAAATTCTTTGCATGTGTGCATGCAAGAGATTGTGATGTGCTTTACCAGTTTGTGTTCTGTGCAGATATGAAATACATAATCCCAAGAGATGATTATGTATCACTCTTCTGGACTTCTTCCTTGAAGTATATTGAGTAACCTTAAGAAGCAGAGAATTCATAATCTGTGTGTCCCACACAAATCATACTTACCCATGTAGATGACCTTGGAGCATTGTTCCAGACATCATTTCATAAACAATTGAATTTTTGGACTCAATGTTTATTATGGTGTTTGGGAAATATATGTGCTTTAATTTTATATCAATCAAAGCATCAACAGACATAGCATCTTGTCATCAAAATAATGGTTGTATTTTCAGAGAAAAACAGTCTTTTAATTCCCATCTGCTATCACTTAATTTTATTCTAGAATGCAGGTAAACTTTTAATTATCTCAAATATCCTGACTGGAAATAAAATTATAGGAATTCCCTAAATAATTGGTTATAAATGGTATCTATTATATAACAACCTAATACACAGAGCAGAGAAATAATATCATTAGCTGCTATAATTCATGTTCAGAATGTTGAACCAATGCAATTTAATTACCATACAGAGCATAACCTTTGAACTTAAATTGTTACAGTTCAGCCTTTATTGCTTAATTATGGCATAAAACAAATGTTCCTGGGTTCATAAGGAAACATCTTAATAATTATAATTATTCCAAACTTATAGAATAACAGTCCATAAAAACATTTCAGTAAAACAATCTTGGAATTTTTTCTTTAAAAACATGCATTTCTGAAGAACTTGTGATTGCAATAGTATTCTTAATATCAGTGCTGAAATAACCAAAACTTAGAGACCAAGTTTTGAATTTGGAAATGATCTTCTAAAATTCTATTACTTTGTTAAGTATTTTTTAAAAAGAAGATATTATAAACCATTTAGAAGAGACATAATTCGTTAATTAAATAGCTATTATTTCATTATTTTTTAAATTCTGATTTGAATAGTCTAGCATGGCATAAAGTTGATACTGGTATTTCATTTCCCTAAAGTGATACCATATGGCAAATATTGCTCACCCACTTTCACAGGTGAGGCAACTGACCCTTAACAGAGGTCAAGTGTTTCCAAGGTCAAATAGCTAATTTAACAGCTAATCTGGAAATCTTTACATGGCAGATTGCTGTCACTATGCAAGCTCTTTATCAGGCCACTTTATTGGCCTCTTAGAAACATTGCATTATATTGAGATAATATCCTAAAATGATTTGTTTGTTAATAACAATAGGCATTGTGTTGTAGAAAAAACAAAACAAAACATCAGATCTAGAAAGATAGCAGTTAGGCTAGAATTCTAGATCAGCCAGTTACTGAGTGTGAAAACCAGGCTAACCCGCCTTCTCTGAATTTATTTTTCCACATGAGAAAATAAGTTTGTTGGTAAATTTGTTCTCCTCTGTTCCAGCGATCCCCCCAAGATTGTCTCAGAATGAAAATATCAGTGTACCTCTGATTATGCCATAGAAACATCAATAAGTATAATTAACAACGCCAAGTATTTTTCACTTAACTAAGCTTCTGTATCACTAGACAATGTAGATGAACAAAGAATTTCCTACCAAACCTACATGTTTTCCTGCTCAGCTCATCTGAATAGAACATTTTAATTCACATATCTTCCTTAACATTATTACAAAATAACCAAATACACTGTATTTTCAAAATCCTCTTGATAGCCAATGCCCTGATCTTTTCTGCCTCTAAAAACCTTTGCCATCATTGTTTGTTACTTCTTTCTGAAAGCTGGTTCTTTTTTTTGGCTTCTTCATTGTTTGCCACCAGCTTCACTCACAGGTTCTGATAAGTCATTGGAGCTGACCTGGCAGCCAGCTTTAATTCCTGAGGCTCCTTTATTTTAGAGATCTTGGCTGATTTCAGTAACTGACCATGTCGGCCACTTGTCTTTTTTTCCCCTCTGTGCTTTAAACTCCTGCTCTTGTGTTTTAATTTTAGCAATAAAGAGTGAGTCCTCACACCCCTAGGGCTCTACCCTTGACCCCAATAAAACAAGAACTCCTGGCCTGTGCGATCTCCCTCTTTCTCCACCATAACCTGTAGTGGCCCCGGGTGAGCTGTGTAATTTCCAGGTCTTGTAAATATTAATGTTTATCTTTTCAGAGTTTTCTGGTGGTTGTTGCTGACAAACATCTTACCATCATAAGAACCACAAAGGTCTGTCCAGAAATAACACTGGTTTGGAAAAGGAAATGTCTGGAGGGAGCTTTCTGGGGCCCACATGAGTGCCCCCCAAGTGTTTCTAGCTGAACGCATTACTCTCAATAAGCTGAGACCAGCACAGAACAGTCTCATATGCTGGATATGCTTTTATTTGACCTCTAAATATTAGAAAGTGAAATCCTTCTCTAGTCATGCTCTTTCAGAAGCAAGGAGCTATACGGGAAGCTGTTTATATCTACTATTGAGACGTATGGGTTTATCCTGATTTGATCTTTAAGCCCTAAATTTCTGTCTCCAGCTGCTAACTCTACGTATCCACTTGGATGTTTACATGAACATGTCCAGTTGTCCTCAAAGGAGAAGGTATGTTTCCCTATTCCTCTCCAAACATGTCTTAATTCCAATTCCAACCTCAATTTAGAGTACATGTTATCTACACATTTAATGAGGACATAAACTTCAAAGGTATTCTATATTCCATTTACATTCTGACCCTTTCTACCCAACAATCTTTCAGTCTGTGAGCCCGTACCTTATGTCAGCAATTTCCATGCTATTACTCTACTCCAACTCACCATGTACTTTCCTCTAACTAATTCAGAAGACTCCCAATTAATCTACCTCTTTCACTACTCTGTCCCAGTAGTTAATTTCCACACAGCTTATAAAATGATATTTTGGGGGCTTCTGGGTGGCTCAGTTGAGTGTCTGACTCAGCTCAGGTCATAATCTTAGGGTCATGGGATGGAGCCCCTCATCAGACTCCATGCTGAGTATGGAGACCATTTAAGATTCTCTCTTCCTCTCGGCTCGTCTCCCCAATTTGTGCTCTCTCTTTCTAAAATAAAAATAAATAAATAAATAATAAAAATGATATTTTAAAACTAAATCATTTTAAACCATTTCCCCACAAAAAATAATTAAAAGACAAACTAAAACATAACAGAAAATAAACAGTGCAACACTGTATTTCAATATCTTCCCTTAAATAAAATCCAAAGTTGTTACTGTGGCATGCAGGACTCTGAACTGCCTGAGGATCCTGTCTACCTCACCAACCCATCACTCGTTGAAGAAGAACCAACAACTTTCTGCTCTAATCATAGTGGCCATGCATTTTTTTTTTCTGTTATTTAAACACAATGACCTTACTCCCATTTCAAGTCATTTGTATTTGCTGTTCATGATTTTTGCAAAGCAATTACCGTGGGTATGTTAGTGGGTGATTCCTTCTTACCAGGGTGGTCTCTGCTCCACTCAGTCGGATGTTCCTATATATTTGCTTGACTCAGCACATATTTTCTCTTCCTTCCTTCCTTCCTTCCTCCCTCCCTTCCTTCCTTCCTTCCTTCCTTCCTTCCTTCCTTCCTTCCTTCCTTCCTTCCTTCCTTCCTCTTTCCTCCATCTCCTCCCTTTATCCACCCATCTTTCTGTTTTGATCTGGCCAAATTCTGAAATTGCTTAGTGATTTTTGATATTCTTCCATCCTGGTTAGAGGGAGAACCTGTTTCCTGACATAATAACTGAAAAACCTACGTATTTATTTCCTCAGTTTCCGTTGGAGTCTGTGTCAATCTGATTTCGGCTAACTAGATTTTATTCACTTGGAATCAAAAGATAAGTGACTCTCGGGACAATACAAAATGCATTTTGGAAGGGACAGCAGAAGCCGCGACAACCTCAGGTTTTGGGAGTCCACAGTGTCAGCAGGGCAGTGAGAACATTCTGGCGGCAGCTCCAGCAGCCACGTCATCGGGACACTAGTTAAGTGTGTTCACTCTGGCTGTGGTTCTGGCTGCATGCTACCCCCTTCTTTAATTTGCTCCATTTCCTGAGCCCAGTTCACCAAGCTTCTCAGGAAGGCTCTGAGTTCCCCAACATCCATACAAATTTTCTGTCTAAGTAAGAGGCAGCTTCAGTCACTAGCCAGTAGACACCTCCATAGACATTCTCTATTCCATTACTCAATTTTATGTACTTCAAACAACTTATTAATATCGAAAATCTTCTTAGTCTTTGATTTGTGTGTTTGTTTTTTGTGCATTTCAATTTTTCATTCTACGTCTGCCATGGTTATTAAGAAAGCACTCATAAATTTTAAACTCAGAGAAGAGGGAAATGCTGTATGATCTTTACTATATAGTCTCCTTCCTTAGTACAACCCTCAGTAAAGAAAATATGTGTCTCTTTTGAGGATTCAGTATAGATTTTAGATTACCCATAAAGTAAATCTTACAGTTGAAAGCATTTTTTATTTACTGATTTTATGTGGGAGCACAGAACTAAATTGTGGGCAAGTAACAATACAAGGTGTTATAGCTTTAATTTATATGTTACAGTTCTTCCCTAATTTACATTTTTTATTTACAACTTTTCCCTTAATGTTATTAATTTATATTTTCTTGTGTATATTTCAGAAGTTATTTCAGTGTTCTTAAATATCAGACTGAGGGCATCATTTAATCACTGTATTATCTTGTTTCTGTATTCTTCCTTGTCACCCTAATGAATATTAGAATGAATATTACACCCAAATGTAATAATAAAAAGAAATCAACAAATATAAAAAATACATAACTAGGTAAATTTTGAAAAATGATCAATTAAAATGAGGTATTCACTCATATAAAATGTCTATATTTGTAGTTTTAATAATTTTTTGAAAAAATAAGCTTCCATGTTTTAAGTTCTCTTGCATGATCCCCTTCTTGTAGTTTTCTGATTTATCTGTTGGTTTTTAATGTTCACCTTTATTAATGTTACCCTGAATGTATTCATATGATGGTGTTCTATATCAGAGATGAATTTTGCATTGAACACTTCGCAGTGAAATAGTACACATGTCACCTTCCTTTTGCCCTCATCCCTACGCATAGGGTGACATGAGAAGAGCCAGGTCAGTGGTCCTACACCCGCAGCTGGATACCCTTTAGGCAAAGGATAAAGAAAAGTGATTTTTCTCTTTTTATAAAGCAAGAAGCCTCCGGTTTCCTTCTCTTCCTAAGCAAATCTCCCTGGAAATTAATAAGCCTGAATTCTATTTCCGAGCCTTTGGGTTATGAACATTGTCTCCAGGAGCCAGGCAACCCCAGGCTTCTGCTGCTTTTACAACCAAAGCTGGACATTATCCATTGTCATATAAATGCTTAAGTAGTATTCTAGTCTTCCAGAACTTTGTCCAGCCAACCTGTAAGCATTTGGCCCTTTTAGAAAGATGTAAATTTCTCATCTGATCCTTTTGATCAGAGCAATTAACCAGATAATGGCTACAGATCTAATTCCCAAGGTGTGTGAAGGTACTTTTTTTTTTAAATTTATTTTTGAGAGAGAGAGAGAGAGATGGAGCAGAGGAGGGGCAGAGGGAGAGGGAGACACAGAATCCAAAGCAGGCTCCAGGCTCTGAGCTGTCAGCACAGAGCCTGACACGGGGCAAACTCAAGAGCCATGAGATCATGACCTGAGCAGAAGTCGGACACTTAAACAGACTGAGCCACTCAGGTGCCCCAGGGTACTTTTAAGGGATGTGAAATCAGTCTCTGTTTTTTTTTTTTTTTATTGTACATGTGTTTCCATGTCCCAAAAAGGTAGGGCTTTCAACAGGAACATTCAAAATCCAGGAAACTTTATTTCTCTATAGTATCTTTCCTACCATTACTGGTCATTTAGTCCCTTAAGATTTTCCAAGGTCAGTCACCTTTTAATTTCAGAGATTATCTTGCACACTGTTATGAAACAGGAGCAAAGTCATATGCTACATGACTTTATTCTAAATAATTTTTAAATGTTTATTTATTTATTTTGAGAGAAGGAGCAAGAGAATCTCAAGCAGGCTCCTTGCTGTTAGCACAGAGCTGATATGGGGTTTGATTTCATGAACTGTGAGATCATGCCCTGAGCAAAAATCAAGAGTCAGGTGCTTAACTGACTGAGCCACCCAGGTGCCCCAACTCTAAATAAATTTGTAATAGTTTTAAGTGACAAGATATATAGAAATTAAAGAATAATATTAGAAATAATTTCAAAGTGCAAAAATATTACAATGGTATAGTAGTTAAATATAAAATAAGGGCAGCAATATGTCATAAGAGATAATAAAAATATCACCATATATATATATGTACCTTAATGTGCTCACTTTGTCAGCACATATACTAAAATTGGAATGATACAGAGAAGATACATATCTTAAACATATACTGTATATAATATAGGGAGTATATTCTTAAGATATATATCTTATATATATTAATCTTCATTTTTATTCTATTGTTTAATTTTTTATCTTGATCTTATTTTGTGATATAAAGGATTTTATATCAATTCCCTCTTCTGTAAGATGTTAATTTGGTTTATACTGATATAGTTTGGATTTATTTTCAAAATGTGTATATTGTCACAAAATGTCTTTTTGTGCTTAAATTTACATATTCTTTTTTTTTTTAATGTTCATTTGTTTAAGGGAGAGAGAGAGAGAGATAAAGAGCAAGTTGGGGAGGACCAGAGGGACAGAAGGAGACAGAGAATCCAAAGCAGGCTAGGCTTATGATATCAGTGCAGAGCCCCATGCGGGGCTCAAACTCATGAACCTTGAACTCATGACCTGAGCTGAAATCAAGAGTGAAGTGATTAACTGACTGAAGCACCAGGTACCCCTATATATTCTTTTACCATGGAAAAAATAAACTGAGTATGAACATTTGCTTACTAATTTTCTGAAAAGATTTAGAGAGGCTAAAGAAAATGAAATGAAAAACTGTATATTCCTAATGAACTCTGTTTATTATATTTTTAAATATTTCTTTATTTTTGAGAGAGAGGGAACAAGAACGCAAGTGGGAGAGGGGCAGAGAGACAGGGAGAGAGACGCTCTGATGCAGGCTCTGTGCTGAGAGCAGAGAGCTCAATGTGGGGTTCAAACCCACAAACTATGAGATGATGACCTAAGCAGAAATCAGAGGCTTAACCAACTGAACCACCCAGGCACTCCAAACTATCTTTAAACATTATCTACTTTCTTTTATTTTTTAATGTTTTTATGCTTATTTATTATTAAGACAGAATGAAACAGAGCATGAGTAAGGGAGGGGCAGAGAGAGAGAGAGATATAGAATCCAAAGCAGGCTCCAGGCTCTGAGCTGTAAGCACAGAACCCACGTGCTGGGCTCGAACCCACGAACTGTGAGATCATGACCTGAGCTGAAGTCGGACGCTTAACCAACTGAGCCACTCAGGCGCCTCTAACATAACTACTTTCAACTGTCTGGATTAAAGACCTATAACTCCTGTAGCTCCATATGATTTAGAGAAGTTTCAAAGCTAGTTTTTGAAATTAATCATAAATTATTTATATTCTAAATATAATATGGTGCTTAAAACACTATATATAGTTGTAAGTTAGATTTTTTCTTTTTTCTCTTCATGATATTTAATATTCTATTTCATATTTTGAGACTGTGTTTAGAAAATGAATGTGTCCATATGATCTTTCAGATACTAAAATTTTGTGTTTTTTAAATGTTTTTTTAAATATTTTTGTAGTTTATTTTATTTTTGAGACAGAGAGAAACAGAGCACGAGTGGGGGAGAGGCAGAGAGAGAGGGAGAAACAGAATCTGAAACAGGCTCCAGGCTCTGAGCTGTCAGCACAGAGCCTGATGCGGGGCTCGAAATTACAAACCGTGAGATCATCACGTGAGCTGAAGTCGGACACTGAGCCACTGAACCACCCAGGCATCCCAGATACTGAAGGTTTTTACTATTAATTTTGAACACTGGGCTTATTAATTAGCCTCAATGAGTGATATTTGTCCATCTGTAAAGTAAGGGAGATATATAGATAATTCCAATGTACCATAAAACAATGATATGCTTTTTTCTATAATTCTAAATCCAACATAAATTTTATCTTTAATCTGAATTAGGGGTTGGCAAACTTCTTCTATAAAGGTAACAACATATAACAAATATTTTAGGTGTTGTGAGCCACATGGTCTCTTTAGTAACTACGCCTCTGCCATTTGTAGTAAGAAGCAGGCGTAGACACTATAAAACATGAATCGTGTGCTGGTATTCTGATACATTTTATTCAAGAAACAAGAGAAGACTGTATTTGGGCTGCTGGCTGTAGTATAATCTAAACATTTCCAAAGATAATTCAGTATAAAGAAATAAAGTGTATTTTCAGTTGGCCCAGGCATTTCATTTTCTTTCCTCTCTCTCTCTCTCTCAACATCTTTTACAATTTTTGTTTCTTCTCCATTTCAAACACAAACTCTTGGCCCGTGTCTGATTCATACCAATCCTTTCATTTAAAACAGTCTGTTAGAAGAGAGGAAAACAAAGAACTAAACAACCAACACACAAAACACACAAAATCATATGGTGTCTACCATGTATATACTAAAGAGCAAACATGATGCTTCCCAGCTTTTCTATAAAGCCAAGTTTACTTGTTTACATGGATGATTTCAATTTCCTTTAGATCCATTATAAGTAAAGCAACAAAAGACAAGCAACCAAATCAATCTGAGTCTCTACAAATGTACCCAGAATTCATCGTCAGGTAATCTCTGCCTTTACTACTTGGATTTCTAGTTTTACATGATGGAGTCTGTTGATAACAGCTGTCTTAACGTTTCTAAGTCTCATTATTCTTTCTTGTATAATTAGTTACATACTTTTTTTAATGTCTAACTTCCTAGAAGGCAGCATAGGTTACTTGTCATCAAGCAATGACTGATCAGCAGTTGGGCTCAACTATTTGAACCAATAAGACCTCCAACTTTTGCCAATGGAACTGTATGTGTGTTAGGGGGTGTATTCAAAGTTCGGGCAGTGTTTAGATCATGATAAAACAGATATATTGAAACCTTTCCCAAGGTCTTTATGGCTTATTTCTCATATATTCCTGATAAAGCAAATTTCTGGCTAGGCTCCCACTCAATTTCTTGCCCCAAAAAGACAGGAACTTTAGGCCAGTTAAGTTGCTAACTGGCTCATTCATTTGCCACATAGGTCTCTACTGTTATTGATGCTTCAGGGCATAGGGTTTTACCTGATTGCTTCCAAATAAAGGCAGCCAGTGACAATGAAGCCACTGGGTTTCATATCTTACTCTACTCTGATATCACAACTATGCTGACCGGGCTGGGGTTGGGGAGTGGGGGCAGCCCCACACCAAAGCACTAAATACTTCTACTGTTCATAGTCAAAGCTCAATAGTTTTTTTTAAAAGATATAATCACTTTTCAGTTATATGCATCACTTGGTTAATTTCCAGAGTCATAAAATATTTTTTAAATTTTTTTCTGTTTTTTATTTATTTTTGAGAGACAGAGAGAGATAGCACAAACAGGGGAGGGTCAAAGAGAGAGGGAGACACAGAATCTGAAACAGGCTCCAGGCTCTGAGCTAGCTGTCAGCACAGAGGCCAATGTGGGACTCGAATGCACGAACTGTGAGATCACGACCTGAGCTGAAGCCAGATGCTTAACGGACTGAGTCACCCAGGCGCCCCAGTCATAAAATATTTTGTCCAGCTTTATTGTTGTTTCTTGGGGGAGTAGATTTGTTGAACTTCTCACTTCATTAGCTCAGAAATCTTATTCCCAGATACTAATTTTTAAGCCTTATTCATTTGCCAGGCACAGAGCTAGTCTACTACCTTATTTACATTATCTCCAAACCTTACAGCAACCCAACAATATTTGTATTACTATCTTTACTTTTCTAATGAGTTCAAAGAGGCTGGGATAATTTAAGTAACTTGTCAAACAAATGAAAAACAAAATAAAAATATAATACATGTAGATGAATTAAATTCAAATTCATATTGTATTGAGTATGTTTGAGTTCATACATAAGAAATAAGTTCATATATTTCTTAAGTGTTACTTAATGAGAAATAGATTAAACCATGCCTATAAATTACTTAACATAGCATGGAGTACATATTAATGTTTTTGATAATTGAATGTAACTATTTTTAGATGTTAAAGTACTTATGAGGTAATTGTGTTTTTTTTTAATTTTTTTATGTTCATTTACTATTGAGAAAGAGAGAAACAGAGCATGAGTGGGGGATGGGCAGAGAGAGAGAGGGAAACACAGAATCTGAATGAGGCTCCAGGCTCTGAGCTGTCAGCACAGGCCCTTATGCGGGGCTGGAACCCACAAACCGTGAGATCATGACCTGAGCCCAAGTTGAATGCTTAACCGACTGAGCCACCAGAGGTGCCCCACGTAATTGCTTTTTTAAGGCTTTATTTATTTTTGAGAGAGAGAGAGACAGAGACAGAGACAGAGAGACAGAGAGAGACGACGTTAGCAAGTGGGGGAGGGGCAGAGAGAGAAAGGATTCGAAGCAGGCTGCAAGCTGACAGCAACGATCCTGATGCAGGGCTTGAACTCATGAACTGTGAGATTAGGACCTAAGCCAAAATTGGTTGTCCAATCAACTGATCCACCCAGGTGGCCATGAAATAATTGTTTTCTGATACTTTTATTGTCTGATTCAATTTTTTAAAAATAATCTTTTAAGCAGGTAAGTTTCATCAGTTTCTTATCATCACCCTTCCTGTTTGTCCCAGACACCCTACCCAATGATAGTAGTACTTTTAAATGGATGAATGTGTACTATGGACAGTTGACTTTATATTAAAAATCATTTTTGCCATGTATGTAAGACTAGTCAGAATTGGTAGCTCAATAAAACATAAATGAATATACAAAATTAAAGAAACTAGGAAAGCAAGGGGCCATGATTAAGGCAGAAAACTTAAACTTGATGATTAAAAGCTAATGCATATGAAAAACAGGATGAAAGAGTCCAGATTTCGAAAGCTAAATGCCAAAGCTGCACTATGCATATGTCATTAACCATGAACCCACGCTAATTTTTTCATTGAATAACTGAAGTGTGTAAACACAAGAAAATCACAGTCCCAAAGTTCATTTTTTTTCTTGACTTACCAGAAATGTCAAAATTATTTTCAACAAGAAACCCCTGCTGATTAATTTAGTTATTTAGAAATTAACTGTAATCAATGCAGGCCCTTTAACATAGGGGTCCTCATAAAATTGGGGCTATTCTAGGGAATTTTTCACCATCTAAATATAGAAGGAAGTCAGTTCTCTTTTTTTAAATGATCTACATCAGTGCGATGTTATATTCCTAACACAAATATTCTAACTCTAGAGTATGATATGAAGCTGATAATAGAGGATGACAATACTAGACATATTTTTCCTTTCTTTATATAAGGAATTAAAAACAAACTTAAGGATATTGAATAAAAGCAAATACAGTTTTAGACTAGGGAACGTTTACAACCATGAAGCTTCAAAGAAACTGTTGAATAACTCAAGTGAGTCACAGAGTGCAATGCATTGATGATGCTGTTCTTTTAGAAACTCGGAATTTCATTATAGTTTTTTAAATGGCATATTCAATTTAATACAAAAACATTTTACATACATCATGAATATTTATCTATTTAAGCTTAGCTCTTAAGGGCATGAGTAAATTTCTGGTTTTCTCTGTATATTCATATTGTAGGCAAAGTAGAATCATTAAAATGCAGCAGAGATACATAAGTGAAAATAAAACCTCATACAATTTGATCCATATAATAAATTGGAGCACATTACTTTCAGGTGATAAACCAACAGGTGTTAAGAACAAATAAACTAAAAATAAAGCACAATAAATTAAAAATTTATATACATTCTGAAGTTTACTCAAGACTAAGTAAATCAAACATGCAGAAAGATTAGCATATTTTTATTGGTGGGTGTGATATGCTTCATGAAAGATCTATAGAGAAAATATAATCAAAATTATAGTTTTACCTGGCAACATTATTAAATTTATTGGGCCAAAATCAATTAAGAATATATTGTACAGATATTTTAATAGATCACTGAAGCATTCATGGACAGTAATAGTGAAGTCTCAAATTATAGTATTTTAAAATAAATAGCTATGATAGATCTGAATGTACTTACAGGAACATAACTGAACAGCTTGATTAAAACAAATAGCTGACCTAGGCTAATATATAAAGGTTATTATGTAAACATTTTATAGTAAATAATTATTTTTTAGTATTTAAAAAATATTTTTTCTAATGTTTTATTATTGAGAGAGAGAGACAGCGTGAACTGGAGAGGGTCAGAGAGAGAGGGAGATACAGAATCTGAAGCAGGCTCCAGGCTCTGAGCTAGCTGTCGGCACAGAGCCCCACACGGGACTCAAACCCCCTAACTGTGAGATCATGACCTGAGCTGAAGTCGGACGCTCAGTGGACTGAGCCACCCAGATGCCCCAATTCTTTTAAATATTAGTGGGATACCTATTAAGTATGAGTGTATTGCCATCTCTAATGACGAAGACAATGTCAATGTTTCCCTCAGCTTGACAAAACTTTTAGGACTTCTTCCTGCCTCTAGGCCCCTCATCTCTCTCCTGTTTTTAGAACATTTACATTAGAAAACTTGCAATTGTTATTTCTTTCTTTGGACCTTTTAAATGCAAGACTTTTATTTTTTATTTTATTTTTAAAAATTCATTTATTTCTTTTTTAAAAAGGAGGAGAGAGAGAGTGGGTGAGGGGCAGAGAGCTAGGGAGAGAAAGAATCCCAAGCACCCTCCATGCTGTCAGCACAGAACTAGATGCAGGGCTTGATGTCATGACCCATGGCATCATAATCCGAGTCAAATATCAAGATTTGGAAACTTAACCAACTGAGCCACCCAGGCTCCACAGATGCAAAGTTTTTAAAAACCTCTTGCCTATTTTAAAACCCAGGACTGTCTTTCTTAAGGACCCAGTTGCTATCCCTTTCATGGACACCCAGAAATAATATTTACCAGCTATCAGGACATACCTTAACCTAGTTGACACACAATTAACTCAAAAGTTCAACTTATGTCAATTTAGCATTCATATGCATTTCCTTAAACCAACTTAATTTCCTAATAAGACAATAGTGAGGTCACAATTCCACCCAATAGGATATAACTATCTTGTACTTTCGGTGGTTGAGGACACCATTTGGTCTCTGCCACTGAAGATCCAAATATTCCCATTGCATTTAGGTTTTCCTACTGAGTGACTGCAGGTCCCACTTTAAGATCTAGGCCACAGAGAAGAACATATATAAATCTCTCAGGATGCTGAGAATCATCTAATGCATTTATTCTCAAAATATTGCTGACAAGTAGGTCTTCTGGATCCTCTCAGTGTGGATGAGTAGGTTTTAAATTACAAAGCCCCTCTAACACACCTACATCCCTAAGCCTTGAATGCCTTTCTCTCCATTCACCAAGGAAGGTTGGGCATTTTCAGTTCTATCATGGTGAGCCAATTTTTGGTCCATGTGTGAGCCAATCAACTAGCCAATCAAACTGTTAGTGCCCTTTCTAACTCCCTGAGCTACAAACTAAATGAAAATTCTCTGTTTAGTGGGTCCATATCAATAGATTTGACCTAATCCAAAATTTCATGCCTTTTACTATTATCCCATATCCTTAGTATCCATCCCCACACATGTCCCCAAGATTTATGTTGGTATAAATTAGAACACTCAAACAGTTCTTTTGAAGCATGGCATACCTCCTCATGAGTTATACTGTACCTCATTGTTAAGGGCCAGCTAGGACTTGAGACAGTTTATAAATTTGGAGCAAAGAGGGACAATAAGGGTGGTTCCTGTGGCATTGTCTTGCGCTTTCAACTAGGGTGGCCATTACCATTTCCTCAGATTATACAGAGTTAATTTCCTCAGATAGAGGTGGAAAAGTCAACACTACTGTGGGTGCAGATACAACTGTGGTTGGAGAAACTGAAACCATTCTGTGTGGGGAGCCCAATTTCTCAGGAGGCAGAAAGTCCTCTTCTACTGGCAAAGAGAATTCATCAGAATTTAGGAGCTCAACATCGCCATTTATCAGAGTAATTTATACCTTCCCATCCCAACTTATAGGACCTGGTTCTTTCGCAATCAGTGCCCACCCTTCAACAGTAGACACACTGCAAGTCTGGAGATCCAATTTGCATTGTCATTCAGTCAGTTGTAGAATGAGATTGACTTTGGTTTTTAGCAATTTCGGCTCTGACACTACAGGAAATAAAGTGTTCTTTTGGGGGGCAGACCTAGACATTCTCAGGTTATTGATGGAGCTCTTAGAGGGGAATGCAAATTCCTGAGCTCATGTTTTTCTTTCACCACTTTGTCCAGGAGCATTGGGAGCAACCAACCAAAGCCATTATACTCCTTACTTTTCTGATAATGTGCAAAAGTATCATATAAAGTCACTTATCTCCTTTCTCCTTCTAAGTGATTAATTAGGAGTATTCAACATATGGGCTGCCTGGGTGGCTCAGTTGGTTGAGGGTCTGATTATGGCTGAGGTCATGATCTTGCAGTTTGTGGATTTGAGCCCCACGTAAGGCTCAGTGCTGAGAGCTCAGAGCCTGGAGCTTGCTTCTGATTCTGTGCTTCCCTGTCTCTGCCCCTCCCTTGCTCGTGCTCTGTCTCTCACTCAAGAAATAAACATTAAATTTTTAAAAAAAGAGTATTCAGTGTGGATATTTTGTGTATGTCTATAAACAGTTAACATCAAGGAATATTAGTCTCTCTTTACTACTAGAAATAAAATCATCAGTTTCTTTAAAATCAAATCAGATTAGATTGCCAGTTCCAGAAATCCCAGAACCCATTCAGAAAATTATTCCTTACAGTTGTTCCTGAGAACCACTCGGTATTTTGCTGCAATTGGATGCCTTTTTCCAACTCGAAAAAACACTTCCTGCCATGAATATTTGAGAAAGTTTTCTTTACCCCTGTGTAAGGTCCATTAGCAAATAGAGAAGCCTAATAATCCATCCTACCTGAAAATTCTCCCAATTGCTGTTCCTATGGAGTTGAGATCACACTGTTTTCACAGTAGTACATCTATTAAATAATTTTAGAATTAAGGAAACTATCTAGCTAATTAAAATAAGAGTTATTTTTTTCTTAAGACCTAGACAGATAAAGAAAAGTTGCTGAGATGAATTGTGCTAATAGTTACTTTATTGTTGAACCTGATTTTACCTGTGAAGATCAAATATTCGGAGGTTTATTTATAATGTACTATACAGGTATATTTATAAAACATGTAGATCCATTAAAAAAACTATTCATTTACTTAATCAGTTAATAATTTTATTCCTTATCAATATAAATTGTAGCTAAATGTTAATTTTCTCCAAGTTGCAACTTCATTTTGTATCAGTAAGAATAAAATGATCATTGAATGTGGAGTATATATGTTGTCCTTCCCTGAGACGCTCTTTTATTGACTTTATTATGATGTTCTTCCAAATTACTAGAGAAACATGGTCCATATCTTATAATGTGTTTATGCCAAGTAGACTAGCATTTGGTCTTAATCTGCAGAATTTACTTATTTCTAGTTAATGGGAAATATTTCTTTGTATACAATACCACGTAAAACTGTAAACTCTTCACATATTATATGTAAGTATCAACCCACAGGGTCAAGCAGTCTCAGGAAATTATCATCAAATGAAACCCACGGACGCACTGTTGATTAGAAACCCCAAGGAAGATAGAAAAGGCATTTTGGAAAGTAAAGGAAGAGTGGATGACAAGACAAAGTAAGCAAAGAGCAAAAAAGAAAAACAGCAAATCTATGAAAAATAAAAATTTTTCCATGTGTATAGATAATGTAAAAACAGAATTGTAAGATAAAACTTGAAGACAATATAGCAACACTGTCATGGTATTTCTATTTCTGATTTTCCCCAGTGATCAACCTGGATATATATTTTAACCAGATAGAAAATTAACCGTGTTAGAATGAGGTATCTGACTTCCGTTATGTACGCATTATATTATTTAAACAAATCATCAATGTAGGCCACATATCTATTGCTATCAACTCCTTGTCTGAGAAGTGGATGTGTTCAGCTTTAGAAAGTGGACAAAATGTAGTACTAGAAAGAACTGTGTAAATAATGAATGAGGTGAAATGGAACAAATGTATTTTTAATAGCTCTGATGAAATAAATATTAATTTGAAAATACCCCTGCATTATCTTTCAGTTCTGTGAATGTATGTTTCACTAAACATCTTACATAAACAGTAAATTTTCATGTGAAAGTCCAAATACTATATTTGTATAGCATGCACTTCTCTGATTTTATTTTTTTTTAATATTTTTGAGCTTGCTTGATTTTAACATGGTGAGAGGAATATTACTAATAATAGAAATGAGCTAGTTTCTTCTATGTTAATTAGTGAATATATTAATTAATAAATAATTTCTTATTCCACGGTGTATATTTTTCACAGCAATAAAAATAAAAATTCAGTCCTTTGAAGATCCACATTGTCAAATGCAATAATTTTTCCTTGCACAATTAGCAACACCTAATTAATGTTCCATAGCATCTCATGATTTACAATGTCATATTATCCAGTGATAAGCTTTAGTCCTTCCAGATCCAGTGTTAATAAAATATTCCAAATTTCCCTAAGCAACTTTTCTTTATTTTAATTATGGACATAGAAAAATTGCATAGAAAAGGTGCTGTTAGGATTAATTTATAATATTTACTTTCATGCACCTTTGGATTAATGATGTTGACAATCAGTGGACTAATTTTCACAGAGCTATATTGAAAAGATGTTTTGATTTAGTTCCACTTCACAACAACCCTTTTTTATCAACAAAAATAAGCTTTGTAATCTTCCTCTTTTCTGCTTACGTTAATTTTCATTTTGCGAGTTCATTTGGAAAGGTAAATGTGAGGAACACTTATATAGGCTTTTCTTGATCACTGCAGGGTTAGTATTTAGCTTTGTTATCTTAGCCTATCTAGAATAGTGAACCCAAGTTATGAATTAATATATTTTATTAGAGTCTTGTTTTTATGCACTATTAAATCAATTACTGAAAAAGAAGTGTATTCTATAGGTTAAAGGTAGAATGCGGAGTAACAGCTAAGCAATGAAAATAGTGCTTACTTCTGTGGGTATGTCATGTTCCTTTTGCTTATATGCATATACTAATATAAATGAGGAGTTACTAACCAACCAAAATGAAGTTTCACTTATAAAAGATAAAATAAGTTCTGGAGATCGGCTGTACAACACTGTTCATATAATTCTCAATACTTTATTTAAACTTTTGTTAAGGGGAGGGGGGGCGCCTGGGTGGCTCAGTCGGTTGAGTGTACAACTTCAGCTCAGATCATGATCTCATGGTCTGTGGGTTCGAGCCCCACATCAGGCTCTGTGCTGACAGCTCAGAGCCTGGAGCCTGCTTTAGATTCTGTGTCTCCCTCTCTCTGCTTATTCCCTAGCTCACACTCTGTCCCTCTCTCTCTCAAAAATAAATAAACATTAAAAAAATAATTTAAAAAATTTTAAGGGGGTAAATCTCATATTGTGTTCTTATTACAATGATACAATAAAAATGAAGGTGCTCAGTAAATATGTATTGAATTAATAAAAGCTACTTTGAAAAATAACATTAATAAAAACATCATTAAGTATAAGTATATTCCAAAACATAAAATGATATTTAAATCTCATGTTCTTGAGAGGACATGCAGGGTTTTTGAAAAGTGATAAAGAAGAGAAACAGTAACACACACACACACACGTTGCTATTTTCTTTTCCAAGAAAATAGATGACTTGTTAGAAAATAAAAAGTAAATCTGTAATTAATCTCCAAACTGCCTAGGCCTTTGGTAAAAAAAAATTATTTTTCTAACACATCCTGCAAATGATGGAAAATTATTCTAAGCAAGTACTACGTAGAACATTTGCACATTTAATTTATAGGGAAGGGTAATTGCATTGCTCTGTTGGCATGGCCTGCTTGAGTGCTGAATCCAGGGAGCATAAATGATTTTTAAGTACACAGTGAGAGAGTGAATATCCCCCTAGGGTTATTCCTAAGGCTTTTGTGCTCAGTCAAGCAATAAGAGATGTTACACATCTCTACAGTGATTGTTCTCAGCATCCCTGAAGTTTAATCCCTAAAGATCATGAGACAAAAACTCAATAATAAATGGATTTCTGATGGTAGCATCTAAACAAAAAAAGGAACATTATTGGCTTTCTTCTTCTTGAAAACTATAAACCACTTGTAACCTAAACATATAGTGATAATGCCTTGGATCATTGACATATTATTCTTTCCTATCAAATTATGAAGATTCTACTCTACTCCAGATATTTTTATTCTAATCTCATTTTCTTTCTTTACAGAAAAGTAATTCTTTGGTAAAAATGTGGAAAAGGGAGTGCACATAATTTGGGATACTGTATATTATAAAACTACTACTAAGGTCTAACTAGGCTGCATTGCTACCACTGAGATGATACTTGGCTTTATTTAACAGCTTGTTTTGGCATTTCTTACTGGTGATTTTTTTTTCTTGCCTACTAATTTTTCAAATCAATTCTGGCAGGTAATGTACTATTGAAAAGCTTTGGCTTTGAAACTTTAAAGTTACATGAATCCAATGTGCATTGATAGAGGTAGCAATGAAAATAATGTTAATTTGCTCCTTTCTGGGACTGTGAATATTTTTTTATTGTAATGAGTTCTTAATTTGTCCACAAAGAAATTAAAGGTGTAAATGAACTGACTGATCATGCCATTCTTATGATCATATATTAGATGAAGGATAGCATTAAAAAGTCATAAGTGGCATTACTATTGAAGTTACTTTCTGGCAATAGTCTTTATGCACAAACACCTTTCAAAAGAAGTAAGTAACCTCATTTATTCTTAGGATATCAGACTTTCGCTTACCAACCATTTCCACACTAACCTTAGTTCCTTCTTTTCTGAACATAAAAACAAACTATACTGATCCCAGAAAACCTGTCTCTCATTAGTGCTATTCTAATAATCATAAAAAATGTAAATAGAATATTCAAAATATATAGACAATCTTCTAAATTTTAGCCACCTAGTGAGTGTTTTGTGTTCTCAGATTGAGATTGTAATTTTCACTTCCCAAATGACACTAGGCATTTTTCCATTTGTTTATTTGCCACACATATATTTTCTCTGATGAAATGTCTGTTCATATCTTTCATCTGTTTTTATATTGGGTTGTTTTGTCTCACTGTTAAGTACTAAGAGTTCTTTATATATCCTAGATACCAAGCCTTTATCAGATATATGTTTTATAAATATGCCCACACTATCAGTGCAGAGCCTGACCCAGGGCTCGAATTCCCAAACCATGAAATCGTGACCAGAGCCAAAAATCAAGAGTTGGTTTCTTAACTGACTGAGACATCCAAGCTCCCCAGAATTTACAATTTTATACCACATACTTTGTGTGATATATTAAGAAATATTTGCCAAAACTAATATTACTAAGATTTTCTCTACTATTTAATTATAAAATTTTAGTGTTTTAAGTCATACATTTTTTATATAGGATATATTTGCATGAAAAATATATATAAAATATGGGGTGAGGATGAACACAATTGTATATTAAAGGGAGTCTTTATAGAATACTGAACATGAAATTTAAGCGAGGTGGGAAGGAGGTAAAGGCTTGTGGAATGAATGTCTTTAATACACTGTTATAATCAAAAGATTTTCAGTCCCATTAGAATTTTAAAATGTTCATATTGTGGTACTATAAGCAGTAAAAAGGAAAGACAGAGGCTATAGTCAGATAGTAGGATCCTTGAAGGTGAAATGATCCAGCAGGGACAGCTACTAGTAATGATGTGTCAACAACAGTTTTTCCTAAACGTACAGATGTGGGGAACACGGATGATGTTAACATTTACACAGCACAGAGGAAAAACTGTAAGGGGACTTATACTGTTATATAAACTTGGCTAAGCATTTAAAATATGCCCTATATACTTAGAATAAGAGAGGATATAACACATTATTAAATATTGAATTTGTATAAGCTTCCAAAAATTATTTTCAACATTTTTAATTAAAATTTGAAATAATATCTATGAGCATTTCTCCATATCAAGCTTTTTACGTGTTATATTCTTTTTTAATGTAATCATGATCATTTGAAATTTCTGAGAATTTTCATTTGTAAGAATATTGTTTCCATAAAGAGTAAAATGTAAATGATTTTATTACCATTTGACCCAGATGTGGGGCATAGCCTATAAGTCCACTCCACTGGCAAACATGGACAGTAAGCTGGCCTGACGACAGAGCACAGATTTTAGTCCCATTTGACTGTAGAACGCGGGAGAGCCCCAACTGAACAGGAATGTGGGCCAGAAACCTTGCCCCCAAATGGAGCCCCGCCTACAGCCTCACTCAACTACAGGGCGGAGCCTGTAGCCCCACCGATCACACCATCACACAGCACAGTCTGAATGTCAACACAACCAGCCGTGGTTCTGGAGCTCAGTCAGTGGCCCCACCTGACTGTGGTGACCGGCCTGCAGCCCCACCTAATTAGGGAGCAGTGCCCATACCAGTCCTCAAGTATGGGCGGCAGCCCTATACAAATAGAAATGCCTACCTGTAGGCACCACCTGCCGGCCCCACCTGCCTTCAGATGCTACCGGCTGGCCAGCCCAGAGCTCCGGGCTGAGAGGACTGTTGAAGGTGTTTCCTTGCCCAAGTGAACTGAACTGATAAAGCTGGAAGAGGAGAATGCTTCCTTAATGCACAGACTCATAGGAAGGACACAAACATAGCGAAGAATCAGGCAACGTGACACCATCAAAAAAAAACTTAAAAAGCTTCAGTAATTCTCTGTATAATAATAAAAAAAAATCTGGGGCGCCTGGGTAGCTCAGTCAGTTGAGCATCCAACTTGGGCTCAGGTCTTGATCTCACAGTTCGTGGGTTCGAGCCCCGCATCAGACTCTGTACTGACAGCTCAGAGCCTCGAGCCTGTCTTCAGATTCTGTGTCTCCCTCTCTCTCTGACCCTCCCATGCTCACACTGTCTCTCTCTCTTATTCTCTCTCACTCTCAAAAATAAATAAAACATTAAAAAATTAAAGAAAATTTAAAAAAAAATCTATGAACCGACTGACAATTAGGAATAATCCTCTTTAAAATGATCAGTGAACTACAAGGTAGGCATGTATAGAAAAACTATACATGTACAAAATAAATAGTTCAACAAAAAAATAGAAACCATAACAAGTAAAAGAAAACAGAAATCTTAAAATACAAGGGCCGAACTGGGGAAAAAAAAAAAAACTTGTTCTGCAGGGCAGAGGAAGTGGGATGGTGTGTTCAAAATGCCGGGGGTGGGAGACAGGAGAACAACTACCAAAATTGCCAACCAACAATAATATCCCTGGTGAAGTTGTCCCTCAGCAATGAAGATCTGATAAAGACAGTTCAAGTAAAACAATGCTGAAATAATTCACCACTAAATTTTCCTGGTGAAAAATACTAAAGGGAGTCCTTCATACTCAAATGAAAGAACGCTAATTGACATTTAAAATCATATGAATGTATAAAATTAACTGGTAAAGGTAAATGTACAGGAAAATCAGATTCTGTACTGTAATGGTGGTGTGTAAATTACTTTCAACTCCAACTTTTCTAGTTTAAAAGCTAGAAACAAATGTATTAAAACTAGCTATAGCTCCAATATTTGGATACTTGAAATATCAAAACTCTTTAGAGAAATAATGTGTTTACTTATGACATAGTTATTCCTTCACGCTTCTCCATGGGAATCAGGGATAGAATTTCCTGTGCATTTTTCAACTGGGGGAAAATACTAACGTCGTCCTTTGGTTCTTGGTGCAGACACACACTCCTCACCTTGTTTGTCTTCACTTCTTTCACAAAAAAGAAACATAGTATATGGCAAATTTCATTGGGTTAATAATTAATCTTCCCCTTTTTGTCTTTTCTGGTGGCTAGGAATGATTATGAGGCTAATTTCTGGCCATCGAATAATGTGACTAGCAACAATTAATGACTAATATAGGCTTTGTCCTTAAGACAAATGGCTTCTTGGGGAGCCTGGGTGGCTCAGTTGGTTAACTATACAACTTTAGCATGGGTCATGATCTCATGATTTGTGAGTTCAAGCCCTGCATTGGGCTCTGTGCTGACATTTGGAGCCTAGAGCCTGTTTGGGATTCTGTCTCTTCTTTCTCTCTGCCCCCGCCCCCCGCCCCCCAATAAACATTAAAGAAAAAAGTGAAAAATAATAATAAGTGGCCTCTCATTTCTCTGGTCACTGTATCTTTACTCTTGGCTGGGGCATGACAGGAAGGAAAGTAGCTGCTCTGGGCATACAGAAAGAAGCCAGATGTTGAGCGTGCCCAAGCTCCAAAGCCATTGTCCTTGTAATTAGGATGTGTCATACAAATCTCATTTCTCCGTATCTTTTCTATTTCTCACAATAAAAATAATGAAGAAAGCTCCTATACACTGTACTCGGCAAAGTTTCACTGGAATTTGATGTATTAGTCAAAAACAAATATATTCAAATATATATTAAAAGGAATCAAAGGTCAGTTCTGCATTTGAAGGTGTCACTGTAAAAGGCAGGCAATTTTCGGAGATTTTTATCCATCATTGGTTATTATTCCCAATTAGTGGCCTTAATAAGAGGTATTTGTAAATACAATGAAGTTGTGCTGTTTACAGATTATATATATATATATATAAGTATATATATATATAGTTTTCTTAAAAGTGACATGTTTATTTCATCATTTATTGTTTATTAGTTTTTATATTATCACAGGGACTATGAAATCAAAGTTATTAAGAAACATGTTTTGATTAAAATAAATAAAACACTTGATAGCAATGAACGAATTCAATTTACCATTTACTCAAATTTCATTAAGCTAAACCTACCATATTACTTAAAAAAAAAGAAAGAAAAGAAACAACAGAGTAGCAAATTTCTAATTCTCAAAGCATTAACAAATGCATACATTTTTTCAATCAACTGAATCATGGCAGTGCAACATAATCAGACATTTGAAAATCATTGTGCCATGTTCAACTGTATGCAATATTGATTAAGGAGTTATGTTCTTGTTTTATCAAGCAGTGATGATTTGGTTTAGTCTGGAAGAGGGGCACATTATTCAAATTAGGTCGTCTGGATTCAAAGTTTGTTAGATGCAGATGAAAATGGAGGGAGTGGGGGTTGTAGGCTTCAGTACATCTGCAAATATGAAATAAGAATATAATATGCAAAGTATTTGGTCATTTGTCATTAAATGATTCTTCAGGTTATTTGATTTATTTGTTATGGGTAGACAAACTTTGTATTAGGGATTGCATGAAAGCGAATATTTTTCCTGAATAGCCCATTTTGGTCCAAGGTATGGCTCCTAATGATGGATACGAAATCATGTCAGGATCATTGTGCTTTTTTATTCTGTATCAATAGCATATACTGACTAGTAATAAAATGAATATACATTGTAGGATGCAGACTGCTTTTACCAGTTTGTGACTAAACAAAAGTTTCACTTAAGGTAGTCAAAGGGAATGAAATACATTAAAATGGATTTTTTTTGGCCAATTTTTACCAAACATCATACATAAATTTATACTGAGAAATATAACAAGGGCTTCTGCACAATGTAATGTTAGTGAAATTATCATTTGAATTTTTAAACATTCTTCTACTTTATAAAGCAGAAATATCATCTAATTTTACAATGAACATATCTTTGTTTTGAAAATTATTTCCTGTTACCACTTTCACATGGATGGCTCTCTAAACAGACTTCTAAAAACAATCACTTTTCATTTGGGGGCACCTTTGCCCCAAAACATAATTACTAAAAAAAAATAATCAATGTATTCCCTGACATGCAAAATGAGAATTTGATCACAGTATTCTGATCATAATAAAAGAACGGCAAATATAATCAATTTGTTGATAACTCAGTTATCAGCTGACTTAGCTTTTCGACGAGCACACAAAATCTTAAAGAGGTTGTTTTTGTCTACCATCACCTCAGTGATGAACGGGTAAGCGAAAGCTAGAATCTATCTCATAGAATCATGTTGTTCACACCATAACCTGAGAAAACTTCCACCGCACCTGCTTAAGTTCTCCAACTGAGATATGGAGAAATATCATAGAAAAACATTTTACTTAAACACAATGGGAAAATTCATTGTTTTCTAATATGTTGACTCTGGAACCTGATTCCAGGCGATCAATAGTTAGCTTTCCAACATTTATCAACTGAAACTTAAAGAACATTCTAGTGATATGTCTCTTCTGTGAAAATAGCTTAAAGTAATCAGTTTTGTTGTCAATAAATAATCAAAGTATTTTTTCTGAAAACTTGAAAGGTGATATTTTTAAATGTTTGTTTATTTTTGAGAAAGAGAGAGAAAGAGATAGAGAGAATGCAAGCTGGGGAGGGACAGAGACAGGGAATGCAAAGCAGGCTCTGCACATGGAGGCTCAAATTCATGAACCAAGAGATCATGACCTGAACTGAAATCAGATGCTCAACCAACTGAGCTACCCAGGCATCCCTCAAAGATGATATATTATTGAATAGATCTAACCCTACTAGACCTCAAAATATCACAGATTAATAAAATGGAGACTATAAATTTTATGTAAAATTTCATGTGTAAAAACTTAACCACTTAAAAAAGTTAATCACTTAAAATTTTCAAATAAAACATAATTGTAATAGGGGCACCTGGGTGGCTCAGTCAGTTAAACAGTCCACTCTTGATTTCAGTTCAGTCATGATCTCAGGGTTCCTGTGTTCAAGTCTGGCATTGAGCTCTGTGCTCACTGAGCCGAGTCTGCTTTGGATCATCTATCTGCCTCTTTCTGCCCCTCCCTTGCTTATCATTCTCTCTCTCTCTCAAAAATAAACATTAAAAAAAATCTTATTTTTTAATGTTTATTGATTTTTAAGACAGAGTGCGAACAAGGGATGGGCAGAGAGAGAGGGAGACACAGAATCTGAAACAAGCAGTACAGAGCCCAACGCGGGGCTCAAACCCACTAACCATAAGATCATGACCTGAGCCGAAGTTGGACACTTAACTGACTGAGCCACCCAGGCGCCCCAACATTAAGAACATTCTTAAAGGCATAATTGAAATATAAATTATTTCAAAATAGTAAGTATAAAGTCAGTGTTTTAATATACAAACAATAACCCTCATAATTTAAATATTCACAAATGTTTGAGATGTAGTATATGCAACACATTATGAACTCAGCTCACTGAAGAAAATGTAGATCAATACCTACCACACTGTATATATTTGAGAGTGTTATCAACTAAGATGCACCATTATTTTTTATTGTACTTAGAAAAATCCTTTAGTTAAAATATGCAAAGAACTCTGCCCAACTAGTGAATAGTTACTATTTCTCATTGTTAAGAAAATTTTTTAAAATAATTTATTTATTTTGAGAGAGACAGAGACAGCATGAGTGGGGGAGGGGCAGAGAGAGAGAGAGAGAGAGAGAGACAGAGAGACAGAGAGAGAGAGAGAGGGAGAGAGAGAGAAGCCCAAGCAGGCTCCCCACTGTCATCGCAGAACCTTACATGGACATGGGCTTGAACCCACAAACAGTGAGACCATGACCTAAGCCAAAACCAAGAGTCAGACACTTAACCACTGAACCACATGGGTGCTCCTCATTGTTAGGAATTTTAAAATTTTTATACCGTGGACATTCTAATTCATCCTGCTTCATTTGCATTTCTTAACATGTGATAGCCTGTGCATTTACCTTAGTCACAAAACAGAAACCAGCTTCATCTACCTCTGAGAGTTCTTTCTTAGTTATTACAAAGCTGCTAGTGGGTGCTTTTCAAAAAAGAAAAAAAAAAGGAAGGGTGAGGATTTTAGTCATTTTTCTAAAAAATGAATTTTTGCTTCTATTCTATCATTATGCTTCTCTGCTCTGTTTTCCTGGCTTTTTATTCAATAATTTTCTATGATATTGCTAAAATAGTCCAATCTTGTTGAAGGCTTAAATGCCAATTCAAAGTAACATGTTGATTGACAACTGTGAATATAGTTCAGTTGAAATGAGGACAATGAGAAGAGCCATGGCCAAATTCACACATGAGGCACATTTTTTTCAAATATAAAATAAAACTAAAGCACTAAAATAAAACTAAAGTTGCTGTTTCTCTATCTGCTACATACATCTCTTTCCGAAATTCTGATATTCTCCAAACACATAGGCTAATCATAATGCCAATAGCCACGCATCTGAAAATATTTACCAGAAATAGGAAACGGTCATTGAAACAACTTCCCACAAAACATCGAGCATTGATTTAATTATAAAATAACATATTCAAAGATAAAAACTCTCTGGTCCAAGGATAATAGGCATATTAACAGAGTTGAGACCACTATTTTAGATACTTCTTCCTAAGTATGCTTCAAGATACAATTTTTAACTCAAGAAGTTTTAGACAGGCAAGGGACCCCTGGCTATGACGGAGTAGCACACAAACACCACAATGACAACAACTATAAAAGCTAAGTGAAATACGAACATGCTGACATTTGAAAGCCTTAGAAAGCAACCCAAGACAGTTGACATTTAAGGGTCAACGTAGCACAGAGGAAATGTAGTGAGGTAAGCCCAATATTCGCTGCTGCTTTTTCCTTGAAATAGTTGCTGGTTCTTCGTTGGTATTCAGCCTGGAGGTCAAGAAAGAGAAGATCAGAACTATAACCAGTCTCACGTAGCTGGACAAACACTGCAGATGAAGGATACGAAGATGCCCTGGACTTCAGGGGTCAAGAGGTCTCAGAAAATGGAGCCCCGGAAAGGTGAGCCTGATATGGTGCTTTAACTGTTCTTAAGGTTTTGTCATTTTCTCATTTTTGCTGATCAATGGTCTAATAAAGGAAGCAAAATGTGACAGGTTAGAAATTGAAAAGATAAGTAATGTCTCTGCTTTTGCATAGGAAAGGGGAGGATTGTAGCAGATTAGCTACATTGAAAACAACAGAGATCTTCACAATTGGAGTGTGAGCTGTGCAACAGACCCTCACTCTAGTAAAAGGATCATTTAATGGGTAAAAATATATACATATGAAATTGAAGTCTCTGGAAACTGTCCTGGGAGCAAAAACACATAGAGAAATATATTCACAAAAGTTGACTAAATCTCAACAACGGTGGGGAGACCCACACATGCTCTTTCCTTATGCTCCCACCCCCGGCTCAGCATGACAGAGCTGCACTCCAGGCAGATGCAGCTAAGAACACAGAGCCTCCCCCACCTGACTAGCTCCCAGTCTAAGGTTACACGTTTGCTGTAGGAGGGCCAGGCCACCTATACCTTTTATCACACCTCCAGCTCTATGTTGCAGAAACTATTCCAGACAGCATCGTCAAAAGGAAAACTATATACTCTCTAAAGTGAGACACCCTGTAGTTTCAAAGTTACCAACAGATTGAAGTCAAAGGATTGAACCAGACACACAGAAACCATAAGAACTGAAATGGTTGTACTAATAAGCAAGATAGATATAAAAGATTATTTGAATAGAGATATTTTATAAAAATAAAAGTGTCAGCCTATCAGGATGAGTAACAACTATAAACACATACTCACCTAATAATAGTACCCCAAAACTCATGAAGCAAAATTGATAGAATTGAAAAGAGAAACAGATAATTCAACAATAAGATATGTAGACTTAAATACCCTATATTCCATAACAAACAGTATATTACCAGGCATCTCAACAAGGTACAGAAAACTTGAAAACTCTATAAACCAATTAGACATAACATATATTTGTAGAACATTCCATACAACCCAACCATCAAAAATTCATATTCTTCTCATGCACATATGGAGTACACTCCAGGATAGATAATATGTAAGACCAAGTCTCAATATATGTAGAAGAAATGAAATCAAATAAAGTGTATCCTCCAAATATAATAAAATGAAATTAGAAATCAATAATGGAGGAATGGTGGAAAAAATGGCTACCAGAACCCAGCTTTCTAATCTCTCCATAATGATTAATGATTGGACAAGCTAACCATGAACAAAAACAGCTCTGAGAGACCCCTAGAATCTATTTAGAAAGTTTTAGAAACACAGTGAAACAAAAAATAGTTTTTCAAAGAAGACATACACAAGGAAAACAGGTACATAAAAAGGTGTTTGACATCACTACCTATCAGAGAACTGCAAATCAAAACCATGGTGAGATATCACCTCACACATGTTAAAATAGCTGTCATCGAGAAGATGGGAGCTAAGAAGTGTTGGTAAGGATGTAGAGAAAAGGAAACCCTTGTGCACTATTGATAGAAATTTAATTGGTAGCCACTATGGAAAACAGCATGCAGGTACCTTTTAAAAATATATCTATTAAATTATCTAGAAACCCTACTTCGATGTATATATGCAAAGGAATTGAAATCATGACTTTGAAGACATATCTGTATCCTTATGTGTTGTTCACAGTAGCCAAGATATGGAAACAACTTAAGTATCTATCAGTGGATGGATGGATAAAATAGATGTTATATATATAATGAAATATTATTCAGCCATAAGAAAGAAGGAAACCCTGCCATTTGTGACAACTTAGATGTACTTTCAGAGCATTATACTAAAAATTAAATAAGTCAGATGGAGAAAGTCACTTATCTGTGAGTTCAAAACAACCAAACTCAGAGAAACAGAGTAGAATGAAGGTTTCCAGGAGCTGCAATTGGGGGAAATGGGGAGACACTGGTCAAAGGGTTCAAACTTCCAGATTAAAAAAAAATAACAAGTTCTGGGAATCTAATATCACAGCCTGGTGATTATAGCTAGTAATATTCTTTTATATACTTGAAAGTTCATAAGGGAGGAGATTGTAAATGATCTCACATTGAAAAGAAATGGTAATTTTGTGACAAGATGGAGGTATTAGCTAATGCTATGGTGGTAATCATTTTCCAATAAATGTATCAAAGCAACGCATTGTGAATCTTAAATTTTTACAATGTTGCATGTCAATTATATCTCAACAAATCTGGGAAATGTGTAAAGAAATAAGTAATGGAGGAATTTGGAAATCCACATGTGGGTGGAAACTAAATA
Source organism: Mungos mungo (assembly GCA_004023785.1). Classification (NCBI taxonomy): domain Eukaryota; kingdom Metazoa; phylum Chordata; class Mammalia; order Carnivora; family Herpestidae; genus Mungos; species Mungos mungo. The sequence goes on from PISW01000985.1 coordinate 283,367, forward strand.
ATATATCTATACATAACTGATGGGTCAAAATGATTAAAAAATATGGTAAATACACAATATATATCCTTTCTCTTCTTGAATGTTTTCAACTATGTTTGACGGCTAAAGAAAAAAATCAGAAAACTGTAAGATATTCTCCATGCATGTAGAACAATATTTTAAAAAACTATGAATGTGCAAATATGTCAGTCTTAGGGCTATAATCCAATATTATAATCCTTGATTTTGTTCACATTATTCTGACTTTCACCATTGGGGTATTTCCACATTTTCCCCTTGTGTTTTGACGTGCTGCATTCATTTTTCCATTACAAAATTTCCATGTTCTGCCAATATAAAATGCTCCAGGCTTATCTTCTATTTCCTGTTCCAGCCCTGGAATTGCTATTCCTTCAAGTAGCCCTGATTCTTTTCATTGGAGAATATTAATTAAAAATGAAGATCTGAGCATAAAGTGCGTTCCTTGTTGGTGATATTTTGTTGCTTTTAAACCTTCTCAATGAACAGAGCTAGGAAATACATAGAGGGATGCTAAATCATGAATAAACACATAGCTCTTTATTTTATACCAAGTAATCAGCACAGCCATTAAAGCAATTTAATTATATGTACTGAATATATATGGAGTAATTATAAGAACTGTGTGTGTGTGTGTGAGAGAGAGAGAGTGTGTGTGTGTGTGAGAGAGAGAGAGAGAGTTGTTTTTTCTAAAATTCTTCATTTCATTATGCAACATCATCTAGTAACATTTACCTTTGGTATAAAGAACTATTAGTATTTCTTGTAGCTGGCAATGAATTATAAACATTTATCTATCTGTAGCTTTTTAATTTAGGTTTTTTTTTGAAGGATATTTTCACTGGTTTTAGAATTTTAGACGATAGTTCTTACTGTCTCTTCTAATACTATAAACATGCTTCCCATTGCCTTATGATCTCCATTATTTTTGGTGAGAACTCAGACACCATTCTTACTGGCTTTCTATATGCAATTCATCTTTTTCTTTTTCTTACAGGTTGCTTTAACATTTTTTCCTTTATATTGATTTTTCAGCAGTTTGACAAGGATGTAATTAGGTCTATATGTGTGTGTGTGTGTCATAATTGTTATTCATGTGGTTTTCTAAACCACTTGGATCAATGCGTTTATGCTTTTAAAAACTTTTTTTTAATGTTTATTTATTTTGAATGAGACATTGTGTGAACAGGGGAGGTACAGAAAGAGATGGAGACACAGAATCAGAAGCAGGCTCCAGGCTCTGAGCTGTCAGCACAGAGCCTGATGCGGGGTTCAAACCCACAGACTGTGAGATCATGACCTGAGCCAAAGTTGGACACTAACCAACTGAGCCACTCAGGTGCCCTGCATTTATGCTTTTAATATGAGGAAATTGTTGAACATTATCTCTTCAATAATTTTTTTCAGTTCCATTTTCTTTCTCTTTTCTTCAGGTATTCCAACTACACTTATATTAGAATATTTTACATTGTTTAAATACCTTGACTATTCTTTAATAATTATTTTTCTACTCATTTTCATCTTGCATTTCAGTTGGAATAATTTCTATTGATTGTTTATACTGATTCTTTATTCTATTTTGTTCAGTTCACTGATAACCCCACCAAAATATTCTTCATAGCATTTTAATTGGCTAATTTGGTTCTATCTTACTTGTAGACCTTTTATCTATGCATTTGTTGGTCCCCTTTCACAATGTATCATTAAATATACTGTTTTTTTTTTTTTATATCTCTGCCTGATCATTCCAAAATCGATTTCATCTCAGAATTGGGTTCCACTGACTCCTTTCTTGATACCGTGTCACATTTTCATCACTTTTTAAATAAATTTTCTAATATTTGGTTTGAATGTAAGGTTTTCAGCTAAAGGGACAATGGAGACTAAAGTAAATACTACTAACATGTTATTTATAATAACAATATTATCCCCAGAATAGGTCATGGCTGTCAGTCAGGTCATTGGCATGTGTGATAAAGTCAGTTCTGTCTGGAGCTAAGTCGGTCTGGGCTTTGCAGTTTGGGAGCAGAAACTTCCTTCGAGTGATTGAAATTGCAGCTCTCCCACCCTCCGCTCAGACATCAGTGGGCTTCCGTACCTCACCTCAGGGGTCTTTTTCATACCATCTACACACCAGTGAATAGTGTGCCATCGCCTGGTACTCAGTGTAAGGCCCCGAATGCCCATGTGGCTTCTTTCTTTGCTCTTCTCTATCTTTACACCTTACTGATAATCTGTGCTTCATCTTTCGTGGGTAGATTTTTTTCATCTCCCTTGATCATCTTTCATCAGCAGATGGTTTAGAATGATCACTTTCTCTCCCTTGCCTAATACCAGATTTTTGCAGGATTCTTTAGCATGCACCCATGGAGGACTCTCCCGGCTTTTCTCCACAGCCCTCCCAATCCGGAGACAGCTGTTGCCTCCTACTCAGTGTGAAGTTGTAAATGCCTGGAAGACTGTCTCTGGGTTCTTCTGTTCCACCCTCATACTCCAGCACTCTTTCTTCAGAGGAGGTCTCTTTCCACCTCCTGCTATGCTGCCAATCATTGCAAGAGCTCTCTGTGGAGTCTGTGGAAAAGTGCAAATTGCACGGAGATTCCTGTTGTGTCTGGGCCTCCCAGGGATTCTAAACTACCCTGCACACCACCCTCAGGCTTCACAAATTTGATCAATTTCATCAGCGTTCTTCCTTGTATCTCTGGCAGTTCTTTTTGCTTCCTGCTGCTCTACCAAGAATGAAAACTGCTGTGGGTCTCTCCTTGCCCAAAATAGACTTGTCACTTTTTGGTTTGTAGTTAATTAGATTCTTTGCCCACCAAGCTTTCAGATGTTATGTTCATGTAACAACAGGGTGCAAGAGAGTCATTTGGTGATTATACCCTAAGCAAAAGCAGAAGTTTTGTTTTTAAATGTCAATAATTACAGGACCTCAAAGAGTACATACTGTTTTAATTATGAAAAAGCTTCAGATGTCAAATTTAAAATGACATACATGTTACTTCAAGATTTGGAAATACCTTCATTTCAAGCGTTTTCTGTAGAGTTCCTGGGCAACAATGCTTGGTACCCACTATTCTAAGGCATTTCTTTTCTTTCTTTTCTTCTTCTTTCTTCTTTCTTTCTTTCTTTCTTTCTTTCTTTCTTTCTTTCTTTCTTTTTTTTTTGAGAGACAGAGAGAGACAGGGCAAGCAGGGGAGGGGCAGAGAGAGAGAGAGAGGGAGACACAGGCTCCAAAGCAGGCTCCAGGCTCTGAGCTAGCTGTCAGCACAGAGCCCGACATGGGCTCGAACCCAGGAACCTTGAGATCGTGACCTGAGCAGAAGCCGGACACTTAACTGACTGAGCTACCCAGGCACCTCCTAAGGCATTTCTTGATAACTGCTATGCCCAAGGATAAAAGAAAATGAATGATTACAAACCCTAATATAGGCATATTATTGAGACAGCTAGACTCTTCAGAAATAGAGATTCTGGTCTCTCCTACTCCCAAATAAAGAACTCTGGTCATTTGAAAAAGCTAATGGAACGTAGAAAGCATAGTGGATGAAAGAAGTTCAAAATGTTAGTTATGGCCAGGTATATAAATAAGGACCATAGCAATAGTTATCTGCACCGCGCCCCCACCACACACAATACACAGAGCATATAAAGAGGTTGTGTGCTAGAGGTTGCTTCCTGATGTTTGAATTACAATAGTAATCACCCGCAGATGAATAAGATAACGAAAAGGATATTCAGGTATCTCTTATGGAAATGTCTAATGCATGTGTGTGTGTGTGTGCACGCACGTGTTGAGTAAGTGCAATATATTAGGTGAGAATAGTTGCTGTTTTCTTTATTACTGAGTTTTTACGTGTATGTAGGATATTGTATAGGTCTTCAGTAGCAAACCAGTGTAAGACATGGCTTGTTAATTCTCAGGACTTATTCTCATCCTCTCCTAGTGTGCTTTCCTGAACTGTAGAGACTGAAAAGGTCAAAACTACCTTGTTTTTCTACTGCCTTATGGTTGTATCTGGATAGGGGTTACATCTACAATAAGAAACATTTGTCTGATATCCAGAAGAAATGTTGGAAGAGGACGTGGAGCCATCTCCTGCTGATTGTTTCTTTTGGCAAGGAAGCCAGCATTTTAGTGGCCAGCTACTAGTCTCATACATATATATAGCCTCCCCTACCATAAACATTTCTTGCCAGGATGGTATGTTTTTACCATGGGTGAATCTATAGTGATGCATCATAATCACCCAAAATGCATAGCTTAACTTGGAGTTCACTGTTAGTGTTGTATACCCTATAGGTTTGGACAAAAGTATAATATATCATTACATCCATCATTTTAGAACACAGAGTATTTTTACTGTCCAAAAAATCCTCTGTGTTTTGCTTATTCATGTCTCCCACTCCAACCGCTGGCAGCCACTAATCTTCTTATTGTTTTTGTAGTTTTGTGACTATTTGTTCCTGAACTCATTAATTTCAATGATAGATCTTGATTCTCACTCCTACAGGCCATCTGTTGATTGCCAGACATATACTTCCTTTATTAACTACATTTCTACTTTTTATACCTAGAATGTTTCTGTTTTCTGCCACTTGTTTATACCATTACACAAGGGAAAAGCTCATATAACAAAAATACAGCGGAAAAAACCCCAATACATTTTAAGTACACAACTACTGGACCCCCAAATTTAGCAAGTTTCTTCCAATCTAAGCCTTGATATCCCATGAGAAAAAATAAGAGATGCATTGACAGAAACCTGAGTGGTTATTCATTTCATGTTGGCCTATATGATTCTCCATAGCAGCATGAATGGTTTTCCTTTGAATGAACTGCTTTTGCAAATACTAGAATCAGTCAAAAATTCATGTGTGCTCATTCGGATACAAGAAAGTATAGCAATAAAAATGATTTAAAAAATGTAATTTCTTTCATACAGCATTTCCATGTTTCCTATGGCAAAATACTATAATTATAAACTTTATCTGTCTTATTAATATTACATGTGAGGTGCCTTCAGGAAACATTTTACATAATCTGAAAATCAGCCTATTTCAATATGTCAATGTTCCCTCTCAGCTCTTGCAATTACAATGCTGGGAATCTAGCCCAAGAAAATAATCCTAAATATAAGAACAGCTTCATGCATTCCAATATTCTTTCATTTCATTTGTTGTAATAGAAGTGGAATATATCCTTTAATACTAAAAAAACACAAATTTTAAGTTAATAAAAACAAAGGATGGCCATTCTAAATTAAGGAATCATTAGTTTGAAGTTAATATTCTGGGTTAATAAGAGGTTCCTGTTCTTTACTGAATGAATCTTAGAAGTATGAGAAATTATACAAAACGAAATTTCATGTGGAAAAGTGGGGGAAAGCATGATATAAAAATCACAGGGTTTTTTTTTTTTTACAGAAAAACTGTATTCAGTTTTTCTCATGAGACATTGACTAAATTGTGTTTTAGGGAAAAGAATTTTAATTTAATTTTTGAAATAATCATTTTATTGGCTTCTAAATGTCAGGAGAAGAGATATAAAAAATAATATTCCAGTAAATGTAGCTCCTGCTGTCTTGGAGCTTACGGGTAGTTGGGAGAATAGACATTCTTCAGGCCTCCAGACAATTAACATAAATTTGATAAGCAGTCTGAGAAGTTGATAGGTGCTATAAGATTATATAAATTGAGTTTTACATTCCTGCAAATGCCAGAGAATGTTTTGGGCAAAACAGGTTTAGAAGCATATTAAATTAATACCTGGAGAAAGAATAGGAGCACTCTATTTCTCCCATTTTAACTATCCCATTCTGCATCATATTGTTATTTTTTCAGGGATAACCTGCAATCTACCCACCATAAACTCATTGAAAGTAATGAACAATGACTTCATCTCTGTATTGTTCATATAATATGGTATGAGTTTTGTATTATATTTGGTTTTCTATAATAGTATTTTATTCAGTAAGTTAATTAGACTTTGCCAGCAATTTTCTAAATAGGATACAAATTCTGTGAAGGCAGACATAACATGCTCTATATTCTTATATTCCCCTTTGGATGACAATGGGTTTCCTACATGATAGAAACTTAGTGGAAATTCAGCATTCAGTTAGTAATGGAGTTTAGAGGAGTTAGTAATCATGGGTAGGAGCACAGATTCCATAATCAGATTACCAGGGGCTTGTATACTGCTTTTACCACTCTACTTATTCTTTAACCCATAGAAAGTTAACTTCTGAATGTCTCAGCATTCCTGTGAGTAAAATGGGAATTACCAAACATTCAGCTAGAAGGATTCAGGACTTGGTAAGAAATAAATTGGTAGTCAAGTTAGTCTTTAATGAAGATTCTAATGTTGTCAAATTACCTATGTAGGATATTCTCATAGACTTTAGCTTATAAATTGCATTTTTCATCAGTAATATAAGGGGAAAACACCTAAAAAGCCTATTTTCATTTTAGAGGAGACATATTGAAAGCAAAACCAGAATTTGTGCATATGTGATTATATGTATATTGTGATAGAAGGTAAAACTACATTTTCCTGCACATAATCTACTATTTCTATCTTTGCCCTTACTGATGCTTGATAAATTACAAAATTGAAATTCTGATAATAAATATAAAAAATTCTCAATGTATGTCATAAACAGCAGATGAAACATTAGTTGAAAATGTAAGGAACAATAAACCAGTGATTTGAAGCACATTATAGAAAAGTTAAAAATGGAAATATAAAAGAGAAGGTAGGAGACATGGTAATTCAAGACGTCCAACATAAATTCCATGAAAAAGCCAGGAGAATACGAGATAGACAATAAAGATGTAATGTCAGAGAAATACCCAGATTATAAGGGAGTCATGAAGTAGCAATGGAATAACATTAGCACCTAAATCTAAATCACATCTCTTCCTGAGTCACTAATCAGATATGGATTCCAGAGTCCACTCAAAGATTAGTGGTTTCTTATCTGCTTGTAGAAAATGTGAAATTGTAGTATTCTCTGTCTTCTACTTGTGTGTTACCTATAGACACTGAATTTTTCTTCTTATCTCACATAAGATCTAGGTTTTTCATTGTGTTGATATTACATTTTGCTTTTTGTTTGTTGAGGATTTGTTAAGCAATTCAGACTAAAAGAATCCAGGGGTCTTTATAGAAACTGCTTACCATAGGGATGGGGGGGGGTATATGAACCTGGGGCATTCAGTAGTGTGCCACAAAGTAAGAAAGTGTTTTAAAAAAACAAAGAGGTGGAACATAGATTTAAGAAACAACCTGAAAGAGCCCCCAATGATCAAAGCTAGAAGAATGTGTGCAAAACACAAACCCAAATTATTTGCTTACATATCAATGAAAATAATATATAACTTAAGGAGAGAATTTGGCCTCTCTTGATCTTTGTTGCTTGGATTGTTACATAGTAGAAATAACTTTGAAAATAAAATTAAAATTATGAAACTTGAAGTAAAGAGATTATCCTCAACTCTCCAAATGAGCCCAATCTAGTCACTTGAGTCCTTAAAAGCAGACATATTCCTCTCCATCTGGGCTCTGTCAGAAAGATGCCCAGAGGAGGTGGCAAAGGAGAGATTTGAAGCATGAGTAGGGCTATATCACCACTGCTGGCTTAGAAAGAGACTATGAGTTAAGGAATGTGAGCAGCCTCTGGAAGCTGAGCATGAGGCCCGACAGCATCCAGCAAGTAAACTTGAGCTCTCTAACCACAGGCACCTGAATCCTGCGAACCACCTGGGTGGAAGTGATTCTAGAAAGGATCTTAGCCCTGTATACACCTTGTTTTCTGGCCTGTGAGTCTCAGAGCAGAGGAAGCTGCTGTGCCCAGACTTCTAATGCATGAAAACTGTGATATAATAAATGAGTATTGTTTTAAGCTGCTACATTTGTGCAATATTTTTTTAGATATTAATATAAAACTAATACAATAACCATGAACCCATATGATTTAAATACAGGATAAAAAACAAATCTCTCTTACAGAACAATTCCAAATAATAAACAGAGAAGGAATATAGGAAATAGAAAATCACCATTAGAATAGCACAATGGTAGTTGCTGTAGGCAAGCCCAATGATGAATGATAAAATTTATGAAGAAATATTTTAGAAGAAACATATTTGCATTGCTTCAAAGTATCTCTCCCCAAAGATATATTAGTTTCTGAGGTAATTTTAACATAAGTCCATATATTACAAAATAATTCTATCGCTAGGATGTAGAGCTTAATTCTCCCTCCTCTTGAGTATGGGTACCTAAATACTATATTTCCATTTCTGTACATCCACAATAACATATGATAACACACAATTTAATAAACAGAACAATAGTTCTGCTGAGGCTTGAAAGAATATCAGAGAAGGTCTCAGATAATAGAGCCAAAGCAGGCTTGGGGCTCTGGGCTGAAAGCAGGGGCGGGAACCCATGAACTGTGAGATCATGACCTGAGCTGAGGTGCAGTTTTAAGAGTCATTTGGTAAAGCTTGGATCAGCAATTAGTCCTGCAATGTGGAACAATTGAATCACAAAGTAAATTATTTGAAAATGTTATCAAAGGCATCTGAATCATGTAGACCAACAGTTGTTGATGTAATCCACTGAGAAATTATTGCACAGCTTGAATCATGCTAAATTAATATCAAAGAGAGCCAGGCAGTGATGCATGGACTTGGGATAGGCAACAAGAAAAATTGAGCATATGTCAAGGCTAAGATAAAACTCAAATGTATTAAAATAACAAGTGTCTATAGCAGATATGTGACTGAAAAAAACCAAGCAAGTGTGCACAACTGGTTATACATCTAGAATAAGTAGTATCGTCAACACACAAGCAACAAACTTGAAAATATTCAAATAAATGAGTCATAGGTTCAGTAGCCTATTTCTTTTTCTTGACTCCAATAGTTCTACCTCCACCTAAGGACTCGCTTTGCAACTTGCAACGGGATTAATCTGTAAGGTTATGATATTCAACAATGGACCTTGAACATAAGGATGACTGGAAGAAATGAATACTGCATGATGAAGAATGAAACAAATCTGTTAATCCCAAGGAAACAATGAAGAAGGGCTAGGAAAACAATATAAAGAAATTAACTTCAGCCATGAAAACCGGTTGGTTTAATCATTGTGATAAAGGAAAATGAAAGGTAGTCATTCTCATCCAGTCTTCTATAAAAGGTTGCAAAAGTTAAATGAAACAATCCAAAAGGCATATCTATGGAAACTTCATTTTCTTTCTTTTCTTTAAAGTGGGAACTTATTTCTATGTTGGCTGAAAGAGGTCTCAAACACAAGATATTCTTATTATTAACAAGATGCCCTTATTAATAATTTATTGGACTGAGAGCTTACTGTATTATTCAGAAACTCAGATCCCAGTTCGGTGATGGAACGAATTCTCAAGAGCGTATTGGGGAGTTTTGTTGGCAACTTACTAGATTCATGGCCACTTAGCAACCGCTGTAACTCAGCTGGAGGCAAAGGCCACTTCCTAATTGCTAAGCAAGTATCTTAGAGGAGAGTTAAAATAAAAAATATTTATTCAAGACTTTGATTCATACTGTATATGATAGTAAACTTGTAGTCATGGTTAAGATAATCAGACCAAGGAAGTACTGATGAGAAGGCTCAAGAAAGTCTTAAATATTCAAATTGTCTCCCCTACAGACTGAGCGATAGTTAGTTTGCTAAATGGGGAAACAGCTATGTATTTTGACATTGGAGTTGATTTTCCTTAATCCATTCATTTACAAAGGTTCAAAACTAAAAGTCTGAGACAAGGTCATAGTACAAAAGCAAAGGTGTATTTGCCACATAAATAAATATATTGATACTAAATTCTAGAGCAATCAAAATTGCCAGTTTTAATAAAAACCATTCTTAAGAAAATAATGGTCCATAATTTATTTTATTAATAAAAATTTGAATGGCCAATACTATACCTTTTTATTAGCAACCATTCTACTTGTATTAAATAGTTTCAAATGTACAGGTGTGTGTTTGGTAGTTTTATTTTATTTTAAGAAGTATTTTTTAATTGAATAAGCACATAATATTCAATTTATACTTATTTTAAAGTGATTTTTCATTATATTTGAGAAATTTGAGCTATGTATTAGTATAAACACTGATTTAAAAAAATCGTATACTTTTTATTTTTAAAAACTGAAGAATAATTTTGAACTGGAATTCTTACATTTATTGTCCTTGTTACTCCAACTGACTTTTAGGTTAAAAGGTCATAATACAAATAAATTATATTAAATTAAAAACATTAATTATTATGTTAGCTAACTGCTAGAATTTTTGGTTGAATACATTTTTAGCATTTAGAATTTACATCTTTTGGGTTCTATGCATGATTTGTTTGGTTAATTGATTTTTGTACATTCTTCCAGATTTATGTTTCTTTATTGATTCATGTAATGCAAATGATGGACAGCTCATGAAAAGAACATTGAGATATTGCCTAGTTGCCTTGAATAAAAATAAGTTCAGGATAGAAGATTAAGCCTTTGAGACATGAACTATATTTCTCCATCACAAAACTTAATCCCTTACCACATTTTAGAGGTTAAAATGTTAGCCTTAATAATGCACAAGTGACTTGGAAATTTCTATTTTCATTGACTCAAAATTCTACAATGTGACCAAAAGTCTCAAGATAGAATGCTAGATTCATAATATATTCCTCAAGTTAAATAAAAAGTAAAAGTAGAAATATTAAAAATATAATGATTTATGAGTAATCAAGACAATTTTTCACATAATTCTCCAGAAAATAGAGTAAATATCAAATGTAGCAGCCACTATCTATATCAAAAATTAAAGTTTTTAAGAAGTTACTTAAATAGCAATTTTTATTTCAACATTTAAATGAAAGAAAATGGAAAAATATTAAATGCCTGATGTAAAATCAAATCAAAACATGAGTTACATTTTGCATTTAAAAACTTCATCCAAAAAATTCCACCAAATTTAATAGCAAAATATATCTTTAAATGCAATATAATTAATCTCTCTCATGTAAATGATAGAAAATAGTAAATAAAAAAAAGTTTAAAATACACGTTTTATTTCTTTTTTATATTTATTTATTCTTGAGACAGAGAGAAACAGCATGAGCTAGGAAGGGTCAGAGAGAGAGGGAGATACAGAATTCGAAGCAGGCTCCAGATTCTGAGCTGTCAGCACAGAGTCTGTTGTGGGGCTCGAAGTCAGGAACTGTGAGATCATGACACGAGCTGATGTCGGCTGCTTAACCAGCTGAGCCACCCAGGTGCCCCATACATGTTTTATTTCTTGGGAGTTTTAATGTCGTTATAAAAATAGTAGATGTAATTAGAGTTACAAAGATTACATTTCAACTCTGGTTAATATTGCCGGTAATTAATATGTAATATTAGATAACACACTCTTACCTACAACACAAATTACCATATATCTCCCTAATTACATACTTAAATATTCACAAGTATACTGCTGTGTTTATGATGGATCAATATGTTATTATTTATATACAGTATAATATTTGATAAATAATTCAGTAATATATGGATGGTATAGTTTTAATTATAGGTTAAAATATAATAAAATAAATATTTTCTAATTTCCTACATTTTGTTATATATTATCAATTTTACCATCATTCGTTGTTTTAAAAATTCAAAAATTCAGTAAGATATACATTATTTTAGCTCCATTTTACATTTGTGAAAATTAGAACTGAAATAATAGTATTTTGGCTAGAAAGCACATCATTTGAGCAAGTAAATTATCCTGTGAGACCTTAACTGAATCACCCTGCATCTCTAACTTTTATTTGTTTTCTTGTGTAAAGATTTGAATAAAACAATGCACATTATTTTAAGGAAAAAAAAACACAAGAATTTAATTAAGCCATTTTTATATTGTAGACAAATCAATTATGCAAAACCCTTTGAACGGTATCCTACATGTGCTAAGCACTCTATAGGATAGATATTGTTATCATCATCATCATCATTATTTTCTTAAATGTTTATTTACTTAGAGAGAGAGAGAGAGAGAGAGAGCAGAGAGAGAGAGAGAGAGAGAGAGAGAGAGCGCGCGCGAGCAGAAGAGGGACAGAGAGGGAGAGGGAGAATCTCAAGCAGGCTCTACCCTAGAGAAGAGCCGAACCTGACCTAACCAAAATCAAGAGTCAGACGCTTAATGGACTGAGCCACCCACGTGCTTCCATCATATTATTATAGTGGTTACTGTTACCATTTTTCTGAATCTTATTCTATTCCTAGCCTAATGCACTAGCTATCTTCTATCTATCGATCTATCATCTATCTATCATCATCTATCTATCTATCATCTTCTATGAGCTTATTTATAGTTAGTCATGCAATATATTTTATATAACAAACTGTTTTAGAGGTTTATGAACTATGGTTAGTGTTACACCTTTCCCTCCTGAAGTGAGTCACGAGAGTGAAACCCACGGACACAAACGGAGATGCTGTATCGGTTTATTTTAGATCAGCCCAAAGGCCCCTCCCGGGTGGTGGCACGTCCTCAGGAGCAAGTGCTGCCAAGCAGGAGCTCTGGGTTTTTAAGGGCTTTGGCAAGACAGAATAAGTCATCATTTAGTTAACCAATCATAGTTTACAGCGTTTTATAGTGGCCAATCAAATTTCGACACAAAAACGTGAGATTTGGTAGAGACCTATCAATTTTAGAGTTCTTTGTCTTAGGAGAAATTTGAAGTGACCAATCATAGGTCTGAAGGGGAGGTGAAGCAGGTGCACAGAAGCGAGAACTTTGTGGTTAAAGGGTGGGATCTAGCAACAGTATCTTAGAAAACAAGTTAACCTTTAATTATAATTTATGGGTTACGTCTTAGGACTCCCAGAGCTCAATTTTCCCAACCCTTGATTGTTCAAGCAGAAGGTCTGGAGAGTGAAACAGTGATTGGTAATTTTTCATTTGGGTCAGCTTGACCTGAGGAGGGTCTTACAGTTAGAGCAAACCTTTAGAAGTTAGGATATTTGAGTAAATGTCCACATATTACTCTGCATCTTCTGATACCCAGGTTAAGTTTGCTGACTGTAACCTAGCACAACAAAAATGCAAATTATGTTCCTTTTGGGAACTTAACCAACTAAAAGAAATAATAAGATTTATCATTCTAAAACCTAAGGTCTTAGTGTGCCTAGGTGGTCCAGGCAGTTAAGTGTCGAACTTTAGCTCAAGTTATGATCTTGCAGTTTGTGAGTTCCAGCCCTTCACTGGGCTGTGCGCTGTCAGTGTGGACCCTGCTTCGAATTCTCTCTCTCCATGTGTCTCAGTCCCTCCCCTGCTCATGCTCTTTCTCACAGAATTAATAAATAAACTTAACATTTCTTTTAAATAATAAATAAAATAAAACCTAATGTCTTTATGAAAAAATAGTTTTATCTCTACTGGTTTCTGACCTGCCATAAATTTTCCAGTATTATGCATAATGCTCTATATATTTATTTGTATTATTAAAGAACATTTAATTAAATTTTTGTTTTACATACATTCCGAGTTCATGCTATATCAACTATGCACACATACACAAGTATGCTGACACTTTCATGTGTCACCTTCTCATACACTGTTAATAAATCTGAAAAATTGAGTTGTCAAGGTTTGCTAAGAAAAACGTAGGATTAATGATATTGGAAAGTGAAAGGAAATTTTGGAAAAGAAAGTGCTTTGTTTTGAAAACACTTTTATTTTTTCAATCTGTATTGATAATACTTTAGTTCATTGCTATTTTTAACAGGAGTATTGTCATGGCATTTTAGTTAAGTGATTTCCTTGCTTCAGTTTTAGGACACATTTGTCTAACTTTAGGACATACTAACTTTAGGAGAACATCGTAGAAAACAAATCTAGTGGAAATAATCATAAATACATACAAAGAATTTACATAGATAAGTATTAATTGGGTATGAAAGTACATTAAAGGAGGCTTAACAAATGCAGAGGGCAACATTATGGATAAGCAATTGTATTAAGATGTCACTTCTGTTGTAGTTAGCTCAGAGATTCACTGGGACTCCAATCAAAATCCCAGCATTTTTTTGGTAGAACATGACAATTTACTTATAAAATATCTTTGATAAAGACCCAAGGATATACAAAACACTCTGAAAAATAAAAATATGGTTGTGGAAAAGTCTATCATATACCATTTTTTTACAAGGCTGTGTAATTGAAGATATATTATTAGTAAAGGATTAGAGATACAGAAGAGTGAAACAGAATAGGAAACTCACACACGGATCTTGTTTTATGAGTGCTAAAATTACCGTTAAATAGGAAAAGAATTGTTATTCGATACATGACAGAGGAAAAACTAATTTTCTACATGGCAAAATATTAACCCTTCCCACTTACTATAAACAAAGCAAACTGAATAATATTTAAATGTGAGAGCAAGAGCAGAAACATTTTAGGAGAAAATGCTACCTTATATTAAGCAGAGGTGGATGGAGAGAAGACTTTCTTAAACAAAAAATAAATTCAAAGAACAAAGCTGATGTGATCATTGTTTTTACTTGCCATGGCATATTTTTCCAATTTGTCTTATCTGTTTAGATATACAATAAATGAATATTAAATTGATAAACTTAGAACAAAAAAATCAATAAAAGCAGAGTGCATTTTTATTGTATTTTATTATTTCATGAAGTTTATTTTTTAGAGAGAGAGAGAAAGAGCTCAAGTGGTGTAGGACCAGAGAGAGAGAGAAAATCCCAAGCAGGTTTTGCACTGTCAGTGCAGAGCCCAGTGCAGGCTTGAACTCATGATCCATGAGCTCATGACCTGAGCTGAAGTCAGACACTTAACTGACTGAGCCACCCAGGCACCCTAAGCAGAGTACATTTTTAAAAATCATAACGCAAAATGCTGATACATTTAACCACAAGTATAATTCTCCCCTCTTGAGTTTATGTGGAATGTAGAGTTGTTATTTCCCTCACTTAGTTACAGTATATGATAAAGGGGATGGGGACGTCTTTTTGTGATTAGGTACTTTTTATAAAATTGACAGTAGCAGGGATTTTCCTGCTGTCTCTGAACTAAGCTGGGACCTTGTAAAAGGGCCACATGGCTAGGACCATGAGTCCTTGGCTAGGACCCGAGTGGAGCCACTAGGAACTGAGAACAACTAACTCAGCCAGTAGCCAGTAAAAACAAACCGACAAACAAAAAATGGGGACCTCAGAACTACAACCACAAAGCATTAATTTTGTTAACAACCGGAATAATCTTGGAAGAGTATACTTATCTCCAGATTAGAGTACAGTTGTGCCAACAATTTGATTTCTGCACATGCGGCCCAAGCAGAGAATCCATCAAGGCCATGTCCAGATTCCTGTCCTGCAAAAACTGGGTATAATAAATGGTTGTTGTTTTGGGCCATTAATTAACAAAAACCTAAAAGGTAGGAGGAGAATTTAGTACAAAAAAATTAAAGACTATTCGATTTTACCATTTACGCATCCATTTTACCTATGCTATGCATCCAATATAGTACTTATAAGCCACCATTGTGGTTGTTTGTCTGCTATATTACATACATAAACAGCATTTCATTCACCTCAGTATCTTTGTTTTTTAAATTTTTAAATGTTTATTTATTTTTGAGTGATAGAGAGAGAGAGAGAGAGACAGAGTGTGAGAGGGGGTGAGAGGGGTAGGGCAGAGAGAGAGGGAGACACAGAATCCCAAGCAGACTCCAGGCTCTGAGCTGAAAGCACAGAGCCCATAATGGGGCTCAAGCTCATGAACTGTGAGATTATGAACTGAGCTGAAGCCGGATGCCCAACCATCTGAGTCACCGAGCTACCCCTCAGTGTCTTTAATAGTTAGCACGGGTCATGACACATAGTATATGCTTAACATATTTTTACAACATAGTATATGTCTGTGAAAATGCTGAATAATGAATGAATAAATAGAAATAAAGAAGCGTGAGTTACAAATATGCATTTAAGAGGACTCAAGAAGGAGTAAATGAACATGCTGAATGAAGAATATATATATATATACACACATTAAAGAATATATGTGTAATATATATAATATAATGTATATATATATACATTAAAGAATATATGTGTAAATGTGTATACACACATATGTATAATTTACAGTGGTTATATAAACAAATTTAAAGGCATTTCCTCACTGTCAGTTTTGAAGTAGAGACCATTATTAGGGCTTTTTCTTTTAGAGGGTTATGACCTGGGAAAAGACTTAATTGTCAGTAGGACTATAAATAAAAATACTTATGTAAGCCAACAAAATAACCATTCTAGATCTCCCTATTTGTGGACAGAGAAAGGAGATGTTCTTTGTTCATTTACCTGATCAAAGTAAAATGGAATCTAACTGAATTCAAAGAGTCAGATTTCCTGTGGCAAAACGTTCTAAAAGTTTATTGGCTAACTGAAAATTCTTATGTGAATCATTATCCCAGGAACTATATACCGTGCACAGATAAATCTGGGCTGGTTGTCCAGAGTCCTAGGAAGTAACACCACACGTATTATGGAATCAAGGGTCATGTATATATTTAGAAAACACAAATCTACAGACTATGGATTGGGGATGAGTAAAGATGAACAATTATACTGAGAAAATTAATTTAACTGCTAAATAATGACTGATTACTTGCTGTTCCTACCAATGGTCTACAGTGTGAGTACATGTCTTCATATTTAAAGAAAGATTAAAATGTGCAGAATGATGAAGCAGAAAAGAATATTTCTTGAACCATATTAATTAAACAGATATTTCTTATAAAAATCCCATTTTCTTATGAGACTGTAAGCTATCTATGTAGTAGAGAACATTAAAACATAAAATGACAGTTTTGATTTCATTGCCTCCCTTTGAATTCCTTATTTTTCACTAGGTGTACAAAAACTATGAGTTACTGTGACATATAAATGATTAAGATATACTTATAGTATGAAAATAAATAAATTTGATTACCCCTGAATCTGAGTGCATTTATCAAAATAATGTACTAAGAATAATTTCTTAAATGCCAGAAGTTGGTTTTAAATACTGTGCATTAAAGATTGTTTTCTAAATTTTGCTGATGTTTATTTATTTATTTTGAGACACAGAGAGAGAAAAGAGAGAGAGAGAGAGAGAGAGGGAATACCTACCAGGCTTAAGGCTGCCAGCACAGAGCCCCAAGGCAGGGCTTGATCCCAGGAACTGTGAGATCATGACCTGAGCCAAAATCAAGAGTCAGATGCTCAATCAGCGGAGCCGCCCCCAAGAAACCCTGAATTTAAGTCTCACTACTTGTCGTATATGACATAAGCAGTCAGTTCTTTATTTCAAGACTTCATATTCCACATATGTAACAATTCTTTTTTCATAGAAAAAAGGGGAAAATCATAAAATTATATTTAAAATACTTAACGTTCTACATTCTGAATAGAAAATATTTATTTCTCCTTCCAAATCAGTCTTGCAATTTTTGTAATACACATTATCATCATCATCATCATTATTATTTTGGTTACAGTGCATGGTGCATGTGCTTGTACACGTGAGCAGGAGAGGGACAAAGGGAGGAGAGAATCTCAAGCAGAGTCCAAGCTCAGTTCTGACTATGGGGTGCAGGGGGGTGAGGGTGCAAGTGTGAGATTAAGACCTGAGCAGAAATCAAGAGTTGTATGCTTGGGGCGCCTGAGTGGCTCAGTCGGTTGAGCATCCGACTTCACCTCAGGTCATGATCCCCAGTTTGTGGGTTCCAGCCCCGTATCAGGCTCTGTACTAACAGCTCAGAGCCTGGAGCCTGTTTCCGATTTTGTGTGTCCCTCTCTCTCTGTCCCTGCCCTGCTCATGATCACTTTCTCTCTCAAAAATAAATAAATATTAACAAATGTTTAAAATAATTAAAAAAGGGTTGTATGCTTAACCGACTGAGGCACCCAGGTGTCCCAGTAATGTACCTTCTAAAATACATTCCTTTAAATCAAAAAATGTTAGGCTAATTATTGTTTAAATTACCACTTTATTTGGTTACAGAAAAAGTTGTGACTTATCACTAGATTTCAAGACAGAAGCTTCTAGTGGGTATTGAGTACAAGGGCAGAGGCTCTGTACCCAACAGCAGTATCTGTCTGGTACCTACATACATCCCAAGTTATCACCTCTCCCATTAAAATACCCTCTTCCTCAGCTTCCCATGAACATCTTCCTGGAATGATCCTTATTGGAGCATGCTTTCTGTGTCTTGTTACTACCATGAGTGATACAATAATCTTCTAAGACATATTTTATTTTTTTCACTCAGAATTCTATGTTTATTTCTGTCATAACAATGGTTTCTTTCTTTTCCTGTTTTACAATATTCCATTTTATGGATTCATTATACATTTACTGGATAAAGTATTTGATTGTTTCTAACTTTTGCTCTTATAAACAATACTGCTATGAATTTTGTTACTTATGTTTCTGGTATATATATAGGGATTTCTATTGGCTTTGAAAATTGTAGTGAAGTATTTAGTCATGGATTATATTCAGATGATGAAAGTAAATTATCCCAACCTTTTCTTGGGTGGAAGGGCTCTTCAATAAGCAAATGACATCTGGAATTAAAACATATTTTCACATGCAAATGATCATATTTGCATATGATTAAGTAGGAAACAATTTAAATATTTTAACTAGTTATGTTGTTTAAGAAGTATAAAGGATAATTCCAGTAACTCCATATAGATATTAAGCATGTAGCAGGCATTCTTACAACCATAAGATGAAACATAAGTAGATGTATATTTTTTTAACTAAGGAATAATTGACACACCATGTTACATTAGTTTCCAGTCTACAGTATAGTGACTCAGCAGGTTTATAGATTATGCTATGCTTGCCACAATTGTAGCTCCCAAACAGTGGCTATTACAATACCGTTCGTATATGTTGAAATCTATAGTGAATGTTACATTCAGGGAATGTTTATCAAAATAACTTAAGTCAGAGACCATTAAATATATATTCAGTCTTCTGTATTGTTTGTGAATGCTTTTACTTTTATCTGAAATTTTGTAATTTCCAAATATTCAACATATGGGATACATAATTTTATAATGAAAACCTTCCTCTCTTTAGAGCTGCAGGATAAGTAGATAGCTATGGAATACAAAATCAGGCTCATTTTAGCCCAAATCCATTAGGAATTTTATGATTTAAGGCTCAGTTCTTAACTCTGTATCTGACCTTCTGCATCTAATCTTGTCTCTGGGTTGTAATTTTTCCATAGGTTCAATGGCTGTTTCTAGTCTTTGCCTTTATCTCTTTCTGCTTGCTGCTCCAACTAATCAAAAGCAATTTGAAAGACGCTAACCCTTCACAGAATTACAGTCCACTTGCAGGAAGAGAGGTAAATAAAAAGACAATGAATGAGAACATGATATGATCAGGAAGCTTAATTGTAATGTGAGTTTTACTCCCATGATTTATAGATGCAGGAAGCTGGTACATGTCAGTGTCCCTCAGGAATCTTACTCTCAAGTGTCTTCTGTTCATAAGTAACGTATCACGATAAACACTAGGAACTAGAAGGGCGTATATTTGAAGAATGTAACTTACCTCCCCCTTTATCTGGTTTTTGTCATTATCCACACAGACCAAACTTCTTTCCAGAAAATGCTTATGCTTTAGTATGTTCAGTTATAGTTCAAGTGACATAGTCACGTATGGTTATCCTTTCTCTTTGTGTGACAATATGATGATAAATTAGTTTTATTTCTCCAATTCTAGGAATTTGGGCTATAATTCACCAAACGAGATTTTTCAAAAGTAGCACGACCTATCTTTATTGAGGAGAGTTTTCAAGACACAAAACATTATGTCTCATGGCTGACAATGAATGCAAGATATATACATAACAAAGTACATAGATTTATTAAAAAATAGCAGTAGGCAAGATTCTAACTTCCAAGTGCAATCTGTATTATAAATGAGAATTTTGACCTGAATTATTTAAGAATCGTGTTTTAAGAGAATTTGTTTTCTCTGCGGTATTTTATTCAAAATCTCACTATTTGCATAAACATAAATGCCACTGGACAAAAACAGATATTATGGAAATTGGTACAACTCAAAATGTTTGCTTGATTTTGACACAACAAATTATATAGTTTTATACTAAAAACGTTAGTGAAAAAGTTATTGTGGTAATTACAGAGTTCAGTTTTCTAATCTATGTACTTGTAAAACTTTTAGCATGGGTCCCTTTCTTCCTTTTTCAACAATCAGATTGCCGACAGCAATAAAAATTAAATGTATTAATCATAAGCTGTCCTTTGGTATAGCTAGAAAAACTTTGTGTTATATGCATTATTGACAATCATAAACAGAGTAAGATATAATATTTTTAGGACAGTATTAAACTTTCTGATTCATGACAAAATATCAGGCACTGATATTTATAAAGAGTAAGAAGATGGTTAACATTTTCAACAATAATTAAGACGTATATTGTTTTTTTTAGAACAATTCTATTGCACACTTTACAGACTACAGTATAGTAAAAACATATCTTTTATATATACGGGGAAACCAAAAAATTCATTTGACTTGATTTCTTGTCGTATCCACTTTTTTTGCTGTAGTATGATACTGAATCTGCAATGTCTCTGAGGTATGCCTGTTTTATAACTATACACTTTTAAATCATGATTAAAATAGGTAACACAATGTTAGATGCATGTTTATATACTACTAGGATATGATATTAACATAAAATAGTCTAACTCTGGAATAGCTAGCCCAATAGAAAGTAAAAATACTGCACTATCAAATAAGAATATCATCAACAATGCAGGAACTAGGAATTGAACATTCTCTCACTCTTAGGAATTGATTGGAGATACGAAGATCTGAAGCAATAAACTAATAGTTAAGGGAAGGAAAAATAAAATTGGATAAAAACGGAGGGGGGCAAACCATAAAACACTTTTAATTTTAAATGTTTGTTTATTTATTTTGAGAGAGAGAGAGAGAGAGAGAGGGAGGGAGGGAGGGAGGGAGAGGAGGAGGAGGGGTAGAAAGAGAGCAAGGGAGAGAATCCCAAGGAAGCTCTGACGTGTGGCTCAAGCTCAGGAACCCCGAGATCATGATCCGAGCTGAAACCATGAGCCTGATGCTTAACTGACTAAGTGACCCAGTGCCACCACCACCCCCACCATACGACTCTTAAATATGGAGAACAAATGGAGGGTTGCAGGAGGGATGTTGGTGGGGGGATGGGCTAAATAGGTGATGGACAGTAAGGAGGGCACTTGTTGGGAGAAGCACTGGGTGTTATATTTAAGTGATGAATCACAAAATTCTTTCTACTCCTGAAACCAACACTACACTATATGTTGACTAACGTGAATTTAAATTTAAAAAAATTTTAGAAAAGATATGACAATTTAAAGCAATTCAGTGAGTAGAATGATACTGATTTCTAGTGTTAAATATGACATTTTAACATTTGACCCAGTAATTTGAATAATTATTCTTTTTAAATATATATTATATAATATTAGAAATTAAAATTATGAAGCAAAAAATTTAAAAATTGGTAAAATATAATCAGAAAACTCACAGTAACTTTCTTGGTTTGTGTGCCACTGTGTGAATATCAAATATTTTAAAAACTTAAATATAATATTCATACTATTTTTAACTTACATTTCCCTGCTAACAATAAAATGCAAATTCATTTCACTAGTTAATGGTTGTCTTTACAAAATGAAATTATTAACATTTTTAATAACAAAGTTATAATTGCAAATGACATCTCTTCAAGTAGATAAAGTGTTCTCTCAAATCACAAACTGTATATTTATCTGCAATACATCAATTGTAAGGTGTTTCTCAGCTAATAAAATTATTTGAGATAAAAAGGAGAGAAAGGATCTTTTAAAATAGCTACAAAATATAACACTGGATTGTGACAATTATGGAAGGTTTATATTAGAATAAGGTAAAAGCAAATTGACAGTTAAGTCTTTAAGATTTATATACATAGACTTATTTATAAAAGGTCCATTTGATTTCCACTTTCATTTTATTTCTTATGAAATTATTATAACCTACTTAAATTATGTCACGAAGCAGAAATACAGTATCGGGATAAGAAGGTAATTTCAATGTGCCAAACAACTCCATCTTTAATTTACAGTACTATAATCTACAGTACTAGGTTTCATTTTTCTAATGTTTATTTATGTATTTTGAGAGACAGTGAGTGAGCAGGGGAGGGACAGGGAGAGAGAGGGAGAGAGAGAATCCCAAGCATGCTCTGTGCTGTCAGCACAGAGCCTGACAAGGGGCTCGAACTTACAAACCACAGGAGTCGGAAGCGAGAGTCCCAGACTCAACTGACTGGGCCACTCCTCCCGTCTCATGTGTATGGCGCATGCACACTGTTAAGGGTAAAGCCCGCAATGACGTTAGTAACCACAGGTAACGGAAGAAGTGACACTGGCAGACCTTTCAGTGCTTCTTTCATTCCATTCTCCGTTCCATTAAAAACTAAGGCTCTTTGGAGAAAACTGCTATGAATCTCTTTAAACTTGCCAAGTAAAAATGAACATATGTCAAGAAAAATGTGTAATTATAGACCATAGTGGGGGTATTTTTCTTTATTAGTGAATTTTAATTTTCTTACTCTTGACTGATCCAAAGTAAGATAATTTTTAGTAAATATAACTCATAAATTGCAAGCATATACGGGCACAAACAAGACACACAAAGTATGTGGTCATAAAAAAAATCCAGCTACTTTAAAGTATTATCATATAAAAATTACATTTGTCATGAGGATACGAACAGCATTTGATAAGAAAAATCACATACCATCATACTTCATTTTCCTGCCTTCTTTGAGTGGTAAAGTGTTATCTTGCTTTACGCCAGGACTAAAGGACAATAGTTTCCTGCTGTATATTTCTGGAAATACAACTCTCCACGAAGAAACTCTTTCAAAGCTATCAAGGAATTTCAGCTTTTCAAGCTTTATTTTTCTCAGAGTTTTAGCCATGGATGATAATCTACAGACAGCACTAAGTCTTAAAAGAAAATTTTAGTTTTAACTTGAAGATAAGGAGAATCAAAGAATACTGGAATCTGGGTGACCTTACAGACCTGTGCCTTCCTCTGCTACAATCTTACTGAAATGGAAATTGAATCCCACACAGTTTAAACACCTTGCTTGAGGTAAAATACACAGTCATTGGCAAGGTCAGGTGATGTCACCAGGATTCTGGAGGCCCCTTGCAATATTTCTTAAATACAACTTCAGTTTTCAGAAAGAACTAATATATAGGTACATACATGTATCTAATATGCATTTTAATTTATTTATGTAAATGGATCAATACCATTGGCCTATTGAGGACTTCCTTCTCTTCTGCTCTTACTGTGACTCATGGAGATAACAAGAGACATACTTAATTTCTGCAATGATATGTGTTATATCAAAATGATTTATTCTAAGAAAAAAATGTCCTATAGGCAGAATAATCTTTTCCTTAGGTTCAATATCAAGCCACCAATTCTTAGGTCCAATGTTGGACACAGAAGCAAGTAATCATCTGGCCTTGGGCTGCATCCCTAAAGTTGCATGCTAAATGGCTCACAAGTTGCTTACGGTTTGCTCATGATCGGATGAGGAGGATTCTAAATTTTTTTAACAATTCACCTACACTCCTCATCCCAACAAAGAAATCTCATTTTTAGAATCCATATCATTATTTTGCAGACTACTAATTTCATAACTGGATATCCATTTATAATGCTAAGCATATTAGTAAATCTTTTAATATCAATCAAATAAAAACACAACTAATGCACATGAAGTAGTCATATCTGAAGTATGAACTGGCCATTTAGAACACTGGTAGACCCTCCAGGAATATAGGCTGACCTAGGACATACCTGGTGGCATGTACTATATCCACAACAAGGACATATCTTTGTAATTGAATGTTTGATCACTAGTGACTCATTCAGCACAAAGCACAAATGGAAACCTGTTTTCTTCCTTTTACTTGAACTACATGAGGAAAAACAGTTATTAGTAAGCTATTTCAAACACAGGATTGAATGCCATAGGGAGTATATTCTAGGTATGCTAAACTTGGAAAACAGATTCTTCCATTTCATATTTCAGAATAAGGAAAGTATAACTCGTCAGTTAAAATTAAGAGTATATGATGTAAGCAGAATTGGAGCTGAAGTGTTAAATTTAAGGACTTTGAGGTAAAGAGAAATCTTGTAAGGAACAGATAGTTCCTTTTTGGAAAATGTATTTTTCTCTGTATTTCTATCATAGTAACAGGAGAAGGGAAATTGACATCTTGGAGGATTAAGCATGAAGTACAGGGTTCCCTTTAAGTAGGTGGTCGAGTTTAATAAAGCAATCAGGAGTTTAGATTCCAAATGTTTGGATATGTCCTGATTCATGTAGTTTAGATAAATGCAGAGAAGGCATATGCTGTGGAGTATTTTCCTCTGACTCTGAATATTTCATTTAACCTCCATTAAATAAGTCCAGGATGTTCCTGAGTTATCTGCTTCTTATGTTCAATAGGAATAAGTGAGCTAACATAACTTTCTAAGAAATCAGTGGAGCCACAATTGTACACTTGTAATAGTGAGAAATGCAGGGAGCAATGAGCTATAATTTATATTTAATGGTTAACTTGGGCCCTATCTCTAAATTGCTAATCCCGAGACAGAAATCAGACACATCTGAAGTCAATATCATTAATTTGCTGCACAGAGTTGGGATGTTCTCAACAACATAATTTTGCTTAAGTCTCTCAATCCTGCAGATACACTGAGAGATTTGCATAAAATCTCCTTAGCCCCAGCTGGGCCATCCCAACAAAGAGGTAAACTGACTTCTTTTTCATAACGACAACAATGCTTCAATAAAGCATAGGTTGAGAAGGAGCACTTCTGAGCTTTTTTTCACCCTCTGACAACTATTCAGATTATATATTTATAAAATTATTCTATATTTTTCATTGCAATCTTGAATGCAATATTTCCTTTTCCATAATAGGCATGCATAATTACTTCTAAGTTAGGTATGAAATTTTGGGAAACTCTTTGAAACTAAAGTAGGGGTACTTGGGGGGCTCAGCTAAGCTTCTGATTCTTGATTTTGGCTTAGGTCATGGTCTCATGGGGTTGTGAGATGGAGCACTACGTGGGTCTCTGTGTTGTCAGCACAGAGCCTGCTTGGGATTCTCTCTCTCTGTTGGAAGCCATTTTATGAACTCACTAAGTTGAAAAAATAAACTCCTTGTGAGGTAAGGCGGGTTTGCAGAGTGGGGGCCTCCTGCTGTCAGATGGTGACTGATGTCTACCCCCCTACTCAATTATTTTTGCTTGAGCACTGACCCCCAAGGCGCCTTGATTGACTGGTATCAGGAATGGCTTGTCTCCCTATTCTGGTCCTGAAATGCTGATTGCACTTTGTGAAGGAACTTATTAGAGGAATTTCTTCTTTTGTGTTTATGGGAGCAAATATTACATTTCCTGAGAAACCGGTTTTTCTTCCCCTTGAGAAAACAGGCTACTGACCCCTGCTCACAAAGAACTAACTCTTGCCTTTGCTATGCTAAAAACATTGCCTTGTATTTGGATGCTAAAGATCCCTTCTTCCCCATATGATAAGCATTTAGTCACCTACTTCAATCACTATTGATAAAGACTATGCATGAGTCTTCTACCAATCTATGTTCTGGGAAATTTTTACATACCAAAGAATTTGTCATCAGAAATCATTGTCTAAGGCAATGGCCACTTCTGTTTTGTACTCCATACATTTTTTCAATAAATAAAGCTGACTATCAGGTCAGCGCAGAGATGCCTGCCTAGTGAGCAGAAAGAAGCCAAGGCTCTCTCACTCCCTTTACTGACACCGTCCATCCTTCAGGGAGCCCTGGACCTGCTGGAACAGGTCCCTCTCTCGCTGTCCCTCTTGCGCTTGTTTGCACATGCACACTCTCTTTCAAAATAAATAAACGTTAAAAAATAAAGTATTTTTCTGCATTTATTTCAGTTTCATTAAAGTTTATGCATCTGCTTAAATAATGCAGCAAAGTAATTCTTATTATTTCACAATAAGTGTTTATAATTCTTAAATGCCCTTATGACCTCTCTGGAACAGTACAGGTTGTTTCAAAGCAGTTTCTTATAATTAATAAAATTATTCATTAATTCCCATATTATCAACAGATTCCCAACTTCTTTTCTTATGAAAATATTCTCCCCAAAAGTTTCTCAAATATTTCTTTTTTTTTAGGTTTTTAAAAATTTGAGACTGAGAGAGAGAGAGAGTGAGCGTGCTCACTGTGTGCAAGCAGAGGAGAGACAGAGAAAAAGGGAGAGAGAGAGAATCCTAAGCAGGCTTCACACTATACAGGGCTTGAACTCACTAACTGTGAGATCATGACCAGAGCCAAAGCCAAAAGTCTGACCCTTAACTGACTGAGGAATCCAGGCACCTCTCAAATATTTCTTTTAATTAAATACTTGAGCCTCACAAATCTCAGAAAAAAGTTCAAAATTAATTAAATAAAAATGGAATGATTTCAGGTATTGTCTTATTTAAAATATAAGTTCTTAAAAGACAAACATAATAGTCCTCATAAATATTAATATGAAGTCAGCAGTTTTAATATTTGTAAAACTAAATTCATAGGTAATTTGCATAATAGATAAGAAATACATTTAAAGGCATATACTATTCTCTTTGCCTAATGGATAAGAAATATATTTAAAGACACATAGTATTTCCTTATCCATTCATGATTTTAGAAATCTATTAGTTATTCACGATACTATACAAACTCAGTGAGTTTGTATAAGGTTTTAGAATATAGAAACCTAAAGATTGGAATTTACTTGTAGGAATTAGGAGAAACCTAAACAAAGAGATATTTTATTTAAATGTGGTAGGAAAGAGAAAGGTTCAGTGCCCCCCAAATGTTCCATTATCACTGCTTTGTGACTTCTAATTTAAGGTTTTGATTCTGATTAAAATAAAAATATTGAGATGGGAGGTACTTTTAACCAGAGCATTAAACTTAGCAGTCCATCGCCTTAAGCATGCAGCCACCTCATCCCACCAGAATATTAAACTTAAATTCCTAGCTGGTCCAAGCCGATATGATGCAATATGTGGATGAGGGTGAATACTGGAAATATAAAACATATGGATCATTTTTAAAGTTAAAAAACAAAAACAAAACATCAAATTTATATCCAGGGCTGGAAAAATATATTTGTTGAGTTTTAAAATTCATTCCTAAGATTACGCATATCACTAATGTATAGCAAACTCTTGAAAAAATAGAACAGTGCCATTAATTTTGGTAGATTTGTGAGAAGGTTCTAAAAGCTTTGAAAGATGATTCTTTTGTTGGAATAAGGACTAGAGGAGTGAGGACACCATGGTGCAAACACATTTTGGGCACTGGTTTCACATAAAAAGTTTTACATGAGGCTAGTGTAAAGTAAACGGGAGAGTTCAGACTACCTACAATTACTCTGACCCAAACTTTTTAATTAGAGTAATAATAAAAAACGAAACACGAAAGTATGTTCATGACACAGGATTCACTCATTGTTTTCAGAAGGATCCTCCCTGGTAGAATTATGGGAAGTCCTACTGAAGACTCATCTTTGGAATATCACTAGAATACGGAGTGTGTATGGTGCTATGTGCCAAATACTATCCAGGAAAGAGTATTAAGGGAGAAAAACCGATCATCCATAAACTTAAATGTCTATTTGCAATTTTATCCTACAATATTAGGTTGTGCTGGATTAAAAGTCCTGTTTTCTAGAAACAAACATTTCTGAAAAGAGAAATGTAACAGTAACAGTCACATTGCCTGGAAGTTGCAACTACTAAACTACCATTTAACCACATGGAACTCCGACAATCCATAGGTAAAAGGAGTTACATAATTGGCTGCGGTATTTATCCTGAATTGCAATATGGGTGTAGGGTTTCAGTCACAGTACAGGGCAAGGGTAGTATGTCTGAAATGCAGTAGATTGCTTGGGGCTGTTACTTAGCATGTCATGTTTTGTAATAACTGTCCACGGCCCATCAAAGCATATACATTCCAAGTCAGGCAAGACCATTCAGGGTTGAAATTTTGGGTCACGCCACCATCAAACAACCCAAACAAGCCAAATTACTGCTTAAAGACAAGAGGATACTATGATGGATGGTAGAAAAAGCAGATGATGATTATCAAATAAAGCCTCAGAACAACGCTGCTTCACTAATTAACAGCTCAGAAACCTATCACTTTGTATCTGCTTCCCAGATTCCTCTGCTTTACTTCCTTTTCCCCTTTCTCCTGGCCTGGGATCATATCACACAATAAATAAAACATGAACACTAACTTCTGTTTCAGCTCTGTTTTCTAAGGAACTTGAGGGCATTCCCTAAGAACAAAGCAATATTAATAGGTGGTAGGCAGTTCCACGACTAAGTACAGAAAATGAGATCCTATTTAGTATAAATCCAATAGGTGGCGGTCTGGGAAACAAAGACTTACATTTAACTACACTAATCTAGTATCTGGTTAAATATAAGATAGCTATAGTCTTTATTCATTAACAGCCTTCACATAATCAATTTCTCCTTTTTTAAACAGTTTTACATTAATTCAAATATATCTGAAGCCAAGATATTTTTTAAATGTTCAATTTGAAGCATAGAAATTCTACAGAATAAAAGGCACATCGTCTATGTAGGGAGCATATCAAAGGGTAATTAATATTGAATAGACAATGGAATCCCCTTCACAAAAGAAGTCACTTGGGATCATAAGTGCCCTTTTAACTGTTGTTCATTTACAATAGACTTCATTATGCAACCTCCAAAGATTTTTCTAAGGTCAAAAGAAGTGAACGTGTGTGTGTGTGTGTGTGTGTGTGTGTGTGTCTGCTTTTTTCCCCTCAGCTTTCTAAAGGCCCATTTAAACTCTTTGTCCCACACATCTCTAGAGATTATATCCCGATTTAAGAGCTGACAAGAACTTTCAAGTCAAATCACCGTATTGTAACACTCTGCAAGCATCCATTTATGCAGATGAAATATACAAAGTTTCAGGCAATTCTTATATATTTAGTGTTAATACTTTCTCATGAATTAGGAACAGGAGACAGGAAACGGGTGAGGGTAAAAGGACAGAAGGTGCATTAAATAATCTTACCAGATTCATTAAAAGATTATTTCTTTTAATAAAGTCCAAACTCTTGTATAGATAAATTCACCTGTTTTCTATAACTCTCCCACATGTAATCTTTCACTAATTTAACAATTTTTTGTAATACCCTATGTAGCATTTTGCTTTTATCTCTATCATCTGTAAATGTTACTCTATTATTCCACATCCTATATATTCTTTCAACCAGTACATATAAATTTTAAGTCTAGTATATTATACATACTAAATGCTGCATGTTCAGTGTTACTGAATGGTATTTTACAACCCAATAAAAACATAAGCATCCTTCACTCATCTTTCCCCCCAAGGAACCACATGTTAGTGTAGAAACAATAATGGAGGCATAATAAATTTGCATTGAAACTGATCAGTTATATTTGACCAGGAACAAATGAAATGCCTTCACAGTGGAAACATGAATACATCTGAGAATTGAAGGGTGAGTCATACTTGTTAACACAGTATTTGGTTTACAAATGAAAATTAAAATATTGTCATCAATAGTTGACTAATATACTGTTATAAATATATTCATGTCAATTTTATTGCAAATTTCATTTATTGACATAATCTGACATAACGAGCAATGAGATTTGATTACTTGTATATCCCAGGAAATGAATTGACTTTTGTGTGTTTCTTTGTGTGTGTATTCAGTGCTTTCATCCAAAGAGATTAAATGAGCCATAAAGGCAATCAAAGAGCCCCTTGTATTAAATGCCCCTTGGCCGAGGATATTCCGGAAGCATATTACTTACCAATAAGTAATGGTGAGAGCAAATCCAAAACTGAGAATAGCTTTTGTTTCTGTCATGTGCCTCCTTGGTAAGCTGCTCCTAAAAAAGGCTGCACATGTTATCTCCCTTATTATAAAACTATAATGTCTTCTATTAATATGTACTTACATTATTAGGTATTTGTTTCTTAATCTAAACTGTATAATTGGCCCCACGACTTCTTGTTCTCTGTATATGTTGGTAAAATATATTTTAGCATTTCATCTAGACTGGGTAACTTGGCTCCTTGTTTTCCTGAATCATCTAATAACTTCAGCCTTACTTATATGGATATAACAACTTATATCTAAGTCGTGTTTTAGTTCTAAAATTCAGTGATCTGATTTAATAACATTTAGATCAATTTAGGTTTATTTTGGTTTTCTACTTCTTAGTTTCATTTTAACATGTAACATTTTAACAGTTCATATGCTGAGAACACACAAATTACCACCTTCAAGAACCTACTGGATTAGCACTGTTTAAAATAATGATCTATTATGTTTTTGAGATTAGGGTATACAAACACAATATTATAGATACTACATTAAATAACTTGAAGTGGTAACAAATGACTGGATAGAGATAATGGTTTAAATATTAATTTAAATATTTATCAAAATTTTAAGAGTGCACAAAAAATGTTGAAAGTAATATAACTGATAAGAGTAGTACTAATAAATTGTTTAAATTTAATATACTGTTTTTAGTGCAGAAATTTCAAAATAGTCTTCACTGATGTTACATTTTGGTAGTATAAATATTTATAGGCTAAGTATTGTACTTAAAACCAACACACCTTGTTTTCCAGAAAAATTAAATCTATACATACTTACTTTTCTTTAATTTGGATAAGTCCCAGAGGCACTGTGAGTTAGGAGAGGCTTCACCAGCACTGTTAACCTCATTTGTTATTTTAATGAATATTTATTGAGCATTTAGTATGTACAGGGACAGTTAATTTGCTAGCCGCTTCTTTACCACCTGTTATGTGACAGGCACTCCCCTCTCTTGCGCCCACACCTCCCCTACTCTCTTCCCTCTTCCTCTTTTTCTCTCCCCCTTCTTTCTTCCTCTTCTATTTCCAAATCATTTTACAGGGAAAAAACCCTTTTATTTCAATGTTTTGTAATGTTTATATATGATGTTATATAAAGATATATATATATATATATATATATATATATATATATATATATTTGTCCTGAAGATCATACCATGTATTAGCCATTTAATCAATTTAAAGTAACAATTTAAAGTTTAAGGGATTAGCAGTGCTATAAGAATACATATTATTATTTCTTTTATTAAAAAATAGATAATATGGTAAGTGGTTCTAAAGATTACTCTCAAAAATATTTATAATATCATGGGGAAAAGTATTTTTTATCTAGATATATTTAAAGATGAATTAACTAAGCAGGTGGGAAATATGTGGCCCACTTGCCTTATAGGTGCTTATTAGTAACACTGTTCCACCTGACATGAGGTTAGATATACTGTCTTGGTCACTACATAGCACCAGGATGAAGGACAGGTGAATTAAAGATTGTCAAATTTTGCTATCACATGCAATTAAATATACGTCATGCCATGTAGACTTTTTTTCCAGTTTATTTATTTTGAGAAAGACAGAGACAGAGAGAGAGAGAGAAAGCAAGAGAGAGGAAGAAAGAGAGGGAGAGGGTGGATACCAAGGAAGATCCATACTATCAACACAGAGCTGACAGGGCTCCTAATCACAACCCATGAGACCATGATCTGAACCAAAATCAAGAGTCGGAGGCTTAACCGACTGACCTGCCCCAGGCCATGTAGAATTTACTTTAACATTATATTTTCTCTTACCTAGCATTATAAACTGGTTACACATGCTGATGAAATATAACTTAGCAAACCAATCAAGTATTGGTTGTAATTTCAAGTATTGAATTAATTTAAAATCCATATAATACCTGGTATGTTCAAGTCAACACAAATATTGAAAGATGAGTATAAATGAGTAAGAATTGTATTTTAAATAATAAAAGATTCAAAATGGCTGTCTTAAAAGTTTTCCCCATGAATGCAAATATTGGGGAAATGATTAGAAGCAAGAGGATATACTTGGCCTCACTCAGGGAGCTATATTAGACCACCATTTGCCACAACTCTAATATATAGGAAAGGGAAAATAAAATAATACACCAGACGATGTAGACACAGAAACACAGACACAGACACACACATAGACACACAGACACACAGACACACAGACACACACACACACACACACAAACTTACCATGGAAAAGAAAAATGCCAAGTAAACAAAATCCCAATTAGATGTCATTCCAAGAAATGTATCATTTGACAATATTTTATTGTAAAAAATGTCAGAGAGTGAAATGAATAAGACAAATGCATTCCTATCCAACAAGGTGTTCACCATCTGGAAGACAAACTAGTAATGTTAGCATGATCAAAATATGAGAGACCTGTGCAGTACCTATGTGACAGATTGAGCCTGAAGTGACAATAGGAATTAAGTGATAAAGTGGAGAAGAGGGGAAAGAAAACACAGGTTGCCCTGTGAAGGCTCTAAAGAAAGAAAGAACTCATCTTCAAAAAACAAACATAGTTCCGTATTTCTGGAACAAAAACAGCTTGAAGGGTTGTAGCTACAGTGGATATTGGACATAAACAAACTTACAAAATCATGCAGAGCATTATGGATCATAGCAAAGATTCTGAACACTATCTTAAGGAAACACGAAACAAACACACTTAAGTAAATTCAGTAATGTACTTTGAATTTCAAAATCCTAACCTCATTTCAATGTGAGTAGTTGGCACTGGTTAATAATTGAGTTGAGAGACCAGAAAGTAACTTAGTTCAATATCCAGGGGAGGGACAGGTCTGATGTGGACTGTAGTGATAGTGGGGACAGAATGAGAGAAGCAAAAGAGACAGATATGACATAGAATTGGTCAAATTTGGAGACCGATTGACTACTTGGATTTAGAAAGAGAACAGATTTTGAAAACTGTAGCTGCCATTTTTTCCCCTTTTCTCATATGTATGGTTAGTGGCACTCACACTGAGATCAGGAAGACTAAGAAATAAGCAAATTTGAAAAAGGGGTATTAATATCTATGAATTTGGTAAATGTGTAAAACCCAACAGCCATCCAAGTTAAGATATCTGGTAGCAAGTAAAACATGTATATCTAAGAATTAGGAAAGTGATCCAGACTAGAGACATCTGGGATCATGGGAGTCAATACATTCATCTAAAGATGATGTATGGATTGTGAGAGAAATATACACACAAGAAATTACTGAAGAACTCCAACAAAGAATAGATGGGTAGAGAGGACAGTGGAAAAGAAGAAAAGGGCATTAGCCAAAGATGATGAGATATTTCAGGAAATGTAATCATTTTACCAAGGGGAATCACTTAAAAGAGAAGAAAAGATCAATGTGATTTATTTGTAGCTTGTTTACCTGGTGGTAGAAAGTTAAAGGGGTTCTTTTCTAATGACTTATCTTTGACTTTATTTCTTTAATTTTAACTAGATAAGGATATCATCAGCTGAGACTGGAGACAGAATAAGAATATCAGATATTTGTTAAGATAGAGAAAATTGAAAAATAGATAGGAAAAGCCGCGTATATATATATATAATATTTTAATTTATTTTTTAGTAAAAGAGATAGAGAGAGACAGAGCACGAGTGGGGAAGGGGAAGAGAGTGAGAGAGACACAGAATCCAAAGCAGGCTCCATGCTCTGAGCTGTCAGCTCAGACTCCAATGCAGGGCTCAAATCCATGGACTATGAGATCATGACCAGAGCCTACATTGGACACTCTACCGACTGAGCCACACAGGAGCCCTGGAAAAGACAGGCATATTGATGTAAAATTGAAGTTTTTGCCTTGAAGGTATAATAAAAAGCAAAAGGACAAAGGAATTTAGTAAATCATCAAAAGATACATTCAGGTAAACTATGAATTTTTAGCTGAATGAGATCACAGAGGTCTAAGGGACATGAAAAATTGAATAATGTGCAAAGTATAGTTGTCATGGCAGCAGTTGAACATGGAAGAGGTATGGACAGAAGATTCTCCTCGGACCGTGAGACATCTTGACATACAGATAATCAGAGATTACACAGTATGCATCACTGATAGATTCCAGGGTGTGACCATGGAAATGCTAACTGATAGAGTGGCAAAGAAGATCTTTGAATCTTTTAATCTAATCCCAGGATCTCTGACTAGAGATCAGACAGGACAGGTTGTTATATGATTTGTTAGAATAGATGTTGAATTCGCCAAGGATGAAGGCAAACAATGTATTAGAGACAGAGAGAGAGAGAGAGAGAGAGAGAGAGAGAGAGACAGACAGACAGACAGACAGAGACAGAGATACAGAGGGAGAGAGAAAGAAATTGAATCAACAGACAAGTATCAATGAATGAAAGGTGTTTGGTCAACTTATCGAATCTAGCAATGAAAAGGGATATAGAGTACAATAAAAAGATAAAATGAACTAAAAGGTGAAATAATTATTGTCTGGAGGTAGAACTGATGAGTTAAAGGATACCAAGCTTATCTCCCTAAAAAAACAGGTTCAGGGGCACCTGGGTGACTCAGTTGGTTAAGTGACTGACTCTTGATTTCTGCTCAGGTCGTGATCTCGTTGTTAATGTGTTTGAGACCCACATGGGCTTTGTGCTGACAGAGGTGTCTGCTTGAGATTGTCTCTCTCCTGTTCTCTCTGCCCCCCCCCACTTGCTCATGCTCTCTCTGTCTCTCTGTCTCTCAAAAATAAGTAAATAGAAACTTAAGAAACAAACAGAGGTTCAGTAGGAATAAGCACTTTACATCTAAGAGAACTGAAGATATTATCATCTCATTTTTATTAAGGTATGAAAATATGGGAGGTTCAGTGATTGGTTCAGATGAAGAAAACTTTTTGTTATGAAGTGGGAATTCTGGTACTCATAATGCAAGGTATTAAAAATTGTGCCACAATTTGAAGTTCGGTACAAGAGAAATGAAGGGCAGAATCTCTTGAACCGGATTTCTATTATAAATGTTTATTCAGGAAATCTGATATTTAATTAATTCTGACATTTTATTGGAGGTGAGGGGGCATATAACTACTCTTGAAAGAATGAAGGTGACATGTTTATGCATAAATAGGCCTAAAGTTTTCTATTTTTAGACTGCATCAATTTTTAATGCAGAATACTCTCCTAACTACCATCTTAGACATTCTTATAAATGGGGAACAAATACAAAGTATCACATAATTGCATCATAATAGAAAAGAATAATGGAGGCCCAAAATATTTATTCTAAAGAAAAACTTCCATTTATGCTATTCATCATTTGCATTTTGGTGAAAAATAATTTTTCAAGATATTTTCAAGTACCAAATTATAAAAAAGCTATAGTTATTTTCCTTTTACTAAGATAGAATGTAAATAACATGTGTTTTGCTTGAGATATTTTTAATTACTCACAGTTTATGTAATTTATGGGGTTTACATTTGATTTTGCTAATATTAATTTGTGTTAGACCTCCATACTAAAATGGAGTCACTTATTTAAAGGACAAAATGGAGGTGGTTCATGCAGGTGCATAAAGGAAATTTAACCTAATTGTACAGAAATTACAGTTCTTCTCAGAAATCAGCGGATCCCCAAGCACCAAGTATGTTCACTTCATCTTGACTTCCTTGTTCCCCACTCAGCTATCGTCATCCAAAGAAAGAGGAGTAGGCAGCCAATCAACAAGCACAACAACAAAGCCTAGTCACTTCCGTGTTTATCTCATAAAAACCCCTTAGTCTGTGAACAGCTTTTAAATCATTGCTCTGATAGCCTTGAATTTCCTGGCTTGCAGGTCAAAGGTCTTACAATAAACTCATCTTTCTGTTTTCTTTTACTCAGTATGCAGATACTGGTTTTTGACATTCTTGGCTTCGATAGTGTCATTTAAAGCAGCATCTACAGTTACTTCCCTCAGACGTCAGACATGGGAACTGGTACCCACTTCCACCCCTTAGACTCACAGTCTCTGCAGTGAATCTGGGGTTGCTGGAGGTAAGGTCTCTTGGATTGTGAGCTGTACTTTACTTCAGCGACAGCCATCCAAGTTTGACTGCAAGTTTGTGTCTGCCTGGTGCATTCTACCATCAGGATGTCTGGCCACACTGACGAGGCTGCAATTCCTTCCAGAACTCTAGTTCATCTCTACTGTAGTCTAGATGGCACAGTCTAGCAAAAGACAGTTTGGGCTCTCAGTAAATTTGTTTTTCCAGGCTGTCAGCTGGAATCAAAAGGATATAAAATTATACAATGGGCATGAGTTTTGCACTTAAAAGCTATGAAAATGCTTACCACTTATCTCTGACTCCCCCTTTAGGATAAATTGGTCACTGTATGGGTTAGATTAACACCAGATCACCTGCTAACATCAAGAAAATTTCCTTGCAAATAGGTACCTTGGAAAACACCACACAATCCTCAAACCATTGGCACACCCCTCCTAGATACTAATTTGGCTCAAAGAGACCCAAAGTTTAGTTGAAGAAATGGGATCCTCAAGTTTTAAAGAATTGAGCATGTAACCTTCCAGCAAACTGCTTATTTTTTAAAAATATTTTTAAAATGTTTATTCAATTTTGAGAGAGAGAGACAGAGTATTAGTGGGGGTGGGGTAGGAAGAAAGGGAGACATGGAAACCAAAGCAGGTTCCAGGCTCTGAGCTGTCAGCAAAGGTCCTGTCATGGGGCTCAAACTCACCAACCTGTGAGATCAGGACCTAAGCCAAAGTCAGATGCTTAACCAACGGAGCCCCTCAGGTGCCCCGCCACTGCTTATATTGTATCTAAGAACTATGGTCTCAAAAGTTGTAAATACCTATCCCCCAAAATGGCAAAATCTTACAAAGACAACCTGTACTTACAGTTTGTAAATTTGCCAGTCCACAATTGCTTACTTATTAGTATTCACTAGGAATTAAGGATTCTAAGAGTGAAGAAGTCTAATCAAGGTAGGTCATGAAAATTGCCAAGAAATAACAAGGGTGAAATAAACCAAATGTGTAAGACACATAGGCAGACGAACTGCTAACATTTAAACTTATTCTCTTATTAGAAACTACTTCCACATTGATTGCTATATTTATCGAAACCTGTGTTTGTGTCCTCTATTACATATAAAAAATTATAAGAGATCCAGGCTTTATCACCCTGTGAGGAATGGAATGTCTTTATTAATCCTCAAGAGAAAATGTATTAGGCAGGGGCTGATAAAACCAACATCACATTAGTTGAACAGCGTTTAGTGGATGCAATGGTCTTCAGAGGCACAGTATATGATCATTGCAAAGAGAAAAGTTAAAAGAGGTAATTTTATTTTACTTTATTTTACAATTAAATGTACCTCATGATACTACAGTTTTACAATAAAAGCTTTTACTAAGTCACAAAATAATGGAAAACAATACAATGGAACTACTTACAGATCTCAGATTTCTTCAAATATGTGACATATTGTGAAGGGAAAAATGCTTGCATTAAAAATCCATTATCTTTTACAATTTAAAAATACATTTCTCTACATATGGAAGAAAAATTTAGATATGTATTTATATGATTATAGATAATTTTATCTCTTGACAAAACAAAATACAAATCTATATTTGTAATGAAATATACTTCTAAACTCATTAAAACATGGGTGGTGATACTTAAATGTGTAAATTATAAGTTCTCTCTTACAAATGAAATAAACTTTTATAACCAGTCTTCTTAAAATTCTATAACTTGTCTTTTCCAAAACAGCTTTCAGGGCAACCAAATCCAGTTCATAATTCATCCTGACAGTGTTGGTTTATAATTGTAGTCAGAAGTATAAAAATAAAATAAAAACAACACAAAGTATACCTTATTTCTTGCTAACTTTTTTTCAAAAGAATAAAATATTTTATCATAATCATTAAAATGGTTATTTTTTCTATAAAAATGTATTTCAAAGTATACTAATATCTTTTACCTGTAGTTCTTAGAAGTTTTAGCAGGAAGAGTTTGCTAAAATACATACTAACACAGCCAACTAAAGAATGCAAAAAAGTGATTTCTTCATTCTGTGTTTGAAATGTATAGGGTTGGCTATTTTACTTTCAACATTTTACAAATGAAAAATAAAACACAGGATAAGTGCTTGGAATGGAGAACAGCTTGGCCAGCTAAGGTGATCAAAGTAAAGAAAATTACATGGTGCATTCAAGAGACTCCTCTCTTATGTAATGAACTAGACACAGATCATCAGTTTGCAGAGGGTAGGTGACTTCACTCTACAATGGCATCCACAGCAGCTCTATATTTTTATACTATCTGCCACTAAATTATAGTTTTTTCTCTGCATAGTGAGTTTTGACACTCTGTTGCTAGGTTCTAGCCCTTGGGAAACATAAAGAAAGCAAAAGAAGCAAGCATCTAATTGTTTTAAGGGCATGATTGAGAAATTATATATTTGAAAGCCTTTCATATCCCACTGGCCATGAATTAGTCATTTGGCCCCATTTAGGTGCTGATGAAATATAGTCTCAATTTTAGTGTCCATAGACCTTATTAAACTTTGAAGGGCAAGGTTGTATTATAAATGAGGAAGGGGAGTGAATATAAGTAGGAGTTTCTGTTAAACTTTTTTTAAATTTTGAAAATAAAACATTTTACAGATTTTATATATGGAAAAATTTTTGGCACATGTGAAAATTTGGCACATTACACATTTAACTAAACAATTAATGACAATACTTATATGTAATGAATTTCTAATTAAATAGTTTAATACTAATATTTTCTTAGGATATTAATTCTGGTAGTTCAGTATTTATGAATATTAAAGGAAAATAATATACTTTGGAAAACTGAGTTTCTTTCCTTTTTCAACTTCCACTAAAACTATACCTAACGACAACAGGCGCCTGGGTGGCTCAGTAGGTTAAGCCTCTGACTCTCGGTTTTGGCTCACGTCTTGATCCCATGGTTGTGATATCGAG
Source organism: Mungos mungo (assembly GCA_004023785.1). Classification (NCBI taxonomy): domain Eukaryota; kingdom Metazoa; phylum Chordata; class Mammalia; order Carnivora; family Herpestidae; genus Mungos; species Mungos mungo. The sequence goes on from PISW01000985.1 coordinate 322,550, forward strand.
CCCTACATTGGGTTCTGCACTGAGCGTGGAGCCTGCTTGAGATTCTCTCTGTCTCCCTCTGCCCCTCTCTCCCCAGCTCATGCTCTCGTTCACTCCCTCTGAAAATAAAATAAATCTTAAAAAGATATTCCCTTATAAAATATTTTTGGAAATGAAAGGAAAAAGACAAAAACAGTCCAGAAGGTGATTACCTATTGCAAACAAACATAATTTAGAGGCTACCACACGCACACACACACAAGCACATAAATCAGTACACATACAAATTTTTAGACTATATTTGTAAGATAATTTCCAGGGAATCTAATTTAACAAAATTGCTCATATACTTTTGGTGGATTAGATGCCACCATCGTCTTTGAAAACATGTCTCTCTTTGGTGGAGGAAGAAGAGTTTAGGTTATCTCCTTCAATAAAGCATTTGTATCTGTGTTCTCTTCTTTTGACATGTTAATTCCAGGAAATTAAAACAACAATAAAAACAACAAATATGCATATCATCATCTCTAACTGTGTGATAGAATCAGTAAACATATGTTCTATCCATGAATTAACCATGTATGTGTGCAGGGGAGGTATGCTGGCAGAGGGCACAACATATACTTGTGTGAAAGAAAACTTGGCATATTCAAGGAACCAAACAAGGTCAGTATATTGAAAGAACAGAAAAGGAAATGAGTCAATATACATAGAGTGTTATAACATTTTTTCAGAATGGACTGTGATAAATAAAAAGTGTGTATACTTAACCCTAGTTAAAAGTGAGTGTTAATAATTGAATAGTCAATAATGTGAAATAAAAATAAAATAAATTAAAAAAGAAGAAAAGGGGGGAAAGGAACAGAAAGGGCACATAGAAAACAAAAAGCAAGAAGGTAGGGTTAACTGAATCATATTAGAATTTGATTAAATGTAAATAATATCAACACTCAAAAGTAGAGAATTAGTCAGCTTAAATAAGTGAAAAAACATTTACATCTCATCCATAAGAAAAATGAATATAGAGAAGCAGACCAGTTAAAAGTTAAAATATAGGAAAATATAGACTGTGCAAAAATAATCTTAAATAAACCAGAGTGACAACATCAATAAAAGACGTTAGAGTCCAGGGCAAAAAAATGTTGACAAGAGATGTGGAAGGTGCGTGAGTTTCCCAGCTGCCTGAGGAAGTAGATGCTTAAGCAACAGAAAAGTATTGTTTCGCAGCTACGGCTTAGAAGTTCAAAATTATGGTGTCAGCAAAACTGGTGTTTGGAGAGCTAGGAGGGAGAATCTGTTGTGTGACTCTCTCCTAATTTCTCATAGCTCTCTGCAAATTTGGCATCCTCTGACTTGTGACAGCATAACCCCCATCTTCAAAAGGCTTTTACCTTGTGTCTCCATATTATCTCTCTGTATGTGTCTCTATATTCAGATTTCTTCTTCTTGCAAGGAACTGTAGTCATATTGGCTCAGAGTCTGTCCTAATTACCCTCTTTTTTTAAAAATAATTTATACTCTAGTTCATTAACATACAGTGTAGTCTCAGCTTCAGCAGTAGGATCTGGTGATTCATCTCTTACATATGACACCTGGTGTTCATCCCAAAAAGTTACCTCCTTAATGCCCATCATCTATGGAACCCCACCCCACCACCTTCTTCTTTCAGCAACTCTCAGACTCTCAGTTTCTTCTCTATATTTAAGAGTCTCTTATGATTTGCCTCCCTCTCTGTTTTTACTTTTTCTTCTCTTCCTATATATATATATATATAGGAAGATAAATATATATATATATATATATATATATATATATATATATATATATATCTCACATCTTCTTTATCCATTCATCAGTTGATGGACATTTGGGCTCTTTCCATAATTTGGGTATTGTTGATAGTGCTCCCATAAGCACTCGGGTACATGTGCCCCATCAAATCAGCATTTTTGCTTTCTTTGGATAAATTCCTAGTAGTGCAATTGCTGAGTCAATAACTCAGGAAATAATAGATGTTGTTGGGAGCTTTTTGAACTCACCAGTAGAGTGAAAATTCCTGGTGAGGGTAGAGCAAGTTTGCACAGTCTCTTGCCCCTAGACAGCTTCCAAAATCTACCCTTTTGAAACTTTCATTTCTGCTTGGGCACCAAACCTCAGAGTGCTTTGCTGGTTAGTGTCAGGAGAGGCCTCTCCCCCTGCTCTGTCCTGAGGCATGATTGCACCTGGTCAGGGAAAAGATGAGTAAACTAGATACACCCTAATGCAACATATAATCTTCCCCTAAGCAATTAACTGATAACTGACTACCTTCTGGGCCTGAATGCCTTTGTAAAAGTCACTACTGCAATAAAATGTATCAATTGTCTTTGGGACTGTGAGAGCAGGCATTATGTCTCCTGAGAACCTGTTTTTCTGGGAAGTTTCTCTTAGAGTTATAAACAGCCTAATGACCCTTACTCATAAAAAAAACTGGCCTTTACTTAACAATGCTGTTTGTCTCTTGGTTAAAGGTCACTTCCTTAAGGCTAGATCTGAGATTTTGTAAAAAAAAAAAAAAAAAAAAAAAACCTATGACAACATAAGTACCTGTAACTAAGTTTTTTATGACAATCATTACTACTAGAATTAATTTTTTTTTAATTTTTTTTACATTTATTTATTTTTGAAAGACAGAGACAGTGCGAGCAGGGGAGGGTCAGAGAGAGAGGGAGGCACAGAATCTGAAGCAGGCTCCAGCCTCTGAGGTAGTGGTTAGCACAGAACCTGATGTGGGGCTTGAACCCACGAACCATGAGATCATGACCTGAGCCGAAGCCAGATGCTCAACTGACTGAGCCACCCAGCCCCCCCTCATTACTACTAGAATTGTAACTTCTGCAGAACCCATGTCCTGGAAAATTGTAAAAATTATCTATGAGAAATCATGTACTGCTCTTTGATATCCTTGTATCTTTCACCATAAATAAAGCTTGAGAACCAGACAGAGCAGAGATGCCTGCCAGAAGGGCAGGGATGCCTGCCTGGTGATCAGAAAGAAACTCGAGGCTCTTTCACTCTCTCTCGCCAACACCTTCCATCCTTCAGGGGAACCCTGGACCTGCTGGAGCTGGACTCCAGCAAGATGTTGGTGTGGACATGGAGAAGGGGAACCCTTTTGCACTGTTGGTGGGAATGCAAACTGGGGCAGCCACTCTGGAAAACAATATAGAGGTTCCTAATTACCCTCTTTTGATGTGATGACTTCTGTAAAGACTAACCATGTTCAAAATATGTCACGTTTTAGGTTACAGGGTTTAGGACTTAAATATCTTCTTGGAGGCACTCCATTCAACCCAGAACAAGGAACATTTCATGATTAAGGGTAGGATTTTCAAAAAGTGGTAGAAATTCTCATATCTTCACCTTATAACAGAGCTTCAAGTCATTTTGAAACAAACTCTAATGGAAATGATAATTAGACAAATGATTTATCATAATTACACATTCAGCACTCCTTATAAATATGTGGGTGTATAACTATTTACAAAGAAGGCAAATGGACAACCCGATTAAAAACAGCTAAAATAAAGCCACCTGGTTAGCTCTATTGGTTGAGCATCTGCTGCTTGATTTTGGCTCAGGTCATGATCTCACAGTTGTGATACTGAAGCCTGCATCAGGCCCCATGCTGGGTGTGGAGCCTGTTTAAGTTTTTCTCTCACCCTTTCTCTCTGAACCTCCCTACGCCTCAAAAAATAAAAATAAAAATAAATTAATATCTGGTCAAAATAGACTAAAATGAAGCTGTATGTGATATATAGTATGGACAAGATATATAAATGGCAAATAGACACATAAAAAGAAAATATTAACTATCACAGAAAGTAAATTTACACTGCATATGCTACTATTACACAGCACTATAATGGTTAAAGTTTAAAGAATGATAACACCAAGAGTTTACAAGGTTGAGGAGCAATGAGAAAATTTCTCTACTTCTATATAAAATATAATATGATCCACAACTAAATAAGACAGCTACCCAGTCTTCTATGAACTCATAAATTCTTAGGAGCTTTGCTAAAAAAAAGTGCAAAAGCTGGAAGAATGCAAATGTTCATCAACAATTGGATAGAAAAACACACTGGGTTATATCTAGTAAGTAAATATTACTCAGTAACATAAAAATATATATTAATATATAAACATATATTAACAAATAGTTAAAAATACTAAACTATGGATGAATCTCAAAACCACTATGCTAAGTGTAAAAAATTCAAAATATATACATTATATGACTTTATCCCTATAAAGTTCTCAAATAAACAAATATAATCTATTATATCAAGTTTGTGATTATGGCAAGAAAAGGAAAATTTGGGGGATGCTAGAAATATTTTATGTCGAGATCTTTGTGTTGCTTTGCCCACACAGGTGTATTCACTTTGCAAAATATATTAAACTGTATTATCATAGATTAAATATTGCAAATTTGACATGTAAATTTTATTTAGATTAAGTTGTTGCGAAAGAAAAGGAGACAAAGGGGCAAGAGGATATGGACAACACGGAGGAGTTATATGGGTCATGATAAAAGCAGCTGTAAATGAACTAAATGCTAAGTGTATTGATTTTCTAATATTCTTCATCTTAACAGCATCAGTCAGTTCATTCTTGAATGTCAACCAATTATTGTATTAATATGCTCTTTTTATGAGAGAAAAAGCTTTTACTGTATCTAACAATGGAAGGCTCCCAACATTCTAAAAATAGAAAATCATTTCAAGCTCTATGCATTTTATTGTATGTTTTTGGGTCTAAATGCATTGAAGTACAGAAGAAATTTCCTACATCTAAGAATTAGGCATGCATTGTATATAACATAATCCCTTAAAATATGCATATTTTACAAAGACCTTGTAAGAGGGAAACAACAAAAGTTTAAATCCTAAATATAAAAGAAAAGGATGCATTTCCTTCTGCCAGAAATGCTGTGCTGTTAAATATCTCTGTAGTACTTTTCAGGTCTCCAGCAAAATAATCCTTCAGTTGGATCCTAGGCAAGGACACATGGTCTCAGAATATCAAGGTCATTTACAACCTGAAGTTTTATTCAAAACATCATGGTTTATAGAGGTGCTTATTACTGAAGCATTTTAAAAATTATTTTCAATAGCAATTTTACATGGTATTCTTTCTTTTTTTGCTCTCACTGAACAAGTATCCTGATTCAATAACATTCTCACTAAGGCTATTTATTTATATTAGTTTCTCATATTTCTATCTGTAAGGGTTACAACAAATAGAGGTGAAATGAGCTGTAGTAAAATGAACCAGGAAGGTCTTCAAAGAGCATGGAGCTTCTCTCTGAAAGGTTAGATTCCCAAAGCCTCCGCTGCTTGGAAGGCCTCCCAGTGCTAAGATCATGCTTTGAGGTAGATTTATATTAAAATGTGGAAATACTTTTTTAAGTATCTGCCTCTCTTTTCTTTTTAACCTTTTTTTCATGTTTATTCATTTTTGAGAGACAGAGAGGGGCAGAGAGAAAGTGAGACTCAGAATCCAAAGCAGGCCCAGGTTCTGATCTGTTAACACAGAGCCCCATGCGGGGCTCAAACTCACAGACCACAAGATCATGACCTGAGCTGAAGTAGGATGCTTGATGGACTGAGCCACCCAGGGATCCCTTGAAATATTTTTTTCTATATTTTCTTATACTATGAACCCTACCATGTTGCTTTGTATGTCATGGGTTACTTTTCTTCTTATTAACTAATAAAACATACATGCAGTGCTGAGCCCAAGATATATAGTATTCCCCCAAAGCTAATGTTATAGTATAATCATATCAAGTACACTGTAGGATAATTTAATTAAGTAGCTGAAGATGTGTGTTCTTATTGTTAGTGGAAATATTCAAAAATAAAAGATCTAAAGCCATATTTAGAAAGTACAAGCTACTTTATCAATAAGATTCTGCATTATTTTCACACATTAATATATTTTTTAACTTTTCAATTATCGTTTATAATATTGTTTGAAGTGAACTAAATACCAAGCTGAATTTTTAAGATATAGGTCATAAATTTGAGTTATAAAGGCCAAGGTGCTTCAAGACAAAGTTTTATATTAGGACAAACACAGAATGAAATTCTCTCTCTCTTCTCTCCTTTTCTCTCCCTCATATTGAGATATGTAACACTATAAAACAAATATATTGTTTTTCATCATGAAGACTGTTAATATTTTATCTTCAGAGTACCATACCTTGATATTCTAAAGCATACTGTCTAAATTAGGATTTATTCAACCATAAAATTTTGTGAACTAAGAAAATCAAACAAATATTATGAAGCTAATTTTAAAAAAAATTGTTAAAAAGTATTTCATTATATATTTGTTCTGCTTAAGTATTACACATTCTATTTTATAAATGTGTACGTGCACAGGTTAGAGTGCATCTAGTCTATGTAGCAAATAATGAGTGGTAATACCTTGATCATAAACTATTACCTTGTGAACTCCCGTGCTCCATCAATGATCAGTTTTATCTATCACCTTAGCCAAGATTCATGGCTCTTCACGTCTTCATGGTCTCATCTATAAAATGTTTCTTGGTATACAGAAACTAATGGCTCTGTGTTAACTAAATATCTGTATTCACTCATACAAGCTAACAAACAAATATTAGGACATCTCAATGAATAAACCCAACACTTAAAAACAATGACTGACTAGGGACCCCAGTATACAATGGTCCTCTAACTTTTTTGTTGTTGTTGGAACTGCCATATCAAAGTATTCTTCAATTTTCTGATCAATACCAAGTTTCATTTATATATAGCTATCTATAAAAGAAAGTAAAACCAAATGCTAATAAATTCTCATTCATTCATTTGCTTTATTCATTCCTTCAGTAAGTATTTTTGGTTCAGTGTCAGCCTTGCTGACAGGTATGTTGTTAGAGCAAATAAAACAATGCTAAGCTCTAAGCTCTTAACTTAGTAAGAGAAATAAACATGAAAATAAACAACTAGAAGGCACTAACTGCTAAAAACTGATTATTAAATTTTTAATCAAAATGAGTATTTCATTTAGAATTACAAACTCTCTTGTTGAAGAGAGAAACCAAGAAAGATTTTTAATTAAATGACTTTAGAACTTTGTTTGAAATAATAAATACAAACTTAAAGTCTGACAAGTATGGTACTATCTTGTCAAGACAAAAAAAGTGTTCAGGAGAGAAGAGCAATGAGAAATGACCGAGCACTTTGGAATCTATAAGAAATCCAGTTTAGTTGAATAGACTGCACTGTGTGAAGAGACAAATTGTATTTGAATCTTATCCCTAAATCAAAATATTGATAAATATAATTTAAAACACAAAAAATGAAGATCGTTGAAATATACATGTTAACTTTAACCAAACATCTGATGCTTCATATTCTCTGAAATAAATTTCCAGAGTCAAATATAGTAATTTATGTTTGTCAATTGTCCTCTGTATCAAAAGTCTCATGTGTTATGAGAAAATAATTAAGGGATGTCTTTAGAAGAAATGGAAATTTACTGAAGAACTCCATTAAAATATATCTATGAAATTAGCATTGCATTTCCATTTTAGAGATGGGACATTAACTTACTAAGCATAAATAATTGGGTAATGGTGACCATGTCCATAGGTTGACTTTAGTTGGGCCATTATGACATAATTGGTATGTTTAAACCCTCAAGTGTATGCAGTTCTAAATCATATCTTTATATAATAAATGAGCATACATTCTATCATCACTTGGATCTCCAATAACATAAAACATAAAAAATTTAATGTGTGGTTTGAAAACAAACGAGGATTTTTTTTGGATTGTCCCTATTGACTGCGATTTTCACTAGATCCTTTTAATGCACGTTAGTCCAAATAAACACATTTTATAGAAAATGGAGAACACAGAGTAGAAGAATCATGTGTTAAGATGTAGTTTCATTTCATTTTAGTTCTACTAAGCTTTCTCTTGCAGTAGCATGGTACTACTAACTCATATGTGGCTCACTTATTTACTCACAGCGTGTTTATTCAGTATCTCCCATATGTCAGGCACTCTGCGAAATACAAAAGTAAACAATTCAATTACTATCCCTCCCCTCATGAACTTAAGTATTTGCAAAAACAAGCTTATCCATCTCATATTCTGTAGACGTTGACACCTTGAATGGGTTTAGGCAATCATAATCTAATCTCTTCATTTCACAACTGAGAATATCTACAACTATTTACAACTCTTAGATGCATCCCTAAATTATCAGAATCCTAAATCCCATACCCTTTGACTCCCAGGCCATTGTTATTTGTTCTCTAATCCCATATATTGCTTAGTGGGTTAGGGGATGGGTTTTCTTCTTCTCCCTAAGAGTATTCTCTGTCACTTAAACATGAAAACTCTGTACATGTTATTTTTTACATTGTTTTCAAATTTATCAGAATAATATTGAAATTAGAGACTAATATAATTTTATTATGTAATTCTTAAAATTAGTAAAGATTTATAAAAGAACAGGAGAATACTAAAGACGTTGAACTATCATCCTTTTAGCATGACTTGGGGGTGAGGGTTACAACAGAAGAGTGACAAAATTCATCTCCTGAAACATCAGTGTAAATATGTTCCTTTCAACCACAATCTTAAAGGAACACACATTTTTAATTTGATAGTTTATAGCTAAAATGTATTCATAATCTATTAAATTTAAAGATATTAGCTGAATATCTACTGTGTTTGGGATACTGAATTTTGTTTTGTGATTAAGGGCGAGCTGTACAGAGCTGTTTTATATTTGATCTCCTATAGTCTACTTGCTACTTAGAGTTTGAAACCTCAATTTAGTTTATTATTTAACTTATAAATTTAACACAAGTACCTCACAATCATTTTCAGTAACAGATAGTCCAGACAAATAAAAATGTGCCCTGAAAACATACTATGGCTGGTCTCAATTTCTTAGTTTGATTTCAGTCAAGTTATTAATTTTATTTTAACTTTAAAAATAAGGCAAACAATATTTTATCCTTCTAAAAGGGATTCTGAGATAAAGATATGACGGTGTGCACACTGAAGTCAAGCATACCATTTTTTTTTTTTACTATCAAGCCCAAAAGACATTGGATATAAGGAAAAGAGATCCTTTTGATAAGTAATAAAAAAGGGAAACATTGCTAATTAAGCAGGCCTGTATCTTGTATGTCGTTTCTTTTGAAATACAGAGACACTAATTTACTTAATATTGCTACTAGAAAATAAATGATACACTTTTAAAAATATAATGGCCGGAGACCAAGTATTACAGTTTAGTAAGCAAAAGTAAGAAACACCTAAACGAGAAAACAAGTTGTAAACTAAGAGAAATAAATGAACCTATAACAGAATCTGTTGAAAACTCACCATACCTTCTAAAGATATCTGAACATCCATTAACAATAATAATATGGAGTGCCTGGGTGGCTCAGTTGGTTAAGCATCCGACCGGCTCAGGTCATGATCTCGCGGTTTGTGGGTTCAAGCCTCTTGTCGGGCTGTGTGTGCTGACAGCTAGCTCAGAAACTGGAGCCTGTCTTCAGATTCTGTGTCTCCCTCTCTCTCTGACCCTCCCCTGCTCACGCTGTCTCTATTTCTCTCTCAAAAATAAAGAAAACATCAAAAAAGTTTACAAAAAGAATAATAATATGAATGTCATCACGTTTTGCTGAGTTATAAAAGCAAGTGTAGACTGGACAGGCGTAGGACACTGACTCCAGCTATAACTCTAACCATGACAATCAATCTGATATTGCATTTGTATCATGCAAAGAAAAAGAACAAAAGTGAAGCAGTTGAATAGCCTTCCTTCATAAGCATGTGATTAGATCATGTACAACCAAAATAAATGTCTAAATTTTAAACTGGAACTGTGTTATGTAAATAAAGATGGAATTATCTGAAAAATGTAATAAGATATGGACTTGAGGTTTGCAAACCAATATATAAACAGATACATATGAATTTACTACCTGCTAAGCAAGCACTAAATAACTGATTTATATTCATGAATCCATTGAATTGAATTGTTCAGAGCCAAAATAAATGTTATTATATTTGCAGCAATGTAATAGTCAAAGCAATCCTATAAAGAGCTAACGGGAAACTGTTATTCATTTTTACTTCACAACAGTTTTAAGGTGGATATCATTAAAATTGAGACAACAGAGAAAATAAGTACAATGATGACATTTATTTACAGAAAAGAAATTGACAAGGAGATTGCTGATATTTTTAATATGAAAACAAAATAAAAGAAGCAAGAATATTGTGACAAACTAGTTTCAGTCTATATCTATCACATAAACATTTATAAAAATACTGAGTTCTGAATGATAGAAAATTTATTAAAATCTCAGTATATTTAAATTTATGAATTTAGTTATTTATGATTTATAAATTTATAAATTTCATGGTTTACTATTGTGTGATAACAAAAGTGCATCTTATTTTTTTGTTTTTTTTTAACAGTAATTTGATGTTTGTTGTTTATTTTTATTTTTGAGAAAGAGAGACATTGAGAGAGAGAGAGTACTCCAGCAGGGGAGAAGGGCAGAGGGAGAAAGGGAGTTTCAAACAGGCTCCATGACAGTGCAGAGCCTAATGCAGGGCTCAATCCAAGACCCTGGGATCATGGCCTGAGCTGAAATCAAGAGTTAGATGCTCAACCAACTGAGCCACCTAGGCGCCCCACCTAAGTACATTTTAAAATATACAAATAATTTCTGGGCACATAATATTCAACGCATTTAATTTGCATAAAACATAACATAGAATGCCATGTAATATGGAAACATCACAGTCCTCTGTGCCAAAATATAAAAATTCTAAATAAGAAATATCTAAGGATAAATCCTTCAATTTATCATGGCCAGTGTAAGGTTTTTTGTTTCTTTGCTCTTTTATGGTTCAGTTTTTCTCACTTTAAAAATTCCAGATACCGGTGCCTGGGTGGCTCAGCCGGTTAGGTGTCTGACTTTAGCTCAGGTCATGATGCCATGGCTCATGAGTTCAAGCCCTGCATTGGGTCTGTGCTGACAGCTAAGAGCCTGGAGCCTGCTCTGTGTCTCCCTCTCTCTGTTCCTCCCCTGCTTGTGCTCTGTCTCCCTCTCTCAAAAATAAATTAAAACATTAAAAAATAAATAAAGAATAATAAAAATTCCAGGTAACTTGAAAGTGTAGGCTATAGAAAAACTGCCTGATTTATTTTAAATAATAATCGTTAACATTTATTGGGTACATAGAGCTCATTAAACTTACAAAACTCCATTGAGTAAAGTAGTAATATTATTACCTTCCCTTTAAAACGAGGAATCTGAGAGTCAGAGAAGCCAAACAATTTGGCCATGATAATTCAGCGAGGCAGAAGTGGTACTGAAATTTGCAGCTCAGCTCTAAAAGCTCATAATTTTTCTATTCTAAATGCTTTAATTTTCTTATACTTTCATCATTTATTTATATTGGCTTGTTTCTCCATTTATAGGTATTTTTACTAGTACATTATTCAGATAAAGTTTTTTCTTAAAATTTAACAATTTGAAGAGTCAAAATTGAATGTAAAAAGTACTCCCAATTTGTCATAATTTACTTTTATTTTCTGTCTATAACCTATGAGATCATCTGTTGCATAGGAGGAAGATATGAGTTCTTAGCACTGAGTAATGTGTAGAACTGGCAAATCACTTTATCCATTTGAAACTTGAACACCTGGAACTAATATAACACTGTAGACTAACTAGACTGGAATTAAAATAACAAAACTTAAGAAAAGTGAAAACAAAAACAAAAATATAACTTATTTTTTGCAAAATTAGGCTTATATTTCTTATACATCATTTTGAACTTTCTTATCGTTGGAGTTTGTTTAAAGTACTTTTATTTAAATATGTATTAAAATATACCCACATAGAAATAAATAAAAATGTTTGTAGAAATTATGATAGTAACATATTTTTAAGTTATTTCATACACATGAAATTTTCTAAAATTTCAGGCAGGCACTGTGTTACTTTTAAAATCAGGAAATTTTTGATAGTTTCTTATTTTTACATCTGTTTCAATAATAGCATGTCTGAATGAAACATCTATGCTGGATCACCAGAATAAGAGATACTATCTCCCCGATTGAAGATGGTGTCACTGCTGTGTTTGGCAGTGGCTGAGTGATCAGATGGAAAATAGAAAATATATCCAGAGAACAGATTATAATAATCCAATTGGCAAGTGTCCAATTTAATATGCTGCCAAGGGACTTATAAAGTGGAAGGTAAAGTAGACAAGAACTTCAAAGATGAACTATCTTGGAAAACATGGATACTTACTGGGAAGCTTACTGATGTTGCTATTGATTTCTGTAAACCAAAATAAAGGTTATTTAAAAGATTAACAGGTTTTTTTGGGAGGCTAGCATTATCCCTATAATGCTGTTATCTCTTGCCATAATAATATCCATATATGGTTTAGCTTCCATATTATTGACATAATCATGAATGTAATGATACCTATGTTTGTGCCTTATTTTAGATGGGGATTTTAAAAAGTTGTATCATTTAAAATTCAAATAATCGTGTGAGACAAATATTATTCTTTCATAGAGTAAAAAACAAAAAAGCAAAATGCTTTATTATCAAATTTTGTATGATATTGACTATTTCTCTACAAAATGTCACCAGTCAACTATCTGTATTTCCAATAGAACGTTTTCCTTTTTCTATGTCTCTCTTTTATGTGAAACTAACATTTTTCATGCATGGAACAATTCCCAAAATTTTGGGGAAAAGACTAATTTTTAAAAGTCAACTTAAAGGGAATCGAACAAAGGGTAGAAAAAAAGGTTGGAACATGTGGGAGTAGAAACTACCTCAGAGAGGTACAGAAACCCAAAAGGCTACAACTCTTGGTTTAATTTGGGAATCAATGTGGGCAATTATTCTCCATAACCATTTTGCATTAGTAAAAATTGCTCAGCCAACAAATCGATGAGAATCCCATATGCACAAAGCAGTGTGTCACTAGCTTCTTTGTAAGATGTATAGTGTCCAAGAGGGACGGAACAATGGAGAACTGTCACTGGTCCTAAAATATACATAAAGAGGACTACAGAAAACTATAGCTTTGCAAATGGTAGCTAGAAGCTCAGGACATTGAGAAACCGTGAAGTTAATCAGCCAAGGTGTTATCTGTTCCAAGTCAGTCTTCACAGAGGAACAAAACGTTCCAGGTCAGTCTACATTGAGGTCTTACAGTCCTTAAAGAGATTTTTTTTCATTTAGCTTCCCACTAGGCTTAGTCAGAGAATTACATTAGTTTCATGTTCATAGACTCGGGTGTGATTTCGCTAGTGGACAATGACTGAGAGCCACAGGACTACTGTTGATTATGTTTCTGTGTCTGCCTTTAATAACCTTATTGTGCCCAAAGGGAAAGACTTTAGATTTCCAGTTGTGCAAAAAATATCCAGTAAGACTCTTCCATTTCACCCTCAGATAAGTTTACTCTTAAATTAATTCTATACTGCTCATAGATAAGAAATGGACATGAAAATGTGAATACATAAAATCTCTTTTAATGTTTATCCATTGTTAAAGAGGCCATGAATTTTAATGGGATGATCCTAGATTTTTTAAGACAAAAAAACAAAATATGTCATGTTTAGCCTGCTATTAATAATAGAATGGCTTTTTGAAAATTAATTTGTTTGGCTTCAATTTCTTTATCTGGAAAAGAGATCTTTCTCACTTTCTTTTTTCTTCTTCTCCTTTTTTTTTTTTTAACAGCTGTGAAAATGAAATATCTAGCGTAGATCCTGATACACAGCAGAGCTAAATAAATGGTAGCCCTTGGTATTATTAGATACTAAAAAGGTAAAAAAAATAAATAAATAAAACAAACCCAAAACACAAAATGAACAAAATAAACATGCAATATGTTAGAAATTGGCAGTTTCATACAAAAGTTGTCTTTTTCTTCTATGAGAAGGGTAGGAGATAACAGACAATTGTTTCCAAAGTTAAGGTTTGTCAGAGGGAAAAGAATTCAGTCAGTGGTTTGCAGTTTATCTCAAGAAAAAAAAAAAAGTGTCACGTTGTTAGGCCTAAATGCAGTCAAGTAGAACAATGTTGCTTCATTTCACCCGGTCAAATGGGGCAGCGGAACATTTTTTTTTTCAAATCATTAACCAGGCAGTCTTGCAAATGTAAAGTTACAAGAAAAGTAGTTTGACACACAGTTCCCTTGCTTAACTTCTTTTCTTCTCAAAAGACTCTATTTGTCACGTTGAATAGCACATCTACATCAATGGATTTTAAATAGAGAGCCAAGAATATTTTTTATTATAAAAAGGCTCAAACAAAAGCTGTGATAAATTTTCAAGAAAGTCATGACTTTAAGAAATGTTTACCTTTTATGGTAAACCTAACTTTTTTTTCTTCTTTGAGGAGTTTTATTAAAAAATTCTAGACTGAAGTGGTTAAGAAAATAAAATGGTTTACTTAGAATTTTGAATATAGACATATGTGTGTTAAATCTACTTTTACAAGTCCAGTTAATTTACAAAAGCATATAAGTACAAAGAATCACAATTTTCTGAATTTCCCATACAATGAGTTATTAAATAGATCGGGATTTGAAAGACATGTGTGCTTGATTAGCACGTACCCGATAAGACAACTTAAGAGTACCCAGTATGTTTTTAAGGATATTTTTAAAGTTTACACCATTTTCTTTTGTGGTTTTACATGTTTTGAATTTCTTCCAAATCGTAACAGATTTTCAGGGATCTGTTCTCTGTGCTGCATTGGTCCTTCTACCCTTGTGAGCCCAGAGGCCAGAACAGCAAGTCAGGGAGGATTTTTTCCATTCCTCAAAACCTAAGGAAAAGGTGCCCGCTGGAGTTAGAAATAACTTGAGATCAATGACTTTTTCTTTCCTACCTTGGAAAATACTTTCTCCTTTTGGGGATGGAAATGTCTTTAACTGTTATTCTATGCCTGTTCCACTGTCGTAATTTAGAAGCTGATAACTTGTTTCTAGCTTATTGGGTCCACAATTGGAGACAAATTTGCCCCAGGATTGATTGTACTCAGAGATTTAACCACACTTGATTTAGGTGGGCATTTGGAATGTCTGTGCCAATAATTAGATTAGATTTGGGACTCCTAGTCCATGCTCTGATGGGTTGAAACTCTTGGACACTTAGAGTTTAATGCATTTTGCATATAGGTTAGACATGAATTTTTGAAGGCTGAGGACAGACTATAATTGTTTAATGAGTGCCATCCCCTGCAAATTATATCTGTGACCTAGTTGCTGAGAGCTTTCGTGCATATTATTTTATATGGAGAAGATGAATTTATAGATGTGATTAAATTAACTCTAGATACTCTTATCCTGGATTATCTATGTGGGCCCTAAATGCAATCACATGTATCATTTTTAAGTAGTAGTAAGTAAAAGCTTGGAAAGGCACAAATAAAAAAGAGACGGTAATGTGATCATAGAGGCAGAGAGTGAAGTGGTATGGACATAAGCCAAGAAAGGCCAGAAGCTGGAAGAGGCAAGGAATACTTCTCTAGAACTTCAAGAAGGAGCATGGCCCTGCCACCACCATGATTTCAGCACCCTAAAACAATATTGAACTTCTAGCCTCCAGAACCATGAGAAAATAAACTTCTATTGCTTTAAGCCACCAAATTTGTGATAATTTATTGCAGCAGCCACAACAACCTGATACAGAGGAAGATCTGCCTAAATTTATGTTGCCTATCCCTGTCTCATAGCCTCAGTCAGTCAGATGTGACACAAACGACTACCTGATCAAATTTGTGCCAGCGAGACACTGTACTGTTCCCCTAACAATCTGGCATAGAGACTAGGTAACTATCTCACAATTTTTCCATTAACTTCAATATTTATTATGTGAACACAGTAACAGACACAACTAGATACCACTTAGTCCGTAAGGATTTCTATGCCCTATTTCTTGATTAGATATGTCCACAAATTATCAGTCATCATGGGAGAAAGAGCTCACTTTGAATTCTTAAGTGTGATAAAATATGTGCATTCTTGATAGGTTTCTGAGAAGCCCAGATACACCTATTACATATGTGATGCTCAATTAGGAAGTGATACCTACGCAATGATTTTTAAACCTGTAACTACGGATTATTATAAGGAGGATATTGTCGCATCCATTACCAGAAGCAAAATAGGAAAGTTATTTGGCCATATCCAGTGTTAATGGAATTCGATATTAAATGGCAGTCACAGCAATAGCTTCACCAAATCAGCTCCATCGATCAACCCAGCTCCACTATTAACTTCATGTATTTGTGTTTGCTCCTGTTTTTAAGATTTTTTTTAATGTTTATTATTTTTGAGAGAGTGCAAGCAGAGGAGGAGTAGAGGGAGGGGGACAGAGCATCAGAGCAGGCTCAGTGCTGACAGGTTGACAGCAGGAGCACCATGTGGGGCTAGAACTCACCACCTGTGAGATCATGACCTGAGCCAAGTTGGATGCTCAACCGACTGAGCTACTCAGGCGCCCCAGTTGGTTCCTGCTTCTTTTTGAAGTCTCCCAAAACAGTTCTCAGAGTTTCCACAAACAACACAATTTCTTTCCAGTATATTTCTCTTCTTTGTGCAAAGAGGAATCTAGGCTGATACAAGAGATAGGGAAAGTCATACCACACTTTCTGAACTGCATGGAAAAAAAGATGTGCTAACAGGAAAGAGTTAAGTCATTTGACGATGAAAAATAGGCAAGAGTCTGAAAAATATCCTTTTTGCTATTCTGCTTCTAGGGCCTTTCTTAGGTACAACTTCATGTTTACACTTAGAGTTTGTATAAAAACATTGTACTGTTTTACTTTTAAGCTTATTTTTGTTGATTTCCATTATTGGCATTTGAAATGTACAAGCCACATTGAATTTTAAACCTGAATTAGAAATACAACTCTTACATAAAACTTTGTAATACTTTATTAGATGGAAATTATAGAATCTAAAACATAAAACTTTGAAGTTCACCTATTTATTAATTTTAGGTGCTAAGACATTTAAAGTATATAAAATAAGCAAATTATTTTGTAATTGTGTAGTAATATAATTGTATGGAAGTATCTACATCTTTTTAAAAATCAAAATCTCAGCTCCTCATCAGTTTTGTTTTAAAAATCTTATAGGGTTTTCTTTTAATTTTTTAAAATTTTCTTTTAATGTTTATTTATTTT
The DNA here is from genome assembly GCA_004023785.1 of Mungos mungo. Classification (NCBI taxonomy): domain Eukaryota; kingdom Metazoa; phylum Chordata; class Mammalia; order Carnivora; family Herpestidae; genus Mungos; species Mungos mungo. Next base: position 339,813 of record PISW01000985.1, read on the forward strand.
GGAGAGAGACAGAGCACAAGCAGGGGAGGGACAGAGAGAGAGGGAGACACAGAATCTGAAGCAGGCTCCAGGCTCTAAGCTGTCAGCACAGAGCCCAATGTGGGGCTCAAACCCATGAACCCTGAGATCATGACCTGAGCCAAAGTCAGACACTCAATCCACTGAGCTCAACCCACTGAACTAGGTGTCCCACTTTTAATTTTTAAAATAGTTTTGTAACTTTTAACTATTTTGTGATATTATATCTCAAATGATTTGGTATGGCATCATGAAGTATTTTTAATGAGATGGTCTATTATAATACCATTGTGTTGGTAACTATTAGACTCCGTTACATCTTGTCATAGTTGTGAAATAGATTATTAAAACATTTAATTTCCATAGCATAGTTATTTATCAGATGGACATCACATCCACATATACTTAAGGATCCTGTTTTTGAGTAATATGTTTAGTTAACAGCTATATTAAAAAAAAGGGCATGCTATTATAGTATAGAATATTCAAAAGACTTGATCCAATAATTTCATTCAAATTTAAATTTAATAAAACCCTTGAAAATGAGCAATAATAACATTTATTTGAAGTATTTCATAGATAGCTAATAGTAATTAATAAATAATGGAAAAGTTTGAATTATAGAAACTTAAACATAAAGAATTATTATTTGGATTTCTGGTTTTGGTGGCAGTGGTGGTAGTGGTGGAGTGTGTGTGTGTGTGTGTGTGTGTGTGTGTGTAATACATAAAATCAAATGTAATAAGGGAAATGAAAGTTCTTTCTAGAAATGCAGTATTTTTTGACTGTACAAATCACTCAAATTCATGAAAATTTAAAAAGTAAGATAAGAAAAGACATGTTTGACTTGAATCATAATAGAAAAGTCACTAAAATGTATTTAACTGACAATGTCATGCTCTTGCCAACTGATTTTGGCCATACATGGTGAAATGCTGGCCAAGTACTCTAGCAATGATGGATAGCAGTAATGCCAAACAGTCTAACAGCAGTTGAATACAGTTGATGCTGAATATTTATCCTGGCTTTAAATTCTATTGCATAGAAATGTTTAGTTTATATGCACAGACTGAAAAGATAGGTTTCATTTCTGATATCTTCCTCTTTTTGATTTTAGAAAATATTTCTTAATGCAACTAAAAGTACTATGTAGATTATTTCTTTGTTTGCTACATTGTAAAGACTTGGGAATATTCACCTTATTTAATCAAAATGTATTGTTTTTCCTGAGATATTTGGTTTGATGGTCACTACAGCAGGGAAAATTAGCTAATGATTTTATGACACTTTAAGATCCATGGATTAATATATTATAGCCTTAATAGTGTTTCGAAATTAAAACCAACAGAAAATGAAGTGTAAAAGTGTAAACATAAGGAAAACTAATTAAGATTTCTTTTCTAACATAATAACAAATGGAGGTGGTGAAATTTGTGTAAGGGTAGAATTAGTAGGCTAACTTCCACCCAGATAACTGGATATATGTGTATGTCCTCATGGACAATGCCTCTTCAGTTGAGTAACTTGAGATCCTGCTTAAATTCACTGTACATAGGTCCACACAGGGAGAATGTGGAGTATTCTAGATGCAGAATTTTTGAATGTCACTGAAGTTAGGTCAATATCAATTCAAACTAGATTTTATAAATTTAGGGTATTAAATAAAATCTCTATAGTAATAATAAAGAGAATATGTCAATAATATACCAAATAAATGATATGAAATGGAATTCAAACAGTTCTACAAAAAAATCAAGTAAATATGACAGAAGACAACATTGAAGGAAACCAGAATTAGAGGAGTATAAGATATACCAAATAACTCAGCAAAATGGCAGAAGTCATGCCTTATTAGTAATTACAGTAGTGTAAATGGATAAAATTCTCCAAGCAAAAGACAGATATCGGCAAAATGGATATTTTTATATGATCCAACTATATGTTGTCTGCAAAAGAATACTTCTGACCAAGATAAGTGGAAGAAAAGTATATTCCATGCTAATATAAAGAGAAAAGTGGTGGCTGTATTTATAGCAGATAAAATAGATTTTAAGTCAAAAACTGTTACAAGAAACAGTGTATCAGTTATACACTGATACATGATTAATTCATCAAGAATACGTAACATTTATAAACATACATGCAAAGCAACAGAGCCCAAAATATATGAAGAAAACACTGGCAGAATTGAAGGGAGAAATATACAAAGTTACAGTGATAGTTGGGCATTTCAAGACACGACTTTGAATAATGGATTGAATACTTAGACAGAAAATCTATAAGGAAATAGAGAACAACAGTATAAACTAAATAGATATAATAGACGAATACAGAACGCTCAACACCAAAACAGCAGAATATACATTTTTCTCAAATATACTTGGAAGATTCTCCAGGTTACATCATATGTTAAGCCAGAAAATAAGTCTCAATAAATTTGAAAAGATTGAGATCATATTAAGTATCTTTCTAACCACAACAGAATAAAACTAGAAATCAACAATAGAAAGAAAAGAGAAAAATCCACTGATGTGTGGAAATTAAGCCACAAACTCTTACACAACCAATGAGCCAAAGAAGGAATCACAAGGAAAATAAAAAAATATTTAGAGACAAATGAAAATTAAAACACAGTTTATTATAACTACGACAAGTAGAAAAGGAACATTTATAGTTACATAGCTATATCTCTATATCAAATAAAATAATCAAAACAACAAACTTGCTTGAGGAAGTAGAAAAAGAAAAGCAACTAACTGAAAGCTAGCAGAAGAAAGGAAATGATAAAAATAAGAATTGAGATAAATGCAATAACAAACAAAAAAAATAAAGAGAATCAACAAAATCAAAATTTGGCTTTTTGAAAAAAGTCAACAAAACTAACAAACGTTTTTTATTAATTTTTTTATTTATTTTTGAGAGACAGAGAAAGACAGGACAAACAGGGGAGGCTCAGAGAGAGAGGGAGATACAGAATCCAAAGCAGGCTCCAGGCTCTGAGCTAGCTGTCAGCACAGAGCCCGATGCGGGGCTTGAACCCACGAACTGTGAGATCATGACCTGAGCTGAAGCCTGATGCTTAACCTACTGAACCACTCAGGCACCCCAGAACTAACAAACCTTTAGTTGCACTTTTTGAAAAGGGTAAAAGAGAAGACACAAATCATCACAATCAGAAATGAAAGTGGGAACATTACAAGTGAACTTACAGAAATAATAAAGAATAGTAAACTTTATGAAAATTTATACTCTAAGAAATTAGATAACATAGATGCATATTACATAACTGCAACTTTATGCCAGTTTAACAGTTCTCCATTGCTTCCCATCCCACTCCTGGTCCCTGGTAACCACTGTTCCATTGTCTGCTTCCAGGAGTTTAACTATTTTAGAGATCTCAGATAATTGGAATCATACAATATTTGTCCTTTGTGACTGGATTATTTCACTTAGCATAATGTCCTCCAGGTTTATCAACATTGTCTCAAACGGCAGGAGAGTGAGTATCTCAAAGAAACATCTTCTATTTTCATGGCAGTATTATTCACAATAGCCAAGGTATTCAAACAACCCAAATGCCCATCGACAGATGATTGGATCTAGAAAATGTGGAAATAAGTGAAATATTATTTAGCCTTAAGAAAGGAGGAAATTCCGTGTGTTCTCATAATGTAACCTCATCTCCTCAGATAATTTGAAAATTTTCTGCTTCTTTTTATACTTAAATTCTCATTTTACCCAATAATCTAAAATAAAACTTATGGGGTGCCTGGGTGGCTCACTTGATTAAGCATCCCACCTCAGCTCAGGTCATGTGCTGACAGCTCAGAGCCTGGAGCCTGCTTTGGACTCTGTGTCTCCCTTTCTCTCTGCTCCTCCCCTATTCATGCTCCGTCTCTCTCTGTCTCTCAAAAATAAGTTTAAAAAGTAAAAATAAAATAAAATAAAACTTATGGTTACATAATAAAAGTAAATGTCTACAATACATGCATGTAGCTAGATGCATTTAGAACTATTTTGAAGGCTGAATTTTAGGAATATTTTTTCTTAAAATATGGATTATGTGATAATTACAAAATTCACTTTGCGACTCCTGGAAAATATCTCTCAGAAATGAAAAGTTATTCTCCAGGGCAGGAAAAACAGGACACATTTTCATCTAGTTAGAAGGATATGTCTGAGTTGGTGTGACTTTCAATATGGTATATCACATAAACGGTATATATTTATTTCATAGTTTAAAGAAGCACCTCAAAAATCTAGAATCTTCTGGGGCACCTGGGTGGCTTAGTCTGTTGAGTGTCCGACTTTGCCTCAGGTCATGATCTTACAGTTCGTGGGTTTGAGCCCCGTGTCAGGCTCTGTGCTGACAGCTCAGAGCCTGGAGCCTGCTTCCAATTCTGGGTGTCCCTCTCTCTCTGCCCCTCCCCTGTTCATGATCTGTCTCTCTCTGTCTCTCAAACATAAATAAATGCTAAAAAAAATTCTTTAAAATCTAGAATCTCCCTTAAGAAAGTCTGGGAGTGCAGGAAGATTTTCTCAGAATATTTTGTGAATATTTGTATTACTCCGAATTAAAAAAATAGGTAACTTGCAAAATAATTTTTGGAGACCCTTTAAAATATAGAGAATCATGGTCTCAACAGCTGCAGTGCATTACGACAGGTATAAGAGATTTGCTTAACTTCCAAATGAAAACATCCTGTCATATATACTAAGAAATTATGAAGCAAAAAATCATTTTAAATATGTCTCTGATGTTAAATGTAGTTTTTATGGATTCTTGGACTTGCAAGTTTTGATTTGTAATTAATTTATAATTTTCATATAAGCAACTCAATGTAACCAGCTCCAGAATGTGAAAATAACACTGTTCTTCATGGATATGGCTCTTTCAATTCTACTATTTTGAATGGCAAGAATACATACTATTTGCATGTTTAAGGGGGTGACCTTTTCAACATGGGTCAGAACTAAAATAGCACTGAGGTATATATATTTGAACAATATATTAATAATCACTATTAATCCTACCTATCTGAAAATTTGGTGGAGACAGGTAGAGACATGCATATCTGCTTATGCTGACCTATAATTTCTAATTACTGATATGAAATAAACTACATAATACACCAGAAAAGAAGGATTAAAAAGTCAAGTAGTACAAGGACAGAAAAGAAAAAAAAAATGCAGTTGAGAAAACAGAAGATGTGGCTAAATAATCAGAGATATGTTGTCAGCCTTGTGTTAGCTTGCAGCCCAAGTTCACTCAACCAGAACGCATTTCTGGGTGTCTTTCACTCACTAAGTTATTGGTCTGAGCAACCAAATTCTCCACAAGCTTTAGCTAAATAAATGGGGTCAGGACCTAAATAAAACTGTTTTATGAAAATTAGCATTAATTCAAAATGTTAGAACTACAGCTGTTTCTCTAAACAAACTGAGCTAAGACTTTTCATCATTCATGGAACTGGACTATGAGGCATTAATTGTAAAAAAAAAAATAGCTTTGTAAATGTTTTCTACCACATATTTATTTCTGTATCTGAAAGCAAAAAATCTGTAAAGTTTTTGTAAGTGGTTTGAGCTCCACAGAGTTGTATAAACTGGATAGAACCAAGGTCAAATATTTATAAAGGTGAAAAAACAAAATTCCTTTTATGGCTTAAAAAACCCAATAAAATTGATTAGTCATCAGACACAAAAATTAAAATAATTTAAGGTATAATTTTAATGTGTAAGTGGGAAATTTTTACTCTCAATTCAAAACCTATTATTAGAACATTTGCTTCATTTCTAGACCTACATTAAGCCACACATAAAAATAAAAATGTTCATTTACCCTTGAAGGTGTTTACACTGTTATAAAAGAAAAAATTATACAAGTAAAATGTGTGTATAATATACATATATACTATATAACATATATATATATAGCTCCATTAACTTAGGTAGCAAATAATCATTTATGATTATAATATACGAGGGATTAATAATGCCTCAGTACATCTAGTTTCACGAAATTCATTATACAACATCAGAGACACCATCTTAGGATTTGAGGACAAAGAGGCGACGTTAGCCCTTCCGTCCAAAGTAGTTGGTACCCAGGATTTGGGGTTGTGGCAGTGAGGAAAATTGTGAAAGCAAATTAATAACTTTAATACTATATAGTGTTTAAAATTATTAATGTCTTTTTGAGAGAGACAGAAGATGAGCGGGGGAGGGTTAGAGAGAAGGGGACACAGAATCTGAATCAGGCTCCAGGCTCTGAGCAGTCAGCACAGAGCTGGATATGGGGCTCCAACCCATGAACTGCGAGCTAATGACCTGAGCAGAAGTTAGATGCTTAATCGACTGAGCCTCCCAGGTGCCCTAATACTATATAGAGTTTTAAATATAAATATCTGTAAAAGTGAAGTCAACCATTTTACTGGAACCTTCTTTGGAACTTTAGAGACTATTAGTAGAAAGTGACCTGATGCTTTTTTTTTTTTCAAGTTTACATATACTTGACACACAATATTGTATGAGTTTCAAGTCTACCACATAGAGATTTAGCATTGATATTTGTGATTCTCAGGAGAGACCTGTCTACCATCTGTCACCTCACAAAGTTATTACAAATAACTAACTCTATTCCATATACTTGACATTGGATCCCGTGTCTTATCTGTCTTATAACTGGAAGTTTGTTCCTTTTAATCCTCTTCTCCTTTTTGACCCTCCTCCCCCTCCTTCCCCTTTGCCACCACCAGATTGTTCTCAGTATCTATGAGTTTGTTTCTGTTTGTTTGTTCATCTGCTTTGTATTTCAGATTCCACATGTAAGTGAAATCATTCAGTATTTGTCTTTGTCTAGTGACTTGATCTTTAATTAGTACAGAAGAATTATTCATTTAGCACACAAGTAGGTGCGGGTGAGGTGTTCACGGCAGAGTAAAGACCGCATGAACATTTAAATCCTCTTTGACAGATAAACGCATGCAGAGGATGAGTAGACTGACAAGGCTGAGTGTAGGGCCTGGAGACCACGGGTCCCTGTACACCGTGCTAAAGATTTTAGAGTTTTCTGCGCCAGTGAGGAGTCACTGAGTGCTTTTGAAAAGGGAAGTAGTGGTAGGCTGTAAACAACCATCACAAATTACTTCTTTCATCCATTGTTTTTCATTGCCCATCCTTTGTACCTAGGTTGGCCATGTGACTCAGTTTGGCCAAAAAAGAAATCTGACAAAGCTGATTTAGGCGGAGACTTGAAAACCGCTTTCACTAATAAGGATAGCTTTCACTGCTGTTTTTGGAATCTTGTGACTGATACCATGAGATAAAACCCAGGACAGCCTGCTCAATGCCAGACATGTCAGTCACGCCATCTTAAATCTTATAGCTACCAGTTGACCTACTTACTACCTGAGAATAGATGAAGGAGAAAATCCAAAATTTTTCAGTCAAGTGAATCCAGACCTGGAAAAACTGCTCTGCCAATCGACAGAATCACCACTGAAATGCTTGTTGTCAGGCACTAAGTTTTAGAGGTGCTTTGCTACATAGCAAATACTGATGCGAGTATTCACTACATTTTTTTTTAATGTATGGAGTATACACTAAGGGGATAAAAAAATAGAACATAGATGTGTTAGCAATTACAAAAATTATCTTTGGAAAAGATCGATAAAACCAGAATTTAGCTATTTCAATGATGGTAGGTTGGAAGAAAGAGATTAGAAATATGGTTCAGGGGCGCCTAGGTGGCTCAGTTGGTTAAGCCTCTGACTTTGGTTCAGGTCATGATCTCATGTTTGTGGGTTCAAGCCCCATGTCAGGCTCTGAGCTGTCAGCACAGAGGCTGCTTCTGATTCTGTGTCTCCCTCTCTCTCTTCCCCTTCCCGCTCATGCTCTGTCTCTCTCTGTCTCAAAAATAAATAAAACATTTAAAAAATTAAAAAAAAAAGAAATATGGTTCAGAGCTAAATTCAACAGGACTCATGATTAATTAAATAGCTGTAAGAAAACGAAAAGTTCAAATGTGACCTTAAGATTTCAATGTGAGATACACTTACATAGCAGTGGAGCCCAAGGAGGTGAAGATAATCAAAGAAAATAATTTTAAGTGAGCTTATGTTATGCAAGTTATTCTTCTTTTTAGAAGACCATGCTAACACAAATCTAAATTGTTCCATGCAAGTCTACTAAACATCATTTATTTGGATTTCCCCAGCCATTTAGGTGGCCAAGAAAACAAGACTATCCAATCTCTTATAACCTACCCTTGACATATCCATCAACATTGAATGAATATAGTGGGACTTCATTTATTTGGTCATGGTTGAAATTTGAATGAAATGGAATTTTTACTGTATGCCAAAGTTTATCTTAAAGAAAAAAGAGTATTGGCATTAATTTTTAAAATTTTCATATTTCACCTCAACTTTTTACCCCATTGTAAAAATCAGGAAATGCATCTCTGTTTGTGATGCAAAGTAAAGTGATTGAAATTATGTTTTGCCTATGTCAGATCTGTTTCAGAGCAGATTATTTCTCCACAGGACTAATTAATGACAGGCTCATTAAGATAATTTAACAGTTGCATACATTCTCTCTCAAATTTACTGTTCACACTGGTTGGCAAGTGAGAACTAAGTCACTCTGGAGGAACTAGTAAATAAAAAATCAGTGTCAGAATAAACAAACCAAGGTTGTTTGTTTATTAACACTGTTATAAGACTACTAATCTATTACCCAACAATGGACATATCTAAAAATCAAGTGACTAAAATCATCAGTTAGAACTATAATGGAACCATGTAGGTCAATTGCAAAATAAAGCATATGAAAACTAGAAGATGTGCCCTGCTATCTTTGCCTGAAAAACTTATTTTCTTAAATTTGATTGCATCATAAATTAAACTTACTAGAGTCTTAATCTGTGCCTATGAAATAGATACAAAAAACGTTCCATTGTTTTAGCTCATCATGAACTTCACAAGGGCTCTACCAAGGGCCCTTGAAAACAATCTATAAAATGCAAATGCTCTAAAAAGTGAAAATCCACAAAAGTTGAAACAGATCAATACATTGTATACCTTAACATTTTTTTGCTCATGTAGTGTGGTGTATGGAACAAAAAAATGAAACCCACATTGTACTCTCTAACACTTAAAATGTGGATATGCTTATTCTACTGAGATGTCTTATGGAATTTTAAAAGCAATTTAGATGCATGACTAGAAAACTTTCTAAAGAAGCTCTTCTTCCAGAAGATATAGTTTGAGACAGGTGATGTACCTGCAGCTGATAGGTAGGCTTTTAGAACTATTTGTCTATGCATCTCTCCTCCAATAGAGCGGCAGTTGAATAAATACCATGATGAATTTTCTTTTCTTTCCCCATAGATATGATAATGCTACTTTATCTTACTGTTTATATTATTATACAATGAGTTAGTTCAGATGAATTGATATTTAGCATTCAGGTGATTATGAATATCAAATATCAGGAAGGAAGGTTAAAGTAATGCATTAAAATTAAAGAATTTATTACTTTAATCAGTTTCACACAGTATACAAATGTACTTCAGAGCATGTAAATTCAATGATGTGAGAATTATTTAAAGTTGTATGTTTTCCTCTTCTAAATTTCAAATATTCAGGAATGATGTTAATAGGGAAAGGAAGTATTTTTCATGCTAAATGAAAATATGTCAACTTCCCTCTCTTCAGTACATATGATGCTCTGTTATTTCTTTGAGTTTCTGTTTAAATTTTTGTGCTTCGCTTTGCTATCATTATTTTGAAAACTTAAGATCACTCTTCACTTCCCAAATAAAAATGAACATATATTCTAGTTGCTTAGAAGCTCTTTGAAGGTATACCTTGGTTTCAGGGTTTCATTCTGTTACTAAGCAAATTATCAATAGGCATCCAATTTCCTACTTCAAAATTGTGTACACTAATCATGTAAAATATTCCAAAATTATACATTTCGAAAGTGACATTGTTAAATGGATTGCTATATGATAGTCATTTAGAGAAACAAAGTATTTTGCCCAGTTTCCTTCCACTTCATTTCTAGAATACAGTAGGATATTTCTGATTAATGTGTTTGAGACTGTGAATACAATTTTTAAGCCATTACTAAATGATAGTCAGTCAATTGCTTTCTTTGTTTATGTTCAAAGTTCTGGATATATTGCCAGGAAGGCTCATGTGGTTGGAAAATGTTTTTCAAGAAAAAGAAAAAAAATGAAAAACCATCATTTTAAATTTGATTTTCAGTGTATTTCAATAAGCCTTTATTCAACCCTCAGGACAGTTAAAATACTAGTGATTAAATAGTAACATACTCCAAAATAAAAAACTTTCTATTAAAAAGGAAGATTCATATTGTCTTGATATAGAAGGAAAACCTAAAATTACATCTAATTCCACTTTGACTGATATTCATGTTTTCCATATATCTATTATTTATATTGTTACTATATACATTTTTTAAATTTTTTAAATGTTTTTAAATTTATTTTTTGATAGAGAGAGACAGTGTGAGTAGGGGAGGGTCAGAGAGAGAGGGAGATACAGAATCTTAAGCAGGCTCCAGGCTCTGAGCTGTCAGCACAGAGCCTGACACAGGGCTCGAACCCACGAACTGTGAGATCATGACCTGAGCCGAAGCCAGACGCTTAACTGACTGAGCCACCTAGGTGCCCCTTTATACATTTTTTTTAATGTTTTCTTTATTTTTGATACAGAGAGAGACAGAGCATGAGAGCGGGAGGGGCAGAGAGAGAAGGAGACACAGAACCGGAAGCAGGCTCCAGGCTCTGAGCTAGCTGTCAGCACAGAGCCTGATGCAGGGCTTGAACCCACGAACATGAGATCTGACCTGAGCCGAAGTCGGAGGCTTAACCAACTGAGCCACCCAGGAGCTCCCCTATATACATTTTTAAATGGCAAGGTCAATTATAGGTTGTTCCGTATAGCAGTTCATATTGTTTGATTTTTAAAAACAGATATTTCAGTAGTGAATTGCATTTTGGTTGCTCTTATAACATTCTCAGCGATGTTGCAATACACATAAGCAAGAGAACCAGTAAAAGGAAATATCAACTGTTGAGCTATGTATAATTTTGAATATTCAATTCAAACAATATCACATTTGAAATATTACTGTTCTATCAAAATGTAATGGCTATTGAAAATTTATAATGAGACTTTGAGATATTATTTAAATAATAGAGTCATAAGTACTCCAATTCTGTTTTAGAATCTTTCAGTAAATAATCTTGAAAGATATAGGAAATACACATATAATAAATTGTTCAAATGCATCTCACAAATATATTTTACTGTATAAGTTAATGTTAGAAGGTAAACATATTACAGACATTTTTTTTATCTTCATACCTATTTTATTGAAATATTTTGTGGAAATGAGAGCTAAATTTAAGGGCTTTTGTTATGTATGATGGTGATAAGAAGAAGGTATCTTGATAAAAAAAAGATACATGTTAGGATATCATTTACAATTTCAGTTTTACATTTTGAATACACAGTTATATTCTTTTACTTATGAATTATCAAATTGTGATTTTATAGAAATTAGTCCATAAAAACCTAACTTAAATGAAAATATGCCATATAATGTTTTAATGATCACTTGTGATAATTTAGTATAAAATAATACAGTAGCAAAATGAGTATTATGCCCTGGTGTTTGGATAATCAGTTTTTTTTTTGTTTGTTTGTTTTACTGACTGGTTTACAAATATTTAGAAAAGTGAGATCCATAATCATTCTTCTCTGTCCCATTTATTAGCACTTTCTCCTTAGAGCCTCTGATTATGAGGGTCCCTTTTACCTTAAGACATAGCCTGGTACAGTTCCTTCACTTTACCCATGATGAAACTGATGTGTAAGGAACCTGGGTGATGCGAGTCTAGATCTAGATCACAAAGCCAGTTAGTGGCAGAACTGAATTTCCAAAGTCTAATGTATGCTCAGAGTTGACACATTCCAATTCCAAGTTAACCATGTTAGGAGTGGAAGAATAAACATGTTAAAACAAAACAAATGATATTCATTAAAAAATGGATAAATAAAATGGAAGGATTTAAGAATATTTCTTTTTTTTTTCTGGTTTTACATCATCTAAGTGTATTCTAGGCTGGCCATACAAATAAATCATGTGGTTAACTATAAAAGCTGATTTGATTTAAAAAAAAAAAAAGGATCAGTTTAAACCCCGTCCCTCCCCAACTTTCCACTCTTCAGCCCAAGGAGGGAGACGGAAAGCCTCCGCTCTTCTATGCAGGAAGGCCAGGCAATTCTAAGTGCCTCCCCCAAGAATATACAATCCAAAAAGAGGTGGGGAAGAGAGCAGTTAGCTTGGAAACACAGTTGGCCTGAACATAGGGGTTGGGGTGCATTAGGGCTGCTAACTTGAGACAAAAGCAATTCTTGCTCTACTTCCCAGAGCAGAAAGTCGGATGTTTCTTCCTGGAACATTTTAGGCCCATGAGTCCCTCTGTCCTGCCTGGGGCTCCTGGTCAGCCCCTACCTGAACATGTCCCTTTGCCATCATTCCCATAAGGTCGGCCTCGTGAAAACCTTGGGGGCCTGGAGGAAACTTTCATGAAACAGTGACCAATAAACACTCAGCGGTGTGGTGTTTGTGCTAAGTCAGAACACCGGATCCTGTGCATCACATTTCCTATCCAGGCTTAAGGCTATTTATGAGACAGGATTTGAAGAAACCCTCTACTCCAGGGAGTTCACATCACTCATATCACTTTGGAAACAACTCCCCAGATATATGACTGGCTTTTTTTTTTTTTTTTTTTTTTTTTTTTTTTGCTTCAGGCTACTTTCAGGGTGTAATGGCTAAAACAAAGGGTCATATTGATTCATAGTTTTGTGGGGTTCCCCCCGCCCTGTTAATTGGGAACCTGGCTTGGGAATTTCTGTCTTAGAAATAAGTCTTTATGTTCTTTCTACTCCTAAATTTCATCTTAATGGCCCCCAAATTGGTCTCTGCCTTAGCACAATTGAAACACTATGTGGATGGGCAGGCTCTTGTAATCGGCTTCTGACCTCAAGCTGCAGCTCTGCAGAAGTCCTGCAATGTAGGATTTTGTCACATTTCTCATCCTGAATTTCATGACCGTGAGCATTTAGGACAGGCCTGGGAGATCAGGGTATCCCCAGGTCCCCTTCTTATGCCTTTCTTGTATTTTGCTTTGGCTCACATCATTTTTAATTGTGATACAGTGATAATCCAGTTCTATCCATCTCCACAGGCTTCAGTTTATGGATTGAAAGCAAAAAGACAACAAAGATTGTATCCACTAAATCTTCCTTATTCTCTGCTTCCAAGGAACCAATTTCAACCTGTGTGCATGTCTCAATTTTGTGCCACCTTTGACAGTGATAGAAAGTGTTTGTTTTACCATGTTTTCCATTGATCCAAAGTACGTAAGACATTACCTAGGTCACAAAATAAAATAGCTTATGGTTTAGACTTTGTAGGCCTGCATTACAAGGGTCACTAACTTCTCACCCCAACATACAGGGGTCTTCATTTTCTCCCTCAATTGTTTCTATCTTTAAGTCTGTAATTATTCCACCTTAACTTCAGTATTACAGTCTAAATATTTTATAATTCTTTTTAAAATAAGTGACAAAAAAATCTAATGATGCTGATTTAAGGGATATTCACTATTAGCCATATTCAATATTGAGGGCTTATTATAAGCTGGACATGGTGATGTTATCTTTAATGCATCGAATGGTCAAAAATACCTTGCAAAGTAGATATTATAATCCCTGATTTTTAGATAAGTAATGTGAATCATGGAGAAATTAAGTAAATTACCTGAAGTCTACGCGTTGTTGCTGGGATATGGCCTAGTGCTGTCTGACAAAAGAATGTATCTTCTTAATCACTCCGTATGTATACATTTGCCTCCAAATATAGCAACCTTCTTCCCGATTAACCTGCCATATCGGCCACAGATATTCTTCTCGGGTTTCTGTCTGCTGTTCATTTATTTATATTGGAAGTGTTTTGCTTGTCAGTCAGATTCACCTACATCATTATTTTTTATATGATGTTTGTCTTTATAAAGCTATGTACTTTTACATTACAAGAGAATTGGTATTTACATTATAAGAAAATTCTAATGTTTTATGTTCTAAGTCTTATTTTGATTTGTTAAATGATACATGCATATATTTTACCCAAAGCTTAGACTCTTATATCAATACCATGTGCTTAAAATTCTACTTAGTTTTATGAATTTTACATGTCAATTTATTATCAAATAAATTATTATATGTAATTTTTGTTTCATTACTGAAACTTATATTTTTGTCATTTTGCCAGTAATACATGCATTTAATTTGCCAGATTTCAAATGATTTAAGATATTCAAATAAAACATTCCCATGATTTATTATGTTTATAAAAAGTTTAAATTTAGCATTGTTATTCAAATTTCATTAAATTATATCTTAATTAAGAGTAAGTGATATCTTGGGGCACCTGGGTGGCTCAGTGGTTGAGTGTCCGGCTTCAGCTCAGGGCATGATCTCACGATTCGTGGGTTTCAGCCCCATGTCAGGCTCTGTGCTAACAGCTAGCTCAGAGCCAGTAGCCTGTCTTCAGATTCTGTGTCTCCCTCTCCCTCTGACCCTTCCCTGCTCATGCTCTCTCTCTCTCTCTCTCTCTCAAAAATAAATTTAAAAGAACATTATAAGAAAAGAATAAGTGATATCTTAAGAAGTGCACTTTTAAGTTGAGAAATATGATTATTTAAGTCTCTTTAAGATCTTCTGCAAACTTGTCTACTTGTTCTATATAGACATTGCACAAATCTTAAAAATCATTCCTAGCTATTTTATAAATTACTTTTTAATTTTTTTTTTTTTTTGAGAGAGAGCACAAGAGGAGAAGGGACAAAGAGAGGGACACAAAACCTGAGAGACTATTGAATACTGAAAACCAACTGAGGGTTGGAGGGGGAAGGGAAAAGGGAAGGGAGGTGGTGATGGAGGAGGGCACTTGTGGGGAAGAGCACTGGGTGTTGTATGGATGGGAACCAACTTGACAATAAACTATTAAAAAAAAAAAAAGAGAGAGAGAGAGAGAATCCCAAGCATGGTCTGCACCATCAGCACAGAGCCGGATGCAGAGCTGAAACTCACAAACTGTGAGAGATCATGACCTGAGCCAAAGTTGGATGCTTAACTGACCAAGCCACCCAGGCACCCCTATGAAGTGCTTTTTACTGTACATTGCTTACTCATTTAGTTTAAGGACATGCCATTCCAATCAAAAAAATTATTATATAACTTTAAAAATTTAGAAATGGCATTTAGTTATACTTTGGGAGATGATTCTTTAACTAAATGCATAGGCACATCTGCCTTTCCCTTAAAGGAAATTCACAGGAAAATTGTCTTTCTAAAATGAGGGTTTGCAATACCTATTTTAGCCATTCTTTTCCTTCCTTAAGTCATGTTAAATCTATAATGAATGTTGTACAAACAGTATAATAGTCCACTATTAAATTTTCTGCCCTGAAGTAAATGAAACCAAATCTAAACCAACAGTTTTTTCTCTGAGCATATAATCAACACATTTACTTAAATCTGTATCATAAAAGGACAAAGGTTAATGGAGATTTAACAACAGATGGTCCATTATAACAGCAAAGCTGAATGCCTGTTGGTATCCTCATTATCCAGTTATTCTTCTATAGATTCTTTCAAAGTCAGTCATTATAAAGCAAACTTCTAATCATGGCAATTCCAGTCAAGGAAAGCTCTGTGGGTCCGCACAGATGGATGAAACAATAACAAGTTCTTTAGTATGTCTCTGAAGGTTGCTTACGATATAATTATGATGTACTTCATATTTGTTTCTCATGACTAACTATCCTCCGCATTTCAGTGAGTCATAAATATGCTATTGGCTGTGTCACTGATGGCGCATACAGTATTTGTAGGTGATGTTCAGATAAACCTTTTTATACACACATATACACATATACCAAGAAATTCCATATATATGTAAGTCATATAAGTAAAAATTGGTGAATTAAAGAAAACTTTTAAGTAGATTTTGAGAGAGGTGGTACAAAAATATGGCCGCCTAGCATGATACTGAAATATCTGACTCTATGTGGTAACTACTGTCCTTTAAGAAATACACCTTCCCAAAAACTTACTTATTCCTCTCCTCTATATATTCTCCATGCTTTCTCTTTATGTTTTAAGTTTATGTATTCATTTCGAGAGAGATAGTGTGTGTGTGAGAGCAAGGAGGGACAGAGAGAAAGGGACAGAAAGAGAATCCCAAGTAGGCTCCACACTGTCAGCACAGAGCCTGGGGCAGGTCTCTAACTCAGAAACCGTGAGATCATAACCTGGGTGGAAATCAAGACTCGGACACCTAACTAACTGAGCCAGCACGGCGCCCCCCTCTGACATTCTTACTGCTAATACTCAAGTTATTCCTCTGCCTATAAACATCATCCCTTATTATCACTATTCTTCTAAACGTTATCTTTCTTATGCGTCTGGAAACCTAAAGAACAAGGACTGCCTCTTTTATTTGCCTGGTACCCTGCCAGATGCCTCAGCCATATTAGAATCCTCAGTAAATAATTACTGGATTGCATGAAATATGTCAACATCCACAGCAAAATTGAACCACAGTCGTCTCCAATTTTGAGGTTTAGTGTCAACTTCCTTTAAACAAATCACTGAGCCTGGATGAGTTTGCTGATAAATTTTATCAAAGACGTACAAAAGAAATAATACCCACGCAATGCAACCTTTTTCAGAAAATACAAGAGGAATGAATACCCCAAAGTCATTTGGTAACAGTATTACAGGACCTGACAAGAAATTATAAAGAACACTACAGCCAAATTTTCAGCTGAGCTTTTAAAATGGAGACTCCACCTTTCCTATAGGAAGAGATTCAGACTAGCAGAGTGTGTAGTAAGGACCTGAAACCCATCCCAGGGGGCCTGCTGAGCAGATAACCAGCAAGAAAATGGGGTCTTCAGATCTACAACTGTTAAGAAGTGAATACTGCTAATGACCTGAATGCCATGAAAGAGCTTTCTTCAGTGGAGCCCTACAGGTGAGGATGTGACCTCATATTTTGATCATAGCCTTGTGAGACGCCGAGCAGAGGACCCAATGAAAACATGCTAGACACCTCATCCACAGAAACTATAAGATGATGCAAATGTGTTGAAATTTGATATGCAGTGATTAAAAAGTAATGCAAATAACAACAAAATACACCATATTACAGTAGACATCATTCATAGTAAACCTAAGGAATAGTTCTTTTAAAGACAGAAGCAAAGAAAGGAATTATTGCTTTTTTCTAAAACTTTACTGGAGTTCCTATATAGTGCAATGGGTCAAGAAAAATCATTAGACCTAATTAAGAGTTAAATGGGACCATTTTGTCATTATTTGCAATAGGATTTTCTTCCTCAAACCCCAAGAAAATCTGTAAATATATCACAGCAGTAGTTAAGTTCAGCAGAGTTGCTTGATTTATACAAGCACAAGACAGTAGTAAAAATGGAATATGTTAAAACATATTGTTTGAAATAGTAACAAAGCCTATAATTTGCTGAGAAATGTATCTATATTATCTTTATGGAGAAAAATATAATATTTTATTAAAAGACATTAAAGAAGACTCCTAGAAATAAGAATTTCATAATGTCTATAGATATGGCACATAAAAATGTTCACTCTTTCTAAATCAATATAAAACTTCATTATAATTCTGGACAGATTCCTAATAGGCTTTTTTGTAGAACTTGACAAAATGAGTCTAAACTTCATGTGAAAAAGAATAAGGAAAAATATATACAAAAAATGTTGAAAAAGAAAAAGTGAGCTGACTGTCCTATCAGATTTCAACACTTACTGTAAACATTATGAATAATAAGACAGGCTATTATTAAATAAGATTAAATAAATGGCTTAAAAGAACAGAAGGAGGAACTCAGAAGCTAACACAAGCTTTTATGGAAACTTGATATATTACAGAGACGTCATTGTAGATGAGTAGAGATAGATAAACAATTTAATATATGAGACAACTGGCTATCCATATGGAAAGTAAAACAAAATCTATTTCCTTTTCTTCAAATACAGACATCAATTCTATTTGGATTCAAGACCTAAATGCAAAAAAAAAATTATTTTTTTTAAAGAATGTATAGGAGGATATCCTTATGATTTGGGGATAGGAAAGGACTTTCTCAAACATGGTTAAAACATATTAATAAAAAATGAATTAAAATACCCAGCAGTGATCAAAATACCATAAGTCAGACTGAGATTAAAAAAGTAAAACACCTGTAGGACGCCACTGAAGAAAAACACATGTAATTTACAAATTACCGTTACTGGTGATTAATAACCAGAATAGAGCAAGAAGAAGACAGATATATACCACTTCATTCCCCACACAACAGAACAGTTAAAATATATACAAATTAATATAAAAGGCAATTAAAATCCTACTCTGTGTGTGTTGGAGATGACTTAGCTGTCTTGAGCTTTGTTTCCTGTCGACTCCATGAACAGCGACATCACCATGGCAGACTGCCATTGGCCACGATGGAAGAATAAAAATTGACAACTGCATTGTCAGTATTTCGGGGCTTTCTCAGAAAAAAAAATCTTAATGTATGCCATTGAACTGTTATGATTTGAAAACTTATATTATCATGAAGAAATACAAAGGATAGTTTGCACAGTTTAAGTTGTCATTTAATCAGATTTTGTTTTAGAGAGAAAAACCAACTCAGCACACATACCTCCAAAATCTTCATCTGGCAATTAGATATGATATATTTTGAATCTTCTTTGCTTTTTATTTCCAACTCCAATCAGATAAGAAAAAGTGAGAAGTCAATGAGATGGATACTTGACTTGAAGATATAATCCTACAATATGATTTCTCCACTGAAAATATATGGTAAGTGGACAGTAATTCAATATTAGTGAGATCATAGTGAATGATGTCTACAGGTCTGCAAATCAGTAGTTTGCACAATATTTATGTTAGTCTGTAAGATCACTGTGTTTAACCTTAGTATATGAATATGTCATATGAACATATAAGAAAACTACCAAATGAACAGCTCAAAAACAAAAACAACACAAAACTATAAATAAACCTAGGTGCAGAATCAATACAGAATTCACATTTGGTTTCCTGAGGGCTATCTTAAGATGATATAAATAGGAGCTTATATCAGTGCAATTGATGGGTTATTATTACTTCTCTGGATCTCTGTGTAGGTCTAATCATTGTCATAATTGGGGTAGAAACATTTAAAAACAATCAGCCCAATTAGCCAAATCCTTGCTCATGTCTTAATGAAAGAGTCACTGTTTTCAAAAGCAAAAACGAAACTCTGCATACTTGAGTAAAACAAAGCAGAAATATAAGTTTATCACAAGAGTTTCAACCTGCAAGCTGGGAAACACTAGGCTAGGGGCGCAATGGGTTGTGAGCAAATTGCTCACAGACCAACAGATTTTTATGGAATAATAATGGAAGCTATTTGGCTTTTTCAGTTGATTGGCTGCCTAGTGGTCTTCCTCCTTATTTGGATCAGGGTAGCTGAGTTAGGGGAATAACGAAGCCCAGAGATGGCTTGAATAGACTTGGCACTTGAAGATGGGCTGACAGTTCTCTACTGATCTCTGACAATCCCTGCATATTCCTGTTAGGTGAGGCTAAGTTTCATTCTCCTTTATGCCTTGCATTGACCATCTTCATTTTGTCCCTGTTTTAAATGATTTTATTTTTGTTCTAGATTGTCTAAACGTTTAAAAATACAAAATAGCATAATGGGAGTTAATCTTAAAAGTCATGATTGTTCTCTCTCAATATAAGAATTGCTTATGAAATATACCCAAAGATAATCATCCAATTTTCACTCCATTTTGTTTGTGGAAGAGCCTAAAATTTTGCAAGTCAGTCCATTCTGTGTTTCAAGTTCTCCAATTATCCCATTTTTTAAAGCTAAACCTAATTGTCCTCATTTTGACAACCACATACAGATCTTAGTTCTTTTCCTTATTTCATAAAGGAACAACAAAAACTCACTACTCTCCCTATAGCCTATTGTCTTACTTATATTTGTGCTTCTCCTGTGAAAAACAACTTATGAGATGGTGATGAGTAGAATATATAAACAAGAGAATTTTAAAGGTCATCACACAATCAGAACTGAGAAATAATACATGAGAAGTCCAAATAATAAAACTTTCCTAAAAAAAGCCAATGAAAAGAAAGCTCCCCAAGAAGTATTTTTATTTTCTATCCATATGAACAGGTGTATGATAATAGGAAATGTTTAATAAATAGTACAATAATAAAGATGATGGAAATGTCAAGTAGTCTCATTTAAAAATGAGCATAGCCTTTTAGAAAACGTTAACATTTTAAATTTTATTTATATATTTATTTGAGGGAGAGAGAGACATTGCATGAGTTGGGGAGAAGGGCAGAAGGAGAGAGAAAAAGAATGTCAAGCAGGCTCAGTGCAGAGTTGACACGAGGCTCAGCCTCACAAACCCTGGGATCATGACCTGAGCCAAAATCAAGAGCTAGACAACTCAACTGACTGAGCCATTCAGATGCCCCCAAAGCATTAACTTTTTAATGTGATATCAGAATGCTAATATTTAGTAGATTCTTTATCCAGAGTACATCGGAATATAATAATCTTTTAAGTTGGCTGATATTTTCTATAATGATTATTTTGGCATTATATAAAAGATTAACATGTACATTGCAGAAAACTTCATTAAAAATAAGTATGTACAAAATAAAATAAGGAGTATATTGGTGGCTTAGTTGACTGAGTGTGCTACTTCAGCTCAAGTCATGATCTCGTGGTTCATGAGTTTCAGTCCTGTGTCAGGCTCTATGCTAACAGCTCAGAGCCTGGAGCCTGCTTTGGATTCTGTCTCTCTCTCTGCCTGCCTCTCTCTCTCTCTCTCTCTCTCTCTTTCTCTCTCTCTCTCTCTCTCTCTTTCTCTCTCTCTTTCTCTCTCTCTTTCTCTCTCTGTCTCAAAAATAAAATAAACATTTAAAATAAAATAAAATAAAATAAAATAAAAAGTATACAAGACAGCCAATGGGAATATTTTTACTATGAAAATGAGTAAAGGAAGCCCCTTTAAAAATGGAGTCAGGAAACCCTGAAGGGGCTGCTCTCACACACATACCACTTGCTGCAACCTACATTACTAGCAGGGAAAGGCGAAGATTAGAATTTATGACCAGGGAGGACATTCTTCATGTAGAAATATCATCACCTGCGTTTTAGCGAAGAAGGAAGATCTCTCCCTGCCCCATCAGCAAAGCACTAACCACATTGTAGCCAATGAGAAACCATCACAATCTCGAATTCTTGCTCTTTTGCAATGAACTTTTGTTCAAACCAACTTTCTCCAATTTCCACCTGAAACCTAATCAAAATTGACCTGCCTTTGGTCTTTGAGCGCTTCGCTATGGTTCACCATAGTTCGCCTGTCCCAAATTGCAGTTCCTCTGCTATTCAGGAACCAAAGCATGTTGCTACTAAAATAACTGGCCATTAGATTTTTAAGTTTGACATTACAATATCAGTGAATATCTTTATAAAGACTTTGAAAAAATCAATTTCCAGTGCCTCGTCTATTTCTTCCCAATAGCTTCTTTGAAAAACAACTTGCTTCTTTTGATAATTGCTTCTAAAGCAGTTAAAGGTTGAAGGATTACACACACACACACACACACGCACACACACACACATCTACAGATGCAGCTCACTTGCAGTAAAACAGCTTGAATTTAGGAATGAGAGCTATATTTGGTATATTATTGACTGTGTTTTAAAAAATGTATTTTCCTGGAGAGACTGTACTATCATATATCACAAGTGCTGTCTTGACCTAGTTTTGAGTTAGACTCTTGCTCCTGGGTTACAACACACCCCCCCAACTGCCATAAATCTCAGATGTCACACATGTAGGGACAGGCATTTCTTATGCCTGTGGAAATACTCAAAACAGCCAATTCACAGGAAGCCAGCTTGTCACACATAAACGACCTCCTACTGCCCCAGCTCGCTGTTAACTCTTTCCTCAAGCAACCCCCTGTATGGCCCTCGTGGCAGCCTTCTCTCCTCCAAAGCTGTAAATAATTTTTAAAAATCTACTTTTTCATCAATCTTAGGGTCACTGTGTTATGTCTAGTCATCATCAGAACCTAACATTTAATAGTGACCCAATTCTGGTCTTGTGTGTGTGTGTTTACACACACACACACACACACACACACACACACATATGTTCAGAGATATATTATGTATATCCTTTATGTGTTTATATAGATATATGTATCTCCTTTAAAAATGCTCATTTTCTGTAAGATAAAGGTGTTTGTTTCCTAAATGCTTTGGTGTTATGAAAAGGGTCAAAGATACCCAGTGGGTCCATTTAGGTCACTTTATGTCTGGGAGGAAAAGAGAACAGGTTGAGAACATAATACCTTCCTCCCTCTTTTATCTTTGCTGTTCTGACTGTTAAAATGTCCTGATGGAGCTGCCTGCCCTTGATTTAACCAGAGACAGAATTTATCATTCTAAAGATACCCATATAACTTAACACCAAGTTCTCAATCCCCTGCTCAACTCTAGGAAAGACCTAGAATCTGCTTAGTACGGGGGCAGTAATTCAACTCTTCTCTTTGGCTAAGGATCTACCTAGGTCTTTCGCACTTTGTGTCAGCATATGTGAAGCAACATTAATGCTTACTTCACATTTTTTCAGACTCTGTGATTCTGTGTAAAGGTTCATTCATCTAAGGAAAAAACAAACACAGAAACTACTCACTGATTTAAAACCCTTCTTTTGGACTACAAAACTCATCTGTAACACACATATGTATTTATTTCCTTCCACATATTGTACTGAAATTGGGATTTTATCCTTTATTCCAATTTTCATTCCTATATAATCAAATATTTTGTAAACCTTTTTCATGTAAATAAATATTCTTCAAAAACAGAATTTCCATGGCACCATAACATTCCATCATTTATTTAACCAGTCTGCTATATAATGAGTTGATTACTCTTAGGTTTTCATGATTCTTCCTTTACATATGACATAATAAAATTGCATATAATTTATCCCTAAGAATTTTCTTTATGACTGTATTTCTAGAGGTAGATGTACTGTGATGGCTAAAGCTTTTAAAATGTATTGTTTTCCACTTAGATCTTACCAGTGTGGGCTTCCAGCAGATGGTAATGAAAGCATCCTAAAGGCCTAGTTTCAACTCTAACATGTTTCTAATTTTAAAATAAATGCTTACGAAAATTAATAATAAAAGCTTCTTTTAAAATAATACATCAAAGCGATGCTAAGTATTCGAAAGCGTTGATAAATCACTACTAAAAGATATGCTACCCATGCGTCTGGAGGTAAGCAAATATGAGATAATTGTTCATGGATAAGACACAGGCTTTCCATGGTCAGGCAAACTTGAGACTATGTTCCAGCACCATTACTCAGATTTGCGTAAGCTTGGGTGGGCTGCCTAACTTTTCTATACTTTCAGTCTCAGTTGTAAGACTGATTATTCTAATCAATGTCATTAAAGAATTGTCAAGATTAAATGAGAAAAGTTAGTGGCCCAGAGTGAACCCTAAATATATGGGAGCTCTACTACATTTTGCCACTGTGAATTATTCAAAAGCAATACGAAAGGCAATCTATAAAATTTATCAACTTCTTTTGTGGAGAAAAAAAAAATCAACCACTATTGATTTTTAAATGTTTCACTTGGTTGCTATGGAGTGATGAAAATGTGTGTTTCTAACCCTGTGAATCCTTTTTATTTTCTCTTTAAATCCAGCCCGGGGGTGAGGGAGGGGGGTGAAGGGCAGGGGTAGAGCTACAAAGGCTTTGAATATTATGAAATCTTGCTTTCTTTTTCTCTTTTTTGACTCTCATTAACTATGTTCAAAATCATTTCTAAAGCCAGTGCCTTTGGAACATATGAATAGACTTTGATTCAGAGAACAATCATTCAGTCTGAATAATTATCCTGTGATCCTGTGAAGGAGAATTACATGTAGTTTAGGCACCATTTAAAAATCAATGTTGTGTATAGATTTCAAGGGTGCTAATTTTTATCTCACTTGTCTCTGCTAATATCTATTCAATTGTTTCTTACAAGTATAACTTTATTACAAGCATGACTTGCTAGAATTTCTACTGAAAATGAAAATTCAAGAGATAGCAATTTTTACTATCTGCTAACATAAGTCATTATTATGTAAGTTAGTTATTTTGGATGTGGTTGAGATTTGTTTTTCATACCACTGACAATAATGATCATTCCTTTATTAAATAAAAATGTATTGAGGTTCCACTGTGTGGTTCTACTGAGAACAGAACTATGAAAAATAATGCAAATCCCTTCATAAATTTATCAATGTGTTCTTGAGAACACAGACAATAAAAATGAAAACACAAAACTAAAATGATAATTTCAAATTTTGATAAAGGCCATGAATGCAATAAACTAATGTGAGAGAAAATAATTCATGAGTGGGTCAGAAGGACATTCTCTATGGCAGTGGCATTTTAGGTAAGACTTGAATAGATGAACAGCTAGCTCATGAAAGGTCATGGGGAAGTGCAAGGCCATGAAGTAGGAATGAATTTGGTTGGATATAGAAAGAGAAATAAGATTAGTGTGCTTGAGTAATAGTGATCAAGGAGAGAAGAGTCTGATGTGAAATCTGGAATGTAACAAGGCTAAATTACGCAGGAATTTGGTGGCAAATGTAAAAGTTTGTATTGTATTCTGATTTCAAAGGAAATCTCTTTGACAAATGGTGGTGGGGCAACTGGACAACTACATGCAAAAAAAGTGAAACAAGATCTGACACTTTTCACACACACACAAAAATGAATCACAGACCTAAAAGTAAAATGCAAACCTATAGGGGCACCTGGGTGGCTGAGTTAGTTAAGTGTCCAGCTCTTGATTTCAGCTCAGTTCAAGTCTCACACTCTAAGTGCAGAGGCTGCTTGGGATCCTCTTTCTCCCCACCCCCGCCCCCCTGCCCCTCTTCTGCTTGTTCTCTCTCAAAAGAAAGAAAAAGAAAGAAAGAACAGAAAATGCAAAACCTATAAAACTCTCAGAAGATAACATAGGAGAAAATCTAGATGACCTTGAATATGATGACACCTTTTTAGATATAACACCAAGGCACGATCCACGCACAAAGTAATTTGTTAGTATGAACTTCATTAAAATTAAAAACTTCTATTATGCAAAAACCAATGTCAAGAGAATTAGAAGATAATCCACAGTTGTGGAGAAAATATTTGCAAAAGACACAGGTGAGAAAGGACTATTATCTAAAATATGCACAGCAACAGGAAAACAGAATACTTGATTAAGCAACAGGCCAAGTCCTTAGTAGAAACCTCACAAAAGAAAACATACAGATGTCAATAAAGGATTGAAAAGATGTTGCATATCATATGTCATCAGGAAACATGGTAAAACTGTGGATCATTAGAATGGTCAAAATCTGGAACACTGACAACACCAAATGCTGATAAGAATATCCAGTGACAGGAATTCTTATACAGTGATAATGGAAAGGCAAATATGGGAAGCCAACTAAGAAGACTGTTGGCAGTTTCTAACAAAAATGAACTATGATCCATCAATAGTGCTCCTTGGTATTTACCTAAAGAAGAGGGAAACTTGTGGTCACATACAAACTTCTTCAAGAATGTTAATAGCAGCTTTATTCATAATTGCCAAAACTTGGAAAGAACCAAGATGCCCTCAGTGGTGAGTGGTAAGTATTTTGTGGCACATGCAGACAATAGGATAACATTCAGTGCTAAAAGAAAATGAGTTATGGAGCCATGACAAGACACAGAGAAAATGGAAAGGTCTAAGCAAAAGAATATAATCTGAAAAGGTACATAGTGTATGATTCCAACTACTTGACATTCTGGAAAAGGCAAAACTATGGAAACAATAAAAAGATCAGTGCTTCCCATGAGTTTGGGTTTGGGGGGTGGAGAGGCAGACCACAGAAGAATTTAGGACCCTGAAAGTACTCTGTATGAATTATAATAATGGGTATATGTCATTATATATTTGTCCAAACCCACAGAATGTAAAACACACCTAGAGTAAACTCTGAGGTAAACTATAGACTTTTGGGTACTTATGATGTGACAATGTAAGTTCATTTTTGGTAAAAAAACAAAAACAAAAACAGGAAAAAAAAACCCAAAACTACATATACATGTCAAGAGAATTAGAATTATATATATATATTCTGGTGAGTGAGGCTGACAATGGGGGGGCTATGCCCATGTAAGAGCAGGCGTATATGGGAAAATCTGTACCTTCCTCTTAATTTTATTGTAAACCTAAAAGTGTTCCAAAAATTGTTTTCAATAAATTGACACAGGAATTAATAACAGAGTAAAAATAATTGAAGTAGAATCTATTAAAGGTCAGAATGATCTTACCAAATCATTGCTGAAATGTTCCTAATATCCCTTAAAGATAGAAGTCCAACAGAAGGACTTAGACCTATAGTTGTGAGCTTTATATCGAAAGATCTTTTCATATGTTGCATTAGCCCTGGTTGTAGTTTCATCTTGCCAGGAAAGAAACCAAATAGAGAAAAATATTAATTTTTTCAAGACCTCAGGGCCATCAACAAAATCATCTCTCTTGCTCACTGGTAGTACCTAAATACCAAATACCATCCCGACAACAATCATGTCTGAAGCCACATGCTTCACTAGTGAAATTTTGCTCAGTCTTTTACAGTGTGCCTCTAGAATAATATAATTAATATCTTTTTGTCTTTACTTGGGGAGGACAGAAATACACTTGGACAGGAATGACTACGGGGTTCACCAAAATATCTTATTTTACCTGGATCTCTTATTAAAAATCAAAACATCTAAATTTGCTTGTGATTCAATTCTGATATAATATGTAGATGACCTTCTAGTGTGTTCAGAAAACAAGGTATCTGAAAAAGCATTCCATTTACTTGCTTATAGCCTTAACAGAAAAGGGGCATAAAACTTCTAAAGACAAATTACAATTTAGCCAAAATAGACTCAATATTTAGAGTGTAACATATCTCAGGAGGGTAAAACATTCTCTAAATAGACCAAAGATTACCCAAAGTTATCCTAGATCCTCACAAAACACCAATTAATAAAATTTCTGGGTATAACTGAACATTGCAAACAATGGGTGCCAAACTTTTCCAAGATGGAAACATCCCTTTATGAATTGACTAGTCTTTAGTAAGACAGCCTCTCCTCTGATAGCCAAAACATGATCAAGACTTCTATAACCCCCAAAAAACTCTTAAGTAGCCTCCTTCCCCAGCCATTCTAATAAACAAAAAGCTCCTTTGTCTATTTGTGTTTTAGAAATCTGGGAAAGCTTTTGGAGTTTTAGCTCAACTTTAATTAAACCATCAAATACCCATCACTTACCTTAGCCTCACCATTGACCTGGTTGCAAAGGCTTATCTCCCTTGGCTTTGGCCAATAATTGCCACTGTAAAACTTGTTGATATTTCTGCTGAATTAGTTCTAGGTCCCCTGTTTGATCTCATGGTTCCTCATTCGGTACAGACATTACCACTGACTGAGAATCCACAACACGTTTTTAGCAAACCAATTAACCTCTTGGAGATTCCTTACTCTTTCCCTCTCTCATTACTATTCACCCCCACAACACCCTGACCGGACACTATCTCACCTCTAAATAAGAAGATAGGGGTCTACCTCAGGAAACCTGCACCAAATTCAATTTTTTTCCCAGACTCTCATTGAGAACCCTGATCTAGTATTATTTATTGATGAACCCCACCTCAAAACTGAAACGAAGTCATCAAGCAGAATATGCTCATTGAAACTCTCATTTAGAATATAATCTTCCACCTGAGAAAAAGCCAGCCTAGATGGATGAACGTATATCACTTATGGGAGATAATAAACTATCTAAACACTAGAGAGTAAACATAAATACAGTGTTATAAACGGAGATGTACCCAACCTCCCCGAACTCATGTTTTGAACCTTTAACTCCCAATGTGGCTGTATTTGAAGATAGCTTCCATCTCAGGACCAACCAGAGAAAGTTATATCAAACTAATAAAAACAACCCCATAAAACTAATTACATAAGATGCTCTATTTCTAGTTTGCTCACTTTGGCTACACCATTCCAATAATATCTAATCAGAATATATCTGAAGCCATTTCCTTTTTTTGATTTTTCACTATAAAACTATCCCACTTTACTGCCTGCCTTCAAGTCTCTGCCAAATACAAGTGATAGTGGTTATACTGACTACCTTACTGTAGCAAACTCTGAATAAATAGCTTCTGTTTTTTTCCCCTCAATTCAGCTGTCTTTATTTATTTCCATAAAACATATACATGCCGCTATTTTTGACATGGTCCCATTTGTATCTGAATCCATGTGTGAGTTTTAAACACAGTTTAGAAGTATACATTCTGTATGCATACAAGAAAAATATAACCAGTTTTGTGAATATTGATGTTTTAATATTTGTTTTTCCATTGTTACCAAAATTCGTGTTTGGCTTGTTTTAGTTCATTAGTTGTTTTTGAGTTGCTTCATTTTATTAATGTGTATTGAAATTTTTATTGCCCAAAAAAAGGAAGTTTCTGGTCATAAGAGACAAGAATACTATACAATTTTGAAAGCACATTTAAGAAAAAAGTAAAATAAATACCACTCAAAATATCTGTAAACATAGGTAACTGCTATTTACTTCTGTGTATTTTTATAGACATTTCTTCCAATGCAAAATGTCATCATACTATATACATTATTGTTATCTTTTACAATTCCTGAAATCATATTAGTAGCATGTTTCCTTTTGTTAAATATTCTGTTAAATGTGGAATTTGGGGGCATCTGGGTGGATCAGTCAGTAGGGAGGTGTGGGGCAGGCTCTGTGCCTCCTGACAATATGGAGCCTGTTTGGGATTCTCTGCCCCTCCCCTGCCCATATGCAGGAGTGCTCTTTCTATCTCTCAAAATAAACAAAACAAAACTAAAACAGTATAAAGAAAAATATGGAGCTTCTAGGGGAAATTCGGATAGAGGGAAAAATACATACATACACACACACACGCACACACACACACACACACACACACAATTTTATTTATTTATTTATTTAATGTTTATTTATTTTGAGAGAGAGGAAGTGAGACCAGGGTGTTGTAGGTTAGCAAACTGATTAAAAAACTGAAAATCATTAACTTGCTGGTTTGACTTCTGTAAATTTCTTTGCAAATGTATCTCTCCATTCACTGTTCTGACTATGTGGTGACCGCTATGTGGCTCTCCGTTGGGATTATCAGAAGGTGCCAACCTCACCTGTAAATTTGCCTGCTTTCTAAACAGACAACTTAGATCGTAAATTGCACTCCCACCCCCCCCTATTTGAAGCTGACCAGACAAAGTGTACGTGTGGGAAGTCACGGAACCACTGTCTCACAGAACCCAGAGTGCCTAACTGTGATTGGTCATTCCAAAACCCTCTTAAGAGAAAGAACTTTAAAACTGATAGGGTCCTGCCAGAACTACTGTCTGTAAAGATGTGATTGGGTGTCCTGAAATGCTGTAAGCTTTAATTGGTTAACTAAATAATGATGTTCAATGCCTTGCTATAGGCAATATAAGCTCACTGCTACTTTTGTTTGGGGCCATTCTCTGCTCCTTAACACCAGGGAGATCAGGTTTGGCCCGGCCGTAAATAAAATCTTAACCTCGCTTCTATTTGGCATTTGGTGGTCTTTATCATCACCCTGTTACACAGGAGAGGGGCAGAGAGAGAAGAGAGAGAAACTCCCAAGCAGGTTCCATGCTGTCAGCATAAGCCCACCCAGGGCTCAATCCCACAAACCAGGAGATCATGACCTGAGCCGGAATCAAGAGTCTAATACAACTGGCAGAGCCACCCAGGTGCCACAGAAAATATATATACAGTGGATTTTTATTGAAGGTAATACAAGGCGCCTGGGTGGCTCAGGTGGTTAAGCATCCAACTTTGGCTTAGATCATAATCTCATGGTTCCTGGGAAGTCAGGTCACGATCTCATGGTTCATGAGTTCGAGCCCCATATCAGACTCTGTGCTGACAGCTCAGAGCCTGGAGTTGCTTCAGATTCTGTGTCTCCTTCGCTCTCTGCCCCTCCCTCACTTATGCTTAGTCTCTCTCTCTCTCTCTCTCTCTCAAAAATAAATGAACATGAACAAAATAAAAATAAATAAATAAAAGGTGATACAATCTACCCTGTTACCTTGGGATATATTGATTAATGAGTAACCTTAATTTTTTAAAAAATATTGTGGATTTTGGCTTGTGTTTCTTTGAATGTTCATCATGCCTAGAGGAGTCTTACTTTCCTAGTGTTTTAGAAATTTTCCTCTTGTATAATTTTACCAACTCAACAAGGTCAAAACACTGACTTGCAGTTAATCTTGTCATTATTTCTGAGTTTACAAATGTTTTTCTCTGTGACAAAGGACAACTAAATCTGCAAATTGTTGGTTATAGAAGTTAGGCTGCTCCCACAGAAACTAACCCCTCCTTGATGATTATATTTCAAAGGGTTGACTCCTGGACTACTGAGCCAGACAAAAGCTTTAAAATTGACAAGGGCCTGGGAGAAGATTAGTATCTCAAAGGGACAAAAAATTTATAGTCGAAAGTTTTCTAAAGTAAGTGCTCTAAGGAAAAGGAAGATCAGGGGCCTGAGGGGAACTTTAAGAATGTCTTGGTCAGATACAGTGGAGCATTCTATATTCAGACTTTGCTAACACATTTTAAGTTCAAAGTGATAAATTCAGACATTATATATGATGATTTACACAAACTGAATGTTTCCCTAAAATGCATTTTTATAAAAGTGTCTTAACTTCTATGATTTCATACCTTTCATTACTTCTCACTTCATGATTCCTGAACCTTCACATTGTTTTCCAGAAACTAGGAATAAGGTAGAGTTTTCTCACATACTGGAAGAAGGCAAGAGTTTCCTGCAAAACCTAAAATGGGGCATAATCCACAAGACTTTCATTTGACTTTTTTGGTAACAGTTTTATAGCCCTAATTATGTTTAAGTTTATAACATTGGTTTGATTTTCTTGAGTATCACACAACTGCATGGATAATTGTAATTTTGAAATCTACTCTGAGTAGGGGGAATTCATTACCAATTTTTACGTTAGAAAACAAATCAGTGATGTGTAGCTCATAAGTTTATGGCATATTTCTAAAGCATTGATAACTCACAAGCCAAAAATAATAGATGACCATATGACAAATATACATAAATATTATACTTCTGTATCCCATAACCCTTGACTTTTTCAACTTGACAAGAATATCTTGCTGATCAAAAAAATTGAGTTTATCTCCTGCCATAAGGAAGAATATCAACCTGACAGAGTGTTAAAAAATAGCTCAGAAGAGAATGTATATCATCCATATACATTACAGGGTTTTATATTCTGTATGATGGCTTTAGCTAGGTATTTTAATGTGGGGATGTGGTCGTGACTGAACAAAGTTTAGGACTAATGGACACAGCGATGTGACTCTTGTTAAAGTAAATTGTTTTTGATAAGTCAATGGTTTGCCCACATAAGTGATCTCTTGTTCTGAGAAATATGCTATTTGTCCACACCATCAACCTTCTGCCCTGAGAATGTTGCTATTTGAACAGTCAGATAAATTGATTTTTAGGATGTTCCTAAAGGGAGCAATGAAGTTATTTACTGGTTTATAGTCTAATCCTCGTGGACAAGAATTTCTTGGAAAAAATCCTAGGGTCATGTACCAGCGGCAGCTTAAATTCCAGCATAACCAAAATTATACAGAAAATTTTCCTTGGTGAATTAATATTATTAAAGACTTCTACACACATCTGAGGTCTTAGCTAAACAGTTTATAGTGATTCGTTAATTCTAGAAGTCTCCGTACTATTTTGTTGTCTTAGTGCTTCCCAATTATTATACCATATTAATAACAAAACAGAATCTGTAAATACAAATAAGGTTTTCCTTTTTAATGCAAGTATCCTTCCTCTCTCTCTTTGTCGTGCTCTCGGTCTCTTCCTCTTTGATATTAAGAATATCTACAAAATATCCCATATTCACACGCATATATTTAAACTGCTGAATCTGAAAAATATAAGATAGTATAACCTTAAATCCCTGGAAACAGTTGTGAACCTTTTTTTCTTTAAAACAGATGTTATTTTCCCCTGAATACAGAGTTCAGATGTTTATGAGATTCATCCGTTCACATTTGCAAGTAAATGGTGGACATGCATATAAATGAGATAATTTCACTAAAATTGCTCAAAGTCATAAGCAAATGCAAATATGTGCATACAACACAAAATCAATTCCACTAAAAAGTTAATAAAGTTGATTTTGAATAGTGCCTTTAATTTCTCAAGGACATTGAAAATATGTTTTTATTGTCACATTTTAAAAAATGATCTAAAGGTCCTTAAATTTTTACCTTTGAAAGTTGCTTTATTACTCTCAATTTGTGCATGCAGAAGCAAAATTTGTTTTGCAAACAGCTCTTTTCTTTTTTTATATATCAATGGTATATTAAATGCTTTCAAGGATAACAAATTCAAAAGCCACAAGTGTTCTACATAGACATCATTCAGATGATGTCCCTTTATGGTTTTAAAACTTTTAGGGGCACCTGGGTGCTTCAGTCAGTTGAGCATCTGACTTCAGCTCAGGTCATGATCTCATGGTTCATGAGTTTGAGCCCCATGTTTGGCTCTGTGCTGACAGCTCAGAGCCTGGAGCCTGCTTCAGATTCTGTGTCTCCCTCTGTCTCTGCCCCTCCCCTGCTCACACTCTGTATCTCTCTCCCTCTCAAAAATAAACATAATTTTTTAAACTTTTAGCCAAAGAGTGAAAAACAAAGAAAATAATGTGGATATTCTGTTTTTAAAAATTTAGCCTTTAGATATTTCTTCCCATAGAAATCTTACAAATTAAATAAACTGGAGCTTATTTGATTATGTTCTGATTTATTTGGGGAGAAAGTATGATTTGAGTGTTCCATAAAAAGTGCTTTGATATCTGGTGAAAACACATTTAAAGCTACAATTGATAAGAAACCAACTATCTGAACAAGGCAAAATATCTGATGCTTACTGGATGATATATACGGCAAAACTTTAGGAAAGTAAAAGAAAAATGGAATACATTGGCCCCCATTTGGACTACCCATCTGTATTTGTGGTGTCAGCATTAAAGAACACCATTCATATTTCCTCCTATATTTTTGCTTCATTATTTGATCATTTGTAAAGTTAATTTCTTCTCCACATTACTTATATATTGTTCTTCAACATCTTGCTTTTTTTTTTTTCAATTCACAGTCCTTTCCTAGATAGTCATGTATATTCTCAAGTCATAGACATCAAGTCAGTATCTTCCATTTGCCTCTCCAGATCCACTCTTTACCTGCCTTCTCTTTTCTCTGCACACTAAGAAGCTGTATTTTGTAGTCAGTATCTTGCAGCCTTCTTGTCATCAGATACACAGGTGGATTTACCCCATTGAGAGCATAGGCAGGGTATAGAAAAGCAGGAAAGAAGTTATATCACATTTTAATTTTCTGGGCTCCTGAAATGCTAGGTTATTTGGGAATGATTGATCTTTTCAGGCATTCCTCTGTAGAGCTACTCTTTCCAACTTACTTAAATTAATCTCCTCTACCTTTTAATCTTTTGAGGCCCTGGTGTCCCAGGCTTGGCATTATTGACATTTGGGAATATGTAATTCTTTGCTCTGGGAAGAGGCTACAATGCTGTGCATTGTAGCATGTTCGGCAGCATACCTGGCCCTCTACCCATTACATACCAAGAGCAACCACCCTGCTCTATGATCAGAAATATCTCCAGATGCCACATGTCCCTTGGGGGCAAAATATCCCCCTTTTGAGAACCACTGTTTTAGGCCTAGTTTTCTGTATTATGGTTCTTTAAAGAAACCAAACCAATGAGGGATATATAGATTATAGATAGATAGGAAGATAGATCATAGATAGATAGATAGAAACATATACATATATATATATATACGTGTATATATATATATATATATATATATAGAGAGAGAGAGAGAGAGAGAGACTATAAAGCAATTAGCTATATTTATACATATCTATATAGACTATAGATATGTGACTATATATGTAAACAAGTATATATAATATATATTTGATATAAGAATTGACTGACACAATTTGGAGGCCAAGGAGTCCTACTAGCTGCCATTTGCAAGCTGGAAAGCCAGAGAAGTCAGTGGTATAACTCAGCCCAAGTACAAAGACCTAAGAACTAGGGGAATTGATGATACAAATTCAAGTCTAAAAGCTTAAGAACCAGAAGAACTGATGTCTAAGGGCAGAGAAGACTGATGTCTATGCTCAAACAGAGAACAAATCTGCCCTTCCTCTACATATTTGTTCTATTCAGTTCCTGGGTAGGCTGGTGAGTATAATTTTTACACATATGCTATTTTCTATCAGGAATACCATTGCAGACACACTCAGAAATAATGTTTTACATACTGTCATGACATCCTTTAACCTAGTCAAACTGACACAAAATTAACCATCACAGACTGGTAATGGTTCTTTGACATTAATTAATACTACTATTCCAAAATGTATTTGGTTTCCTTATGCCACCCTCACACCTATGAAAATTATCTTTCTTAATCATTCTTCACATTTATTACTTGAGTCTGTGTTTCTAATATTCTTGACGTCAGGTGTAGAAGAGGGAGACGAAATTTTTGGAATAAATCTATGATTAGCAAATAGCTCAACCACCCTTTTACCATAATGGGTGCCCCCCTAGACAATAAAAATTAGGGGCGCCTCAGTGACTCAATCAGTTGAGCATTTGGTTTCAGCTCAGGTCATGATCACATGGTTCGTGGGTTTGAGCCCCGTGTCAGGCTCTGTGCTGACAGCTATATCAGAGCCTGGAGCTTGCTTAGGCTTCTGTGTCTCCTTCTCTCTCTGACCCTCCCCTGCTCACACACACACTCTCTCTCTCTCTCAAAAATAAAATTAAAAAAATAAAATATTAAAAAAATTAATTAGTCATAGGAATACTGGTATACTTCAAAAGCTCTGCAGGGGCTATCCTATAGTAGAGAGGATAATGGGGATTTTACAATGGAATTATTCCCTAATTTCAGTGGTAAGAATGGGACTTTTAAGTTGTAATGGAAACTTAATTGTCATAAATAAGATAGGCATCTTTATCCTCCTGATTATCTCTTTTAGTTGGTGATACAACCATTCACTCAATCATGTGAACTAACATCACAATTGAGAGCTACCTTCCTTACCACCACTTTCAACTTACATTTTTCAGATGGTTATATCTCTTCATCCATAATTGTCAATTAACTAAACTATGTTTCCCAAAATTCACTTCACTGAATGCCCATAAGAGAAATTTCTGTGAGATTTGGAAAGTAGAAGTGGAAAACATCTATTTTTATGCTCTGAAGGTCAGTGTTATGCCAAGTGTTTGAGACTTACACAGTATTACTGACCTCTAGCTCTTCTTGTTGGCGTCGGGCAGCAGCTGGTCTGCAGCTTCACCAGAATGGCCAGGTCTTTTCCATTAACTTCTCTAATCCTGAAGCAAGCATGTGTAAACCTCCAAAATGGAGGGCAACTGCTTATCCCTCCCAGTGGACAAGAGTTTGGACATTGCATTCGGTAATTGACTTTGCCTGTAAGGAAAGATGTCCAGAGGTAAGGATCTAATGGTTTGTGAGGGAGTTGGCAGAAACTTGATAACAAGGAGGTCTGGAAAAGAGGTATGTACATAGGCCATTCAGATGGGGCAGAGAATATAAAGATATTTGTGCTCCATGTAAATGTTCAAGAAGGATTAACAATTAAACAAGATAAATCACCTTGTGGCTGACAGTCATATTTTCTCCAGCTACCCTTTTTCTTGCCTAATAGACTTACATATAAAATGGGCAGTGAGGCAGGGATGAATATAAGGACTAAGCAAAATGACTTCTAATCACCAAGGGCTATCCAGCTACAACCACTGCTCTGTGCTCAACCTGTCAATATCAGAAAACAATACTGAGTTTCCATACTCTACTGGTCCCTAGTAGAATTAACCAGCTTCCCAGTGGTAGGTTGATAACAGGATTTTATCATGAAAGAGTCAGAACATTGTTCTCCCTGAAATAGGCACTTACTTTCGTTATAGATTTGCATTCTTTTACTTAAACCTTCTTTTGAACCCAAAATCTATGGACTTATAAAGCACCATATTCCCTGTCTTAGGGTTACACATAGTATAACTTCTGACCGAGGAAATAATCTCCCAGCAAGTAAAGCATGGTGACGGGGTTGATAACCATGGGATTTACTGGTCTTACTATGCTCCCATTACCATAAAGTAGCTGTCCTGATAAATTAATGGAAAACTTTTCTTATACCTACCAGCTGGGTGGAAAAACCTGATTGGCCTGAGGTAAGAACATCTGGGATGTTGTAGAAAATCATCATTAATATATGTGAGATAAATATATATATATATTTTTTTTGTATATATATATATTTATATATCTATATATTTATATCCAGGATTTATACAACCGTGAGTCAATAATTAGAAATTAGGGTACATCTTTTCACCACTGTTTTTATGGATCTTTTCATCTCAAGTCTACGGTCTAAAGATCTTAGTTTCCCAAAAGATTCCATCAGGAGATCCAGAAAGAGTTCCATTAAACTTTAAGACAAGACACATTCTGGATATATTTACTTTCCAATAGGCGAAGTGTTGACCCTTGTACTAGACAGAGTGACTTATCCTAACTGAAAAGAAGCTGGGTTTCTACTACACATTGAAGATGAGAAATAAGTCTGGAATTCAGATGATCCATAGGGTGTCTCCAAACAATATTAAGTCCTGTGGTTAGAGAAAATGGAAATTACAACAACTCACTACCAGGAGTACAGAAAATGGCCCAGACTCTTTAGGAAGGAAGCTTTGGGTCAGATCACCAAGCAAGTATTAATGACCACTGAGTTACTCACTGAAGGCAAAGGAATATAGAGAGTAGTAAAAAAGAATGTCATAGATATCAGTTATGACCCTTTGTCCAGCTGCAGAAATGAGGAATGTAATTGTAATAAATATTTATTCCATATTCTGATCATATCATATCATATTATGTATATAATATATGTATACATATATTTTATATCTTTTTATTTTATTTCCTTATACCAAGTCATTTAAAACCGTAAATTTTGAGTAATTTTATATTTAATATTTAACAGAGTATTAAAAGAGAGAGTATAATTCAGCAGAGAGATGGACATCTGTTATCACCTAGAGAGAAGAGCAAATTTGTATTCTTCTTGAGGAGTAGATTACTGCATTTTTGTTTATATGTAGACAAGCTGTGTCATGTTAAGCAGAAGTATAATTTTTCTATTTCCTTGTATGAATGCTAAGTTATGGTTAAAAGTGTTGCAATGAGAAAGAATGAAATATGGCCATTTGTAGGAAAGTGGATGGACCTCAAGGGTGTCATGCTAAGCAAAATAAGTCAGGCGGAGAAGGACAGATACCATATGTTTGCACTCATAGGTCTAACAGGAAACCAGGAGAAACCTAATGGAGGACCAGGGGGAGGGGAAGAGGGAAAGAGATTTGGGGAGAGAGAGGGACGCAAAACCTGGGAGACTACCGAATACTGAAAATGAACAGGTTGAAGGGGGGGCGGGAAGAGGTGGTGGTGATGGAGGAGGGCACTTGTGGGGAAGAGCACTGGGCGTTATATGTTTATTTGACAATAAAGTATTTAAAAAATAAAAATAAAAAATAAAAATATGAGTAGATTAAAAAAATGTGTTGCGTATTGGTGCCAAGTTGACAAGTACTGATGTTATTGGCTTTGAACATTGTTGAGTTTGCTCAGCTGAAACAGCATTTCCCTGAATGCCCTTCCTCACATTGCCTTATGTCACAATCAGCCCATTAGAAGTTTGTATGAGGTTTGGAATGTGGAAGAAAAGTAGCAGCCTTTTTACATTCTGAAGACTGATGAAGGCCAGATCGTACTGTGTTTCCTATGTCACGTCACTTAACTGCTGCCTGAACTTTTGGTAACAGCCATGTTCACAGATCCAAAGCTCCCACCAGATTTGGTTTCTCCAAAATTGTGGGCCAAGCACATGGGCAACTCAGTAGGAAGGAAGGGTACCAGTTTAGCTTATGATTCACTTATACGACTGGAGTTGATGATAGTGAGAGAGAGATGCATATTCCACTCTGTTCTGTTTCCAGATTGTTATTGTGAGTTCCAGTGTGTCCTTCCTCTTTCACTTCCCATGTCCATATTCCTTTTTCAGCTTCTAACTCTGTTTGGTTCAAGCCCAACACCAGATACAGTAGGAAGATTCTTACATAGACTACTTAATCAAATCCACAATTATATAAGGGATAGTATGTGCAATGCATTCCTTATTCTCTATTGTTCTAAGTGGTTCTGATTCTTGATCAAATGCCAATATCCTCATTTTCAAGCTCTCATTAGTTTTCTATAGCATCTCAGCTCTGAATTCTATAGCTCTGCGTCTTTGCGGTGGGTGGAAAAGGCTAGGAAACATGTAGATTGATTCTCCCCTAGTTTTTATGGGGAAAAATATGTTCCAGGATCAATTTATATCATTCTGTAGTCATGGATATTAATACATTACTATTAGCATGATATTAAATATCCCACTAGCTGTAGCAACCCAGGTTTTACTATTTAACCATTCTTTATCCCTTGTTATTTAGGCAATCCTTAAAATATGACCATCAAATATAATTTGGTATACCAAAGACTATATTTCAAATAAGAAATAATCATAATATAATCTAGGAAATTTTTGTAATGCCTTTAGTTAGTTTAATTCATTGCAATTTATTTTTAGTGAAAATATTTTGAACTCCTTAATTTTGTTATCACAAAACTTACCTCAATATCATTTGTCACTAAAAATGGGTTTAATCAGAATAAAGCTATAGGTTATTTAAAATCTGGGCTTGTACTAAATGCTAATAATTTTCATAATATTCAGTACTAAATTCCTTAACACAAAATCTCTCAAACTTAGCATAAAAAAATCATGTAGGGACCATAAGAAATGTAAATTCCTGATAATTTGATTCAGTGGCTCTACTAGGGGCCCAGTATTCTGTATCACAGCAAACACCCAGTTGGCACCAACACACATATTACAAGGAGACTGCTAAATCAAATGGGTCAGGGTGTGTAAAACGTATTACATTTTTATTCAATATTTTCTACTGCAATATGCAGAAGTTCTATAAACACCACATGTGAAAACTGAAAATAAAGGAGCCTATTGATTGTTTTCCCAAAATTTCTTCTCAATCAAATGCACATTTTCATTGATGAATAGAAATCAGAGGTAGTGAGATTACAATTGGAAATAATGACTTTTCTGGATGAAGGAAAAAAATAATAAAGGCTGAAAAATGTCCTTTCCTTAATACCAATAACAATGCCTTAAGTTTTCACAATGCTTTATAGTTTTCAAAGCCTTTTCAAATATTATTTCTTTTGATTCCCACAATTGAATAAAGTTAGGAATGGGATTTGGATTTCTCTTTCCATGCCACGTAGGTGAAAAAGTAAAGTAACAACAAAAATGTATTTCATGTCACCTTTTGGTTAGGGACGGAGCTCATCAAATGCTGCAGGGGACCTCTAGGGACATATGTACAGAGACAGAGATGTAAATTTTCTTTCTTTATTTCTTAGCAGGTAGAAAACTTTGAAAGTCAGAAGAAGTCAGTTAGAATGTAACCTCTTTCAGAGAAAGGTACTGAAAACAGTAAAATAATCCATTCACCTATGAAGAGCTATGCAGAATCTGTTTTAACACAAAGGTACTAACTAGAAGAGAAATTCCTTTTGATACCAGTTTTTATAATTCATAATTACGTTACTAAAGACATTAAAATTGATAAAATATATTGTTTTTTCAAGAGTCTAATTAGATACAGTGCTAATTATCATTTTTGTGTATCTACATATTTTGAAACTACATAAGGTGACTTTGTGCCTCTGCCTATTTATTTTATTGTCAATGTTAATGACTTGTTCTAAAGTGTAAGGGGAAAACGATTTGCATAAATTTAAATGATGAGGATTAAAATATACATAATAGAAGTGATAACTTAGAGAAGACAACATTTAGATTCTATAGGTTTTCAAACATAAAAGAATTTTTCAATATAATATTTGATTTTGAATAAAATACAGATTTGATAGGTTCAAAATAGATCTAAAGGTAGAAGAAATTTTAATACAAAATGACTCCCTACAATGCTATTTCTAATACATAAATTTGAAATATAAAATTAATTGAATAATATTAGAATCCAATTATTTTACAGAATCTTAATAGGTACAAGTTTTTAAAATTATATTTGCATTAATATTTGAGCTCTTATAACACATAAAAATCCTGGTATAATATTATGGCATTGGATATAAAGATAACTGTGCTTTTATTAGTATTAATTAGTCTTAAAATTAATAGAACAACCCCTAAAATTTAATGTCCAGAGCTAAAAATTTGAACTGTCATGAAAAGAGCTCTATTGATTTTCTTACAAAATTTAAAACTACAGGGGCACCTGGGTGGCTCAGTCGGTTGAATGTCCAGCTTCGGCTTAGGTCATGATCTCATGGTTCGTGGGTTCGAGCCCCATGTCAGGCTCTGTGCTGACAGCTAGCTCAGAGCCTGAATCCTGTCTTCAGATTCTGTGTCTCCCCTCTCTCTGACCCTCCCCTGTGCACATTGTCTCTTTCTCAAAAATAAGTAAAACATTAAAAAATTAAAAACTACAGAGATAAAAAATAAGGCTCTATAAAATCTTTGAAACCATAAATGTCATATGTGATGCAATTAAAGATAGCATACATTTCTGGATGATATTTACTATGCCCTCAGGGAATGTGTGAATGGGTTAAATATGCCTACTTTGGGTAAAGTATGGCTTTGTTAAACACACAGTCTTAAGATTCCAATTGCTGATTTCATAAAAGAAAAATTCTTCTTGGACCTCTCAACCTCTCAGTCAGTTTACTTGGCTGAGTTCATTTAACTAACAAATAAACAAGCTATGACTTGAAGTGTAGAGTTGTGAATCCCAGGTCAGTGCTTTCCAGTACATTCCTACAGTTAACAGAAAGCTGGCTCTTCTATATTTAGAATAGTACATTTCAGAACCATAAATCAGGATGTGTTTTCCAATACCACCCTCCCTATCCCTCTTGTTATGTTGCTCTTCTAACTTGCAGTAATGTTATCCTAATGGTTATCACACAATACATCAATAAATTGTTAATGAATTATTTTTGCCTCCTAAATTCTGTTTCTTTGTGGTAAGTTAGGTTTTCTCCAGCTTTGTACTCTCCGACTGTACTGTCCTTTCTGGAATATCATTGAAGATAGATAAGTACTTGCAGATTAATAAGTAAATAGAAGTACAATGTATTTGGGAGAGGGATCATACACTTGACAATCCACATCATTTAGTTATCAGGAAAATTGGATTGTCTACTTACCAAAGACACCTGCCCAACTCCACCTCCATGACTCAATCACATGATCCAAACACCAGAATGCCCTTTCCTCTACTCCCTATACCAGTCATTGGCTGTCAAGATCAAATCAATAAAATCAATCTCAAATTATTTTTCTTATGAAGCCTCTTCTGAATTTTTCTATACCTCACTGTAACTTCTCTCCTATGAATACCTAAAGTGATGGTTGGCATTTATCACTGGAAGAACTTATTCATAGCCTCACTAAGAATTAATGACTACACTATATGCCTGTGAGTTCTCCACACATGCATGCTCTCTCACATACACACGTGTGCATGCACACACACACACATACACACCCACTATGGTTTTTTAAATGTCCTTAGTAGCCGTTGCCTTATTAATTTCTACATACTTTGCACAGCTAGCAGTTTACCTGGGCCGGCATTATTAAGTACTTACTAAATAATTCTGATAACAGTATATTAAAATTATAAAAGGCGTTTTGTATGAAATTACATATTTTTAAATGTTTACATTTATGAGCACCTGGGTGGCTCAGTTGGCTGATCATCCGACTTTGACTCAGATCTGATCTCTTGGTCCATCAATTTAAGTCTTGAATTGGGCTCTGTGCCGATAGCTCATAGCCTGGAGCCTGCTTTGGATTCTGTGCCTCCCTCTCTCTCTGTCCTTCCCCTGTTCACACACACACACTCTCTCTCTCAAAAATAAATAAACATTTAAAAAATATAATGCTTACATTTATTTAAAGAAAATAGTTTCTAAATCAAAATAAGTTTTAGAAATCTCTGAGAAAGACTGTGAATTTTTTCAAGGAAAAACAATTACTATCCATTATGATTATATGGCTAAACATGATAATTTAATATACTTTATAAATAGCTACATAAACAACTATGGGGTTTTTAAGTTACTGGTAATATATTTTACAATTTTTGTTTTTGTAGATTTATAAATCTTTACCAAATACCACTGTCCTCTTCCTATGTACTGCCTGTATTCTTTTAGGAGCTATTTAATGTCTCAACCATTTTTTTTTTGTAGTCTCTACATACTTTCCAATGACTAAACTGAAGTTATATATATTTAAGATATATTTACAATATCATACAGTCAATTTTGGGTTC
Organism: Mungos mungo; assembly: GCA_004023785.1. Lineage (NCBI taxonomy): Eukaryota > Metazoa > Chordata > Mammalia > Carnivora > Herpestidae > Mungos > Mungos mungo. The sequence continues at coordinate 382,810 of PISW01000985.1, forward strand.
TTTTATGCCTGTATTTATAACATAAATGATTTGATTAAAATGACTTTATATGGGGCGTTTGGGTGACTCAGTCAGTTAAGTGTCTGACTTCGGCTGGGGTCATGATCTCATGATCTCATGGTCTGTTTGTGAGTTCAAGCCCTACTTCGGGTTCGGTGCTGACAGATCAGAGCCTGGAGCCTGCGTCTCCCTCTTTCTCTGTCGGTCCCCTGCTCATGCTCTTTCTCTGTCTCAAAAATAAGCACTAAAAAATAATTTTTAAATGACTTTAATTATAAAATACTCATCTTAATGGAATATGAAGACATTCCCTTTGTGAGTTACACTCATTTCCCCTTATTTATTTATCCACTCATTTTTCAAAGCTTACCTTACAAAATACATTAGCCTATAGTTGGGCAAACACCCAATTTATAACATTGTCTTGATATTGCGAGTAGTTTTTGAATACTCTACTGAAAGTGAAAAGCAGAATGGCTGTCTGGGTACAGAGCAGTTGTAAGCACACTGTGGTTTAACCAGGTAGGTCCAGGACTGACCAGGAGCTACACTGGGCTGCTTACGCCCAGCATCGGGAGAGAGGATCGTACCACATATCGCCAGCCCAGGAAAAGATAAAAATTCACAATTTGAAATACAGTTTCTACTGAATGCATATTGCTTTTGCACCATTATAAAGTTGAAAATTGTAAATTGAAACATTATAAATCAAGGACTGTCTGTGTAATAGTGAACAGAGCTTAATTAACACAGAATTTAAGAATGATTTGAATACTATGTAAAAGTGACTTTTAAATCATCTCATTCACTACGGGGTCCCATCTACTCTCCAGTACACAGGGACATCACAGCAACAATGACCCCACTTTTGGCACTAATTTGCAATTTCTTCTCTTTACTGAATCATTGGTATACAAATACAGATGGGTTATATTCACTGTAATCATGAAATAAAGCAATTCAAAGCAAAGCTTTCTGTTATCTCCAGATCCTCCTTCAGATAACTCACCATTTCTCTTTTTACCATTACAGCCAACCTCCTCAAAAGGCATTTTTGTACTAAATTACTTGTTTCATTATTTCTACCATCTCTTGGACTAAATTAAGATGTGTTGCTCCATGTTCTATGACTACACTTCAACATTTGTCTTGAGTTACCGCTGATCTGGATGCTTCCAGTTCCTAGGTCATTTGCACGGTCCTTTATTCCCATCTCCTCTTCTTCCCTTGGCTTTCAGGTCTCCTCTGCCTCTGGGTTTTCCCCCTACCACACTGGCAATTCCTTTTATGTTCCCACCTGCTTTTATTGAATTTTAAGTGTTATCTTATTAGGGATGTGTCCTTAGACTTCTTTTCTTTGTCTATGTTGTGAATGAACAGTCTCTTGACATTAAATACCATGAATGCCTACAACTTCCAGAGTTCCAATTTCAAATACTGAAGTGAGCCTCAGACTTAGATATCCAATTTTGTACTTGGCATCTACTCTTGGATAAGTAATAAGAATCTTTCATTTAATAAACTTCTAAATAAACAAACTTCTCATCTGTCCCTACCCAAAAATGTGTTTTACATACCTTCTTCTCTCACATTCTTTCCTATTATAAGAAATGGCAATTATGTGTTTCAAGTCAGTCCAGCCAGCACATCATAAGAAAAGATAATAACTGGCTGATCTCTTTCATAAACTTAGATGCAAATACCCCAAAACAGTTAACAAATTAAATCAAGTATTATGCAGGAAGAAGGATACCTTATAACCCAATGATGTTTATCCTAAGAAAGTATATTTGTTTTAGCGTTTTATAACCATGAATTACAATTCACCACATTAAGGGATTGAAACAGAAAAATTATGTGATCTTATCAATATAATAAGTATTTGAAAAGCTCAATGCTCATTTAGAAGAGAATGGAATTTAATTACTTAAGAATTTCTGCCAGTCTCTACAGAATTGTGAAATACAGAAATTGGAAACAAGAAAGGTCACTGTCACCATTTCCATTCATCATTGTACTGGAGGATCTAGCTCACAAAATTAGTCTAGAAAAAAGAATAAAATATGTAATGACTAGAAAGGAAGAAATAAATGTCAATATTTTCAGTTGAAATGATTTTCTATACAGAAAATACAAAGGATCTTACTGGAAAATTATTAGAATAAGTGAACTTAGTAAGTTTGTGGCTACATGCGTAATATAAAGAAATATATTTTAGCATCAATTAGAAAATATCTTAAAAGCACAAACGTCATGTACAATAGCATAAAAAGTACACATTATATGTGAGTAAATATTTAAGATGATGTGCAATAACCTAACAAAGAATGTATAGAGTATTTATATCTCTGTATGTTAGGACTTACAGTTTTCTTAATGAGCACATTGTCATTTTGCCCAAAGGACAAAAATATAAAAGCATGGATACATGTAAAAGCTAAAACTACAAGACTTAAAGAATATATAGGAGGAGTACCTGGGTGGCAGCTCAGTTGGTTAAGCATCTAACTCTTGACTTTGGCTCAGGTCATGATTTCAGGGTTCCTGGGATCAAGCCCCACATTGGGCTCCATGCTGACAGTGTGGAGCCTGCTTGAGATTCTCTCTCTCCTCTCTCTCTGCCCCTCCCCCCACTCTCTCTTACTCTCTCTCTCAAAATAAATACATAAACTTAAAAAAAAAGAAGCATATATAAGAGCATCTCATAGTGAACCTGAATAGGAAAAAGCTTTTTATATGTCACATCAAAAGCTCAAACAGCAGAAGATGAAAACATATATGTTGGACCTCACCCAAATTAGAAGCTTTCTTTTCCAAAAGACACTCTCAAGAAGGTCAAAAGCAACTCATAGAATGTGCAAAATGATTTTCAGAATGTATATATGATATCTTAATAGAATGTTTAAAAAAGGAAAAGAGTAACTTGATAAACACAAAAGTTATTGGAGCCGCATCTCATACAAGGTATTGCAGAGTGCTGTTGCAATGAGCAGATATGTCGTTTCTTAAGGTTGAGGCTCCTGAGGTTACAGAAATGGGGAATGACTGCCAGGATTCATTTTGGGGGTGATAAAAATGCTCAGTTATTGCTTGTGATGCTGGGTGGGTGTACAACTCTATGAAGATGTTAAAAATCATTGAGTTGTATACTTGGATTGCTTGGATGAAGAGTGTGGTATATGAGTTAAATCTCAATAGAGCCTCTTGGAAAAATAATACATATAAAATAATTTGAATTTTCAATGATTTTTTTGGGTATCTATGCATTGAATTTGTTCATGTGTGTTAACTATCGGCACAAGATTACTTCATAACAAAAGTGTATAGCCTGAAATTTAAAAAAAATTATCCATCTTGCTCATATATCTCTTGTTTGGCTTGTGTGTGGGTGATAAACATTAGGCTAGGTGCTGTTTCGAGTCTGTTCCTTATGAGCTCTCATCTTCTTGAAGAAGCGGCCTCCCCAGACTTTTTACTCTCATGCCTAGAACAGAAACACAAAGGAGAAAGCTCACCTAACAAACATGTTTGTGTCATGTTTGCTAATATGCCAGGAGATAAAGCAAGTTACGTGAGTGGTCTCAAATCAGGAGGTGGGAAGTAAATCTAATTCCTGGTGGATGTAACATGTCATGTGGTATAAGACATGGAAACAAAAAGAGACAAATTAGGACGATACTATACCAATACTAACTACTGCAATTAATCTCTCCTCTCTCTCTCTGTCACACACACACATGCTGTTTTAAAAAGTAAATAACAAACATCGAGGAAATAATAATAATATTTATTTATTTATTTATTTATTTTAATGTGTATTTATTTATTTTTGAGAGAGAGAGAGAGAGCGAGCAAGTAGGGGAGGAGCAGAGAGGGAGAGAGACAGAATCCCAAGCAGCTCCATACTGTCCTCACCAAGCCCGAGGCAAGGCTCAAACTCACCAACTGTGAGATCATGACCTGAGCAGAAATCAAGAGTTAGACACTTCATTGACTGAGAAACTTAGTCACCCTAGATATAATAATATTAAATGGTTGAAAGAGAGTTTGGGGCTTTTAAAATGTAGCCTCATAAATTTTTTAGTAATGATGATAAACACAGTACTTTCTTTACACAACTATCAGTCGACACAAAAATGACCTTCAGTCAGCATACGTAACCACCCCTCTGGACTATTTTCATTAAGTGTACCACTTAGTTATTTGTTTATTGTCAGACGGACAAAATTATCTCCACTTCCGTTTTTTGAAAGGCTATGATAATTGCTACTCTCTTCTGTTTGCTTTTCTTTTTCTCAATTGCAAAATATATCTTCATTACTACTGTTGCAAAGATTTTATATTAATAAATAATACTTGGCAAAAAAAAGCTTAAAACTGTTAAATAATTAGATCAGTAGACATGTATAAATGCGTATATGTAAATATACTACCTAGCAAACTATTGAGTTCATTCTAACATTAACATATACATTTTTAAAGTTTATTTATTTGAGGAGAGGCAGGGGCAGAGAGAGGGAGAGAAAAGAGAGAGAATCTAAGCAGGCTCCGTGTTGTTGTTATCTGTCTGGAGGCTTTTTTTTAACTTCTCCCAATAAACAAGAGGCTTTGGAAGCCTGAGCTTAAAGCAAGTGTCAGACGCTTGACCAACTGAGTGACCCAGATAGCCCAACATATAATTTTAATTACTTTTATCTACCTAGTAATTAAATACCCATTTGAAATATTGCACTTACATAGTTGTAAGACAAATTTTACTATGTATTGCTTGTTTATACTTAACCCATCTTTGAATCCAGCAGTTTATTACAACTAGTTGTATAAGAAAGACCATTATTACCTGTTTATTTATTTTTGAGAGAGAGAGAGAGAGAGAGAGAGAGAGAGAGAGAAGATAGAGAAGTTAGAAAGTTAGAGAGCTAGAGAGAGAGCAGGGGAGGGTATGAGTCTATGAATTGTTTCTAATACCTTAACAAGTACTCCTGGGGAGTTTGCTTTATTATCACAAGACCATATTTTATTGTAAGCTAATATCGAAGGAAGGTACTAACTCACATATTAGCCAAAATCACTGTCACAGAAATAGCTTTCTCTTATGCTATTTCCTTTTGCTGTCAAAAGAGGTTCTTGTCATCAGGACTATGATAGTTAAATGCCGTCTGTAAACGACAATCATAGTGACACCACATGACCTGTTAAGTGTTATGTTCTCTGACCTTCTAGTCATTTTGATAGCTGTGGGTTTACAAACTCTCTTGTTTATTGGGAGAAGTTAAAAAAAGCCTCCAAAGTGACATATTTATATATAATGAGGTATAAATGAATGCTGATGAGTTTCACAGGTAATTCTGGGAAACTAACTGGTACATAAACACAGAAACACATACATACACCAATTATATGCACTAAATTAATATCTCTCGTTTTTTTAGGTATATATCAGAATTAATATAAAATAGGCTATATACATTGGTAAAGTCATTAAATGCCATGGAAAAATTTTAACACAAATACAAATATTTTTGAAGTAAAAGAGTCTCTGATTTGATTTACATGCATTTGTAATAATTATTTAAATGCATCTATATTATGAAATGTAGACACTTTATAAGTCCAAAAGTGACATCATCCTGAAGACATCTGGAACCATCAAATGTTCTTTGGTCATATCAAAAGTGTCTTTGCTGCCATTCCAAATTAAACATGATTTTGTTAATCTTTAAAAATATTTCTTTAAATGCTCAAATTCTAGGTCCCAATTCATGTAATCTGGATGGATCTCTTCATTGTACTCCTAGTGATTTGTTTATTTCTGTATCTGAATCTCTCAAATTGTATTACTTTATCTTAGAGGGCATGGATGTCAGGTTATATAGTCATGTAATTTCAGTACTTAGTTTAGTGCCTTATGCTAGTAGTTTACTAGCTTAATGAACTTGAATTATCTGCACACCTTTAAATTCTGTTTATTTACTTTTGAGAGAGAGAGAGAGAGAGAGAGAGAGAGAGAAGGCATGCCTGTGTGAGCAGAGGAGGGGCTGAGAGAGATAGGAATACAGAGAATTCCAAGCAGGTTCCATGTTGTCAGCTCAGAGCCCAATGCGGGGCTCAAACCCATGAGCCGCACTAGCATGATCCGAGCTGAAATCAAGAGTTGGACCCTTAACTGACTAAGCCACCAATGCACCCTTATATACACGCTTTTAAAATAAGGATGATGATTTAAAATATTTTATATTTTTAGGAAACTGTATTACATTGATTTCGGTGAGAAATTTGAACTCTGCAGAAATGTGGAACAGCACTGGACCCCATAGACTTCTTGACAAAGAAGTCTACACATCCTTTTTTAGCGTGTGAAGTTGTCTTCATATTTGGTATAGTGTCTACGTAAGAATTTCTGCTGAAAACTGTATACTTGATCTTTCCCCTGAGCACAATGAGTTTATGTTCATCATTATCTATTTTGTCAAGTGAAACTGTAAATCCTAATGAAATTCTCAATAGAAAGAGTCAAGAATTTTTTTTTCTTTAAAAAATGAAGCTTCTGTTATCTACAGTGATTCCAAAAGTCTCTGCAATGGGTGACAGCGTCAAAAAGAGACAGACTTTACTGGGGATGAAGGGGGAAAATAGTAATGCATCCTCATCAATCACACAGCATCCAGACAAATTCTAGCCCACATCTCCCAGCGGGGGCTTATCCTGCTGGTGATCGATCTGCTACCCAAATGGGGTGACAAACCCGGTGACTAAGAGACAGGTATAACTCACAGTGAACCTCCTGTCCAAATTCAAGCCAATTCTGTTTCAGAGCCAAACAGGTAAGTATAAAGAAAGTTATGAGTATCATCTTAAAGGTGATAAATTGTACCTGAGTAAAAACAAAAACAGTTTTGAATGTCATCAACTACATTTTACATTAAGAGATACTTACTGACTTGCACATGGTACTAAAGCAATATTTAATAATACCAGTTTCTCTTATCAATTGAACAGCTACAGTGTGCTATCTATATATATCACGTTAATATGATACCACATTAATACTCTGTCTCAGAGGCATCAATATCCCCATTTTACAAATGAGTAGAGTGTTCTCAAAAATTTATAGCGATTGACTAAGAACACAAATTGTCAAGTGATAGGGCTCAATTTTGCTAGCAGAGCTGTCAGGATCTAAGACCATGTACTTTCAGTGATTCAGCTATGGTGCCTTTTAGAATGATATATACATTCAGTAAAAGATCAAATCTTCACTGATATATACATATCCACTTAGGATAGTGGAAATTTATTCCTTTGCAATATAAAAATCTTTTTTTTTTCATTTTTGCCCAAACTAATCTATTTCACTATTGATCTTCACCATTGCTTATATGACTTCATTAAAATGTGAGTTAAGACACTTTGAGCATAGAGGTCCATATCCCCTCTGCAGTTTGTAAACAGCAACTAGACAAAAGAATTCAAAATGAAATTGGAAAAAAGAAAAAGAATGCTATTTCTGACTTAATTTCTATCTACATTTAATCACTGATGCATTTAAGAATTTTTATTTATTTATTTTTTGGAGGTAGGGGGAGAGATCAAGAGTGTCTACATGAAGAGGAGAGAGGCAGAGAAAAAGAGAGAGAGAGTGGGAGAGAGAGAGAATCACAGGCCGGCTCCAGGCTGTCAGTGCAGAGCTCACACAGGACTCAGTCTCATGTACCATGAGATCATGACCTGAGCCAAAATTAAGAGGTGGTTACTTAACCAAATGAGTGACAAAGGCATTTAAAAGTGTTTAAAACTTCCTTAAGTATGTATATGAAAATAGGGGAAAGATATTTTTTTAAATGTAAACTGTTCCGACAAGTGAGTTTGTGTGATCCTCAAATTCAAGTAACTTCCTACTTCGGAAGGAGAAAGTTCAAGACAAAGACCCAGGTTTGAAGTAATGTCATTTGAAGTTTATAGACATCACATTTTAAAGGACATCTCACCTAAATATCACGTTTCATTATTAAACTACACAATAAAGTTTCCATTAAAGTTCCATTAAAGATATCTATACTTTATGACCCACCATAATCTCATTTATTCTAAAGGGACCACCCTTGTCTTGTTAATCTTTCTTAATTGCTCACCAAGGCTTGTCCTTTTGAAAGATGCTATTTTATCTTTGTTGAAATATGTCCTCATTTATACTCTTCTTCTTCTGATTTACCAGATACAGCTCCCATTCATTTGATTTCTGATCAAGGCTAGCTGAGGATCTCATTGTGCTAATGTTCATTAAGGTGAAAATAAAGAAAAAAAAATGAATGCAGAGGTTAGTTTCGTTTTAAAATAAATCTTCATTTGAGAAAGTTTTAAGAATGGAGAGCCTCTTAGGTTCAGAATATTCTGTGTTAAGAAAGTTGTTTCAGAAATGCCAGACCCTCTGATACTTTGCGTCTACTGAGGGCTGGGCACGTGATGTTAAATATCTTTACATGTGTCTACTGGCCGTCTGTATGCCTTCTTTAGAAAAATGTCTGTTCAGATTCTCTGCCCATGTGTTAACTGAGGACTTTTGTTTTGTTATTGTTTAGTTGTATGAGTTCTGTATATATTTTGGATATTAACTCCGTATCAATGCATGACTTGCAAATATCTTCTCCCATTCAATATGTTGCCTTTTCACTTTAATGATGGCTTTTTTTTTTTTTTTTTTTTTGCTCTACAAAAGCTTGATGTAGTTCAATTTGATGTAGACCCATTTGCTTTTTTTGGCTTTTATTTTGCTTGTCTTTGGGTCCACTAATATAAGTGAATCTAACATAGTTTTGCTAATAGAGTTTTATAAAAAAAACACACAAAACTTTAAACATATGTTAATGTCTTGTCTTAATTCAAAATTTCCAAGTTTTTAATGTGAGTTTATTATGATAAAGTAAAAAAATAATTAGGAATGTACTTCTAACATTTTTTCCTTGATAAACTAGGATTCGATTACAGATTAGTTTGACTAATTCTTGGTTTAGAAGCACTATTGGTATATTTCCTAGATCCTACTGTTTAATCATATCAGAATAATGGGGTTTAATTTATTTTAGCAAATAATTAACATTTAGTTATTAATTCTAACAATATGGTAAAAAAAATTCAAAGGCATTAATGCAAATGCTAAGATAACATGTAAAGGTGCTATTGTATGTGTTCTATTTTTTTTTTAATGTGTATTTATTTTTGAGAGAAAGAGTGCAAGTGGGTAAAGGGCAGAGAGAACAGGAGACACACATCCAAAGTAGGCTCTAGGCTCTGAGTTGTCTGTCAGCACAGAGCCCAGTGCAAGGCTTGAACTCAGGAACTGTGAGATCATGACCTGAGCCAAAGTCAGATACTTAACTGACTGAGACACTCTGGCAGTGTTCAATTTTCTCTCAGCGTCTTTACAATATTGATTTTGAGACTTTTGGCATGATTTGCTGTATTGAAAAGTCATATAAAATCAAGTGACACTATAAAATGTTTGTCATAGAGATGTACTCTGAAGCCTAATTTAAGTTGGCCGATTTACTAAATCTCTATTAATCATGGGGTAAAAAAAAAAAAAGAGTACTGACTTCATAAAATTGAGAGTTTAGTAGGTGCTCAGCATATGTTGGCTATTTTCACTGTAGAAAAAAAATGTGTTCTATGTGTGTGTGAATGTGTGATAGATTTTGAAAAAAATAAGGTGCGTTTCATTCAGTAATTGATCATCAGTGCAAAATGCACTGTGCATATGTTTTCCCTTTGCTCAAGTTTGCTAAACTTGCTGCCCTTTCATTTAACTTATCACCAGTCTGACAAGCCTCCTTTCAGCATTTCTTTTAAAAGACTCAAGGGCTTTGTTATTTCACTTAAGAAATTTGACAATTTTTGAATATATGAAAGAGAGGTTGTTTTCTCATGCTCTCAAAATTTATTCAGGACTCTATGTGGGAGGGTTGAGCAGAGTGCAAATTTAGTCATGGAATTTGAAATTTGAAAAAATATATGTATATGTGTGTACATATACACACACACACATACATACACACATAGTTTTAGTGTGCTACTAGGCAAATTATTCATTTTCAATATATTATGAAGCAGAAACATTTTTATATAAATATTGAATATATAACTCTAGGTGCACTGCATTACTCCAAATTAGCTACATCCAAAAGGACAACAAAAATGTCAAATAACTCAGTATAGAACACATTTGATTGTTGCCCTGGATCACAAATGTAACATACAGAAGGACTTTTTTAGTTTTAATTCAATTGACTTTCTCCCAGAAGTTCAAACTGTATTGGGATTTTAGTTGTATGTTAGTGGGATTTACTTGTTTGCTTAGTATGTAAAATGATGTTTGCAATATCCAATTAACTTTCCTGTTCTTTAAGCTTGATATTTAAGAGTTATAGTTTATTAAATGTTAGTAATAATTAACTCTAGTAGGTCTAGCATTAAGCTGTATTTCTATTTTTAAAGAAGATTTAGCTGTTTAATTAGAAAAGATAAAACTATGAGAAATGTTTTTAAAATGATTTAAATTACTTAATTTCTTTTTTATTTTTTAAATGTTTTATTTATTTTTTGAGAGAGAGAGAAGAGAGAGCATGAGTAGGGGAAGGTCAGAGAGAGAGGGAGACACAGAATCCAAAGACAGGCTCCCGGCTCTGAGCTAGCTGTCAGCACAGAACTCAATGCAGAGCTGGAACCCACAAACCATGAGATCATGACCTGAGCCAAAGTCAGATGCTTAACCGACTGAGCCACCCAGGCACCTCAAAACTACTTAATTTCTAAATTTAACAAATGTTATATTCATTAAAATATAGGTTACAGAAGACACTATATCACATAGGAAAATAAAACTTATACTCAGTCTAATCACTATTTTTATGTTTTAACATTTTGATCACTTAAAAATAACTCAGTTCAAAAGAAGTAACTTTACCTAAGATAATACCAAAGAGGTTTTACTACTAATTTTATGTTTGTCTACAAAACACTCATAAGGCTTTTGTTCTTACATTATGTCACCCTTACATAGCATCATGAAAATATAGTTATTTCCTATCTTCTTTATCATACCACTCCTATGGAATTAATGAAGAAATAGTCTTAGTTTATGGATTACATAATTTCCCTAAGTAAGTGTAGAAAGGATTCAAAGATAAAGATACACTACTTTTCCACCAAAGAGCTTAGAGAAGTAGCTTAAACAATCGACTACTCTTACATCAGAATTATCATGTGATGATATTTATGTGGGAGTCTAAGCAAACAAAATGTCTGCATGTCATTGCTACCCCTAGAAAATCTTGTGAAAATTAAAAACAAATATATATTTAAAAGAATCAAAAACAACAGCAACAACAATCCTCAAATTACTTTATTCTCATCATTTGGAAATTTATCATTATAAATAAAATAATCATTGCTGTCTCTGATGTGAATGATGTCTGTTGGATGTGATGCCTTTGTGTAGTGAATCATTACACAAGTGTAACTCTGGCCCAGTGTACCTTCATGGAGCCCATACTACTAGTCAGGCAAATCTATAAACCTATAATGTATCATCAATCATGAATGTTTATTTTTTATGGTAAAAAGGGTATCTTTCAAACTGTTAATGATCATGCATGCACTGATGTCCATTTCCATATTGACATAGAAGAGTTCACAGAATATTAAATGGACAAGAACGATATATCAAAAAAATAATTATTTAGAGTTAGCAAATATATAAGTAGATATTTAGGCAGACAGATGTACAGGAGCATGAATAGCTAGATGATTGATAGAACAGAGAGAGAGAGAGAATACATATATACTTATATATAAATGATGAGTAATTCTTACCTACAAATGGGGTTATTGAGATAAATCTCTGTTTTGCATGCTTTTTAATTTTTTCCAATGTGTTTCATGTACTATAACCTACTTAAAAACAATTAGCAGTTTTATAAAGTATATAAGTAAAGCAATTTTATTGATTTTAATCACAATATAAATGATGAAATTACTACACTTGTTCTAGACTAAAATATTCTTCAGAATTTAATGTTAAGAAAGAAAAAGAAACCAAAGAAAATAAATCATGAAATTTAGATTAAATGTGTTTTAACCTTTTACTTTTTTCTCATTATATCCTTTTTACTTGTTTCCTCTGATACACCCACTTACAGATTCATCAACAAATGTTCTGATTAAAACCATGCTGATTAAAAATGATTTAATGAAAATTATAATACACCATGTACAAACTTTAGTTTATGTGAGAAAGCACTTATTAATCACATTTAAAACTCTCTTTAAAATATAGCTGCTTTCAATGGGGCATTTTTTTATTGCTCAGTTTCTTTGAATTGTATTTTCTAAATGGTGTATAATCAGTGCAGAAGGGAGTCTGTATTTTTATTATATAATCAAAAAAAAATAATGATAAGAAAACCAGAAAAGACTAGAAATAAAAAATTAATCTAACACATACCATCAGCTACTTCAATAGATAGTTTGCACATATGTTACCCAGAAGAGATCTCTTTATTATCCTTATAGGTTATGATTTTCATTTGTTTGTTTTTCTATAGTTAAATAGTGTTTCCTTAGCTCCTACTTCTACCTGAAATACAGAATCTCCCTGCTTGGTCCAGGAGAAATCTAATTCTTGGTGTATCACCAAGACATTGTTGATGCAATTTCATTGGAATAGCCTTTGAGAAATTGAAAGCTGGAGAATTTTTAGTAAAGTTGTTAATAAGCACTAAAAACACATACACTGTAAAAATTTTATGGTGTACATGCTGAGTGAACATTCTAGTGTACATCTTTTGTGTAAGGTGTTGAAGTTTGGTCAATAATCTAATTGGACTTTATTGAAGATGAAAATACACTATTTTTACATCATAGAACTTAGGGTATGAAGGGATCAGCTTCTTTTACATCAGAAGAAGGTGTGTAGTGATTCAAATGCAGAAATCTCTGCACATCAAACGTTTGAGGGTTACACAAGAGGGAAAATCAAAGATAAGCAGAAACAGCAGCATGAACTTGGCTGGAAATGAGGAAAAATTGGGGGCATCCATAGTATCTTAAGTGAGTTTCTAGGCACAGCAGAATGAGTTTAATATAGTCCACATATTTGCATACTAGTCAATCAAATAGGATTAAAAAATTATTTTTATGTCACTTTTATTTTTTTTTTTGAGAGAGAGACAGAGATTGAGCAGGGGAGGGGCAAAGAAAGAGGGAGACACAGAATCTGAAGTAGGCTTCAGGCTCTGAACTGTCAGCACAGAGCCCAAGATGGAACTTGAACCCATGAGATCATGACCTGAGCCGAAGTTGGACACTCAACTGACTGAGCCACTCAGGTGCCCTAATAAAGTTAACATTATAATTAAAACCTTAATATTGTGTTAGTGTTCTTTCCTGTCTATGTAGCATAGATATTTTTTAAGTATCACTATGTATTTTCCTTGCAATTTTATATTTTTACACCCAATCTAGACACATTCTGGTCATTAACCTTATAATTGAGTCATTACATTATTTTCCAGTAAAAACAAATCATCTCTTAATTCTAGTTGATGCTTAGATGTCTACACAACTATGCATACACTGACTTTATCACTTTCTTCAGTGCCATCCCAGGTGATAAAATTTCTTTTGTCTAAAGAAAAAAAAATTTCTTTTGTCAAAAGAAAAAAAAACAGGAAAGGAAAGAAAACATATATTATCAGAGTCTACTCATGCAGAGTTGTTTGCACTCTGGATGATATAAGTGAGTAAATTATCTAATATGCTAAAAACTGATGGTGTTATGGGGAAAGAGAAATAAAAATTAGGATAAAGAGTATTTTGGCTAAATAGTTAGCCAAATATTAGAGATTTTTTAAGTAGGACAATTGTTGAGAAGGTAAGATTTGAGCAAAAACTTTGGGAGATGGCCAAGACATAGATGTAGATTTCAAGAAGATGAAATAAAAGCCCTAAGTCAGAAGTATGCCCAGAGCCTTTGAGAAACAGCAAGACCATACTGACTGAAGTGGCGCAAACCAAGAAAAAGTAAAAAGAGAAACATCCAGACAGGGGGTGTGAAGCCAGCTCATGTGGGGGTTTAGCCATCATTTAGATTTTTGACATTTACACTAAGTTATGCAAGATTACAGAAATGGAATGCCATCATGTTGTTTCTATTTAAAAGAATGACTCCATCCTCAGTATGAAGAGCAAACTTTAGGTACTAAAGCAGGGTCTGCTTGTTCCAGCCATCCAAGTTAGAGATTATGGAGTAGGGACTGCGGTGGAGGAAGCAGAAGCAAGGAAAAGTGCTCAGGTACTGCACATAGTATAAAAGTAGAATCAAAAATTTTCCCCACAGTGGGTTGAGTATGGGGCTTAAGGGGTCAGGTATATATGAGAAGAAGAGTCACATAGGAGTCCACTACTTTTGACTTAGTGAAGTTATCAACAGGGAGAGGAAAGGATGAGGTTGGCAAGAGACTAAGAGAAAATCAGGAATTTAATGCTGAAGACATCACATTTGATGTCTTAATTATTCAGTTTGAGTTTAGAGTTGGGAGAGAGAAGGGTGGAGACATATATCTTGATTTATTTTATTTATTTTTTTTTGCTTGCAGTAATTATTAAAAACTCTTGGACAGAAAGAGATTACCAAAAGAGTCAGTAGAGTTACTTAACTCTATAGAAGAGAGAAAATAAGAACTCAGTTTTGAAACACTTCAACATAAACCTTCAGGGATAATAGGAGGAAGCAGCAAAGGAGCTACAGTAAGAAAGGAGGATGAGAGGTCCAAAAGCCTTAGTCAAGGAAATATATCAAAAAGGAAAAAACATGTTGTTTCAAATGTTATGAAACTTTTACATTAACCAGGATTTGGATTAAGATGTCTTCCTGTCACCTTAGTAACCGAAATTGATGGTGTCTCTGAATGAAAAGTAAACCTAATATATGGAGAAGAGGCAGCTGACGCACATAAATTTCTAAATCTCAGCCACTTTGGGAAAATTCATATTCTCTAAAACTATAGTTTTGTTGATTCTTCACAGTCTAAGCAGAGATTTTGAATTATTGCTGCTTTTCTCCTGTGATAGATATCTACAAGGTTTAGTTTGAAACTATGGGCTTAAAAAGAGGAAAGAGAGAGACAGAGGGACAGAGACAGAGAGAGAGAAAGAAGAACTGTGCCTGCAGTGAAAAAATCTAATCTTCTCAAGCATGGGTAATTAACCCACTCGTAAACTATTTGGTTAGTTCAACAACCAGTCTCTGTTGGAATAAGAAATATCTTAGGTGCGGTGGTAAATGTGTAAGCAAAATTAAGAAAGAAAAGCTGACCTCAGGGGACATACTAATAAAGGAGGTAGATATTAGGATGAGGCAAAGATGCTTTAAATATGTAATAGTTTATAGAGATCTGCAAAGATTTGAGTGCAAAACAATAGGGTTGAAATTTTCCTAACACTAACATAATCTATCCTAAAATATTGACTATAAAACAGAAAACTTCAAGATCAGGGATAATTAGCCTTGAGATTGTGGACAGGCTTCAAATGATTTAAGTCTCTGAAACTGCATGCAAAATCTTATGAGTGTGTGAATAAGCAATTTCCCCCCGGGGATTAGGCTGATAGCTATCATCTATTGCCAAACAGTCCTTTGACCCCAAAAGTTTATGAACAATACTCCAGATGAATGCTAAGACACTATTTCAAACATCCTGCAGTTTCAAAATAACCAGATGTTTGGAGGCATGAGGATACATATATGGATGATTGACTAAATTTCAGTTTCATATACATGTTTTGACAGCAAGTACTCTGTGTAAAAAATGCAAATTAGCTCATTAGTTTGGAGATAAGGCAATTAATGCTGGAATATGACCAGGCATTAAGATTCAAAGGATGGAATGAGGATTAAAATCTTCCTTATTTGAAGGTTGATAGGCTTTGCTTAACATTTGTAAGGGACCTAAGCCAAGAGAATAAAAACTTCAGGAGGACTTAATTAATTACATTCTTTCTTAAAACTTTATTTAAAACTTAAAATATTGGAAATTGTATAATAGAGTATAAGAGTATAAAGCAAAAAAAAAAATCTCGAGGTCCCATTTAATTCTGTTTCCCACTCTACCCCTATTTTACCAATGGGGAAACAGGGTCTCCATTAATTTACTTATCCACAAACATTTATTACTTGCCTGCTGTATACATGCCTCTATGCTCAAAGAGATAATAAAAGCCAAGAGAGTAAAAGTATGGCTTTCAGTTCCCTTCTCATATTAGTAGATGGAGATTTCCCCCTTGATTACATCTGAATGATATGATTCATAAAGAACTGCTTTTTGAGAAGGGACACAGAAAATATCTTAAATCTGTTCAGTATCCCTTGTTGACTAAACATCTCAGAACCGTTTCTTAAACCTCAGAATCTCCCATTCTTTCCTTAAAGGTATAAATATATTTACCCCAATAAAATGTTATAATATTTCCATTCTTTATGCAAATTTAGCCTTTAACATTTTTTGAATGAGTTTTTTCATGCAATCATTTGATGATCTTTGTAGTTTAGATTCTCTAGTGTATTATGGTTGAATGAGTCACAGTGGCACAAAAGAAGTAATGGACCTGTGTATTAGCACCTTATAACAAGAGCTGGCTGGGGGCACCTGGGTGGCTTAGTTGGTTAAACATCTGACTTTGGCTCAGGTTATGATCCCACATATCCTGGGTTCAAGTTCCGCATCGGGTTCTGTGTTGACCACTCAGAACCTGGAGCTTGCTTCAGATTCTTTGTCTCCCTCTCCCTCTGTCCCTCCCCCACTCACACGCTATCTCTCTCTCTCTCTGTCCATTCTCTCTCTAAAATAAATATTAAAAAATTAAAAAAAAAGAGCTGCTGGCCTATAAATTTTCCTCCACAATCATTTATTTATTATGTATAAACTGGCAGATTCTTCATTAGCTATGCACTTAGACAATGTTAAATTAGCAATATTTTTATTGTTAATTAATCATGGTCTTTACTCATAACGTGAAAATAAAACACAACCAGATGCACATCGAACGTTGATTTAGAAGGCCAGTTATAAGGGAGTAAACCCCGTCTCTCACTCCCTCACAATCCTGACTTGGGCTTGACTGCTCTCTAAAAATTCTCAGGATCATCTTCCATAGCAACTTCTGCATAGCAATTAGTTAAACTCCATGATTAAACTTAAAAAAAAAAAACTTCAAAAATTATAAAAATGAGAAAAACCAATTTATTATATTTTCTGTTTTTTATTGAGAAGGCCACTCGATATCCTGGGTAATTTGCAAGGGCAATAAACTGTTATAGAGCAAGAATACAGTTAGCACACAGTGCCTACCACTCAAATGTAGTCCTTGTGTTTTAATATTCAAATGTCTAGTTCAGGCAAAAATCTCATGTTAATATTTTCTCACATAAAACAGACAAAAATAGCACATATTATCAGGTCTGTATCTGGTTGAATCCATTTCATTTTCAATTATCTGGAAGTAATATACATTTTAACGTTTTCAGACAGAAACATAATCTAATAAAATATTTAATAATGTGTCTCAAATAACTTATGCACAAGCATTTTAATCATTTTTTCAATGCACTAAAAGCAACTACACCCTATGTTTAAAGACTTAAGAATAACGCAAATCCTCAAAGCCTGTTTGTGTATCACTGACAGTTCCAGAAATTCACACAGAAATTCATCAGGGAAACAGATGAGTGCATAGAGGTCAAGGAACTGATTTTCTAAAAGATTCATAGTGAGAAGCTTGCCTCTTGGCTGCTGTATTTTCCTTGATGTTAAATCTCTAGAAATTCTTGCAATGGGACTTAGTTCAATGAAGAAACAAATTGACTAGTGCTATAATTATGAGTAATATGAAAAACATATCAAAAATATAAGAACAATCTTCCACATTTTGATAAGTGACAATAGAGGGAGGCATAAATTTCATTTTTTGTGTATTTCCTTTGTAAAAACAGACCCTTCCACATTGTAGTAATTACAGCAGTATATTCAGAATATTATGCAGAGCATCATGTAGGTATCTGTTACAGAGAAAAGCTTCTGAAGGATTTATCAGTACGGAGAACTCTTTTAGCTCTCTGACTGACATTGTAAATTTATGAATGATCTTGTTCATATGCTATCATTAACCTGTTTCAGTTGTTTTTGGAGACTCTATTTGGATACCATATCCTAAAAAGAAAAACTCTTATGTATTTTTCCAACATCAAAATTGAAGCCTAAAAGTATTATCTATGAAAAGGTTTTGCAAATTGTAAATCACCAATGATACAAATACTTTAGTTTTTAATTATTAACTGGTAGCAATTAAAATTATAATTATCATGGGTCTGTCCATAATAAAGACGTTTTAAGAGGAAAATGCTAACCTATTTGAGAAAAGAAAAACATAGTAATATATAATATATTTAAGTTTGTACTGTCAACATGTTAACTTATGAGTGTTTTACTCCTGTTTACTTTCCAAGGATTTTAATGGAAGGGTAAAATAATAGGAGTTATAGAAAATATAACAAATAGTTTTTTATGGTCGGGGAGACAATCAGTCATATTTGTGCCTCAATGTGATGGTGGTAAAGTTTGCTCTTATTTTTTAAAGATTTGTAATTCCTCTTCTGTACTCTTTATGACTGGAAATTTAGGACATATCAAAACATGATATTAAATATCTACAATGCAATTAAGATTTTCTTAATCTTAAGGCCTCATACTTCACATATCAGTAGCTCAATATTTAGTGAAAGAAGACTATTTGTATAGTAAAATAGTAAAATAACTTTAAGAAGATTAGGTGGAATAACCCTAGCCCTTGATTCTTACATAACTCAATGTTTGCATGTGTATGTATGTGTAATATTTTTAAATTCTTGGAAAGGAAACATTATGCCTTGGGCCCGAGACATGGACACAGGATGGCTTAGTTGCTCACAGTAGTCCTCCCTTACCTGCTGTTTAGCTTTTCATGGTTTCAGTGACCTGCAGTCAACCATGGTGGAAGATGATTATCCTCTGACAAATCAGAAGGTCAATAGTAGCCCAACACTAAGTCAGAATGCCTGTCATTCACCTGCCTTCAAAGCATCATGCAGGCATTCTATCATTTCACATCAATGCAAGAAGGGTGAGTCCAGTACAAAAAGATATTTTGAGAAAGACAGAGGTCACATTCATATGACTTTTATTACAGAATATTGTTATAACTGCTCTACTCCATTATTTATTACTGTCAAACTCTTACTGATCATAGGCATTATATGTATAAAAATTAAACTTTATCATAGGTACTGTATGTATAAGAAAAAACATAAACTTTAAACTGAACTTTATCATAGGTATTATATGTATAAGAAAAAACATAACGTATATATAGGTTTTGGGATGATTTGCAGTATCAGGCATCTATTAGGCCTCTTCAAACACAGACACCCACACCTTTTTTTCCCAATAACAGAAGATTAAAAAGTAAAGTCCTCTTGGGATCTGTGAAAATAAAATCTAGGGAGAAATACCATGACAAGAAGAATAAGCTTTTAATTTTCAAGTACTTAAAAATGAATGCTATTTAAATAGTAATTAGTGGACTTTTTCTAACTTTTATTAAAATATTTATTACTATGCAACTATAGTCTTACAATTTCAGAGAATATACAATTTATCCGGCACTGTACCTGAATTTTGTGATTTTTTTAAATCTATCCTATCAAAATGAAAAATGTTACTTTATTTTTTCTTAAAGTTTTTTTTATTTTGAGAGGGGGGAGGGAGAGGCAGAGGGGCAGAGGGGCAGAGAGTGAGACAGCGTGGAGCTTGACATGGGGTTCGAACTCAAAACTGCAAGATCATGACCTGAGCTGAAATCAAGAGTTGGATGCTTAACTGACTGAGCCACCTAGGTGCCCTGAAAAATGTTACTTTAAATAAGGCATGGTCACTTAGGTATTTAACTAACTTTTAAGCTCAGGAAACTGCAGTGAAAGAAATATAGATTTTCTTTATTCTCATGTGCAGTTAATTTCTGTTACTGGAGGAATATTGCAATCTAATTACCAGAAAAACACATACAAAACCAACAACAGCAACATAAATAAAATGCAGCAATTTTTTTCTTGTGAACTCCAAACCAGAATTTGATAAATTGTTCAATTTCAGGAAAAACAAAATATGCAGTATTGATCTTTTCATTCAGTTCTAAAGCTTAACCGATGTCACCTGCTTTAGTATATTTGGAGAATCATATGACAGGTATTTATTGCCTTTTATTGTTGCATTATATATGCTCTTTTAAATATTTTTGTTATGAAATAGGTGTAAATTAATTAATTTAGAATTTTAAAGCTGTTCATGACATAACAATCCAACAGAAATTATGAAGTATTAGAAGAAACCATTGGACGGAGCCATTTTCCACTGGAAGAACTACCATTTTTTGCCACTCAGAGCTTGTTTTAATATTAGAAATGAATCATTTTTTAAATCCTATAGATTCTTCCCTGTGATGGTGATTGGAAAAGAATAAATAGCCTTCTGGGAATATCTTACATAGAGTTTAGTTCAGTGGCTTTTCTCAGTACCATGAATTTCTATGGCAATGCAACATCTCTAGACATTATATTCTAGATTCTTTTTTTTTAAACTTTTTTAAAATTTATTTTTGAGAGACAGAGAGAGACAGCTCGAGCAGGGGAGGGTCAGAGAGAGAGAGGGAGACACAGAATCTGAAGCAGGCTCCAGCCTCTGAGCTGTTAGCACAGAGCCCAATGTGGGGCTCGAACCCACGAACCATCAGATCATGACCTGAGCCGAAACCGGACACTTAACCGACTGAGCCACCCAGGCGCCCCTATATTCTAGATTCTTGACAACTCTAATATTCTTTCCTAAGGAGGGCACTTGTGATGAGCACTGGGTGTTATATGTAAGTGAGTTATCACTAAATTTTGCTCCTGAAGCCAATATTACACTATATGTTAACTAAAATTTAAAGAAAAATTTGATACATACATACATACATATATAAAATTTAGGATGCAATTTCGCATAAAATTTTTAGAGTTGAGAGAAATAGTACATGATAGTACTCTAGCCATGGTATAACAAATCCTTATTTTCTAATCGGGGGACTGAGACTAGGAAATTGAGTGCATTACATGAGCAAGACTAATTAATATTTTTAGAATTGGATAGAGGATTAATCCCAATTTTCCCTGTTTCTCAACCCTGTGCTCTTTCCACTACCTCATGCCATAATTCTGAATTTGTCTACTCAATGATGAATTAATGTAATTATTACTTTAAGTAGAAGATGCTTGTGATAGAAGTAAATATCAGATAAGTAAACATGTAGTGACTATGTCAGCCTCTTTTAAAATGTTTATTTGATGTTGCTTTTGAGAGAGAGACTAAGAACAAGCCTGGGTAGGGGCAGCAAGAGGGGAAGACAGAGAATCTAAAGCAGGTTCCAGCGCTGTCAGCACAGAGCTTACACAGGGCTTGAACTCACAAACTGTGAGATAGTGACATGAGCCAAAGTTGGGTGCTTAACCAACTGAGCCATCAGGCATCTTGTGACTATGCAATTCTTACTGTGATGCCATCAGATAGGCAAAGTAAACAGAAGTGAAACACTGATTTTTCCATTCATTCATCATCAATCACAAAGAAAGCCACTAGATTTTTTTTTTTTATCTATTTAAGAATCCTAGGTTGAAAGACTGAGTTGAAAATGGCTAAGTTTTATGTACTTGACAATGAATAACTGCAGGGCTCCTAGATAAAGTTCCAATTTGCTCTGTGAGGCAATATGTTTTTTTATTCAAATATTGGTATTTCTACCTGATTCATTTACAAGAATTTCAAAATGTCAAAAAGTCAAAGCTTAGTCCTGAGTTGACTCTTAACATTATTAAGATTCTTCTCAAGCGATACATGTAAGGAATTATATTCAACTTCCATATACCCATTTAAATTTGCAGGAACACTGTATAAATATATACATATACTTGCACATACACAGGGGCATATTAGAATCAACTGAGAGGAGTATTATTCTACCTAATTTGTATATGTTTTGTGCTATCCCTATCATCTGTTACCTCCCCTAGGTACAGAGCTATCTAGATGTACAAAATGAGGCTTTAAGGCTAAGCAAATTTTAACTGTATTAAATTCACTTTATCATTTTCATTACTGATACATCCTTACCAGGTTTTCAGTTGAAATTTATCAACAGAGAGGTTTTTGTTTGTTGGTTTACTCTTCTCAGATTCTTAAAATTACTTTTCACATAAAATATGTTTTCAGGGAGGTAGTTATGTCTGCTGTCAGTGATTATGGATTCTTATAAGAATAGCAAACCATTAAAAGGTTGATTCAAGCTGATCTTCCATTTCTATTTGTTAGTTATTAATATGCCAAGGATATGCAAAAAATCATCAAGGCAAATTCAGTGCATTAGGAAAATAATAGTGTTATTATAATAGTGATGTGTAAAAATCAAACAGGAATAAATCTGAAACTATGTCAAAAATGTATACACTTAAGTATAAAATCGATACAAGAATGTGTTAAGACCTTAAATATTTAAATAGAGTTGCTATTTCATTCAAAATAATCAACAAAGGTCCAACATCATTCTAGATAACTTAAGCTGTCTCAAACTCACCTACCCAATTATTTAGAAAATTTTCCCTTTTTTATTTTGTTAATCTTATTTCTTTTTGAGAGAGAGAAAGCACGAGTGCAGAGGGACATAAACAGGCTCCAGGCTCAGGGCTGTCAGAACAGAGCCTGACACGGGGCTCGAACCCACCAAGTGTGGGATCATGACCTGAGCCAAAGTCAGATGCTTAACCTACTGAGTCACCTAGGCATTCCATTTCCCCTTTTAACAATTAAAATTTGGCATCCATCTATGAACAGAAGTGTCTATGTGGAAGTTGTGGAACTTTGTGCCATAGGTGAAAGGACCTAGGTGGAGTCTTGCACCCTTGTGCATCAGGTAGTATGGTGGGATGGGTTTGGGATGGGCTGTGGATCCAGAGCCAGAGCCTGTGAACTGGCCTCAGCTTCTCTCTCCCATGGTTGAGGAACAGTTGGATATTGCTGACTGAAAGACACCCATACGCACAGGAAAGAGCATTTGTGGAGGTCCTGGTTTCCTGAGGAGACATTCCAGCCCTCCATGAGAGAAAAAAAAAAAAAAAACAAGTTCAGACACTGGAGAGGATAAGAAGGACTTTGCAAGCACTGCCTCTCTCCCAAGGTAGCACAGCATAAAGCTGAACTAGCTGCTGTGACCACTCCCATGAGGGAAAGAGAACACATATATCTCTATTTACAGATGACTTTATATTATATATAGAACACCTTAAGGATGCCACCAAAAACTCAGAACTAATAGATATATTCATAGAGTTGTGAGGTATAAAATCAGTATACAAAATCAATTGTATTTCTATACAATAATAATAAGCTATCAAAAAGAGAAATTAAAAAGGCAATCATATTTAAAATCATGACCAAAAAATATCTAGTGATAAATTTAACCAAGAACATGTAAGATACTAAAAACTTCAGCAATGAAAGAAATTAGAAATGACACAAATCAAAGGAAAGATAGTCTGTGCTCATGGACATAACCAAAATTGTTAAAATGTACATTCTTTCCAAAGACTTTAGAGGTTCAGTGCAATTTCTATTAAACATCCAAAGATATTTTTCACAGAAATAGAAAAAAGATCCTAAAATTGGTATGGAATCACAAAAGACCCCTAACAGCCAAAGGAATCTTGAGAAAGAAGAACAAAGTTAGAAGCATCATACTTCCTGATTTCAAACTACATTACAAAGCTGTAGTAAGTAAAATGGTACGGTACTGGTAGAAAAGCAGAGGCACAGATCAATGGAAGAACATAGAGAGCCCAGAATTAAACCCATGCATATGTGGTCAATTCATTTATGAAAGGAACCAAGAATACACAATGAGGAACCAACAGTCTCTTCAATAAATAGTGTGGGGAGAGTGGGATCATCACATGCAGAAAACTGATATTAGACTCCTAATTCACATCACTCACAAAAACTAACTTAAGATGGTTTAAAGACTTAGCCATAAGACTTAAAACTGAAAACTCCTAGAAGAAAACATAGTGGGAAAGCTCATTGTTGTTGGTTTTGGCAATTTTTTTTGATATGATATCATAAGAGCAAATATCAAAAAGTAGGACTATATCAAACCACAATCATATCATAGCAAAAGAAGCAAACATCAAAATGAAAAGGCAATGTGCAGCATGGGATAAAATATTTGCAAACCATATAGTCACTGTGGGATTAATAACCAACATGTTTCTCCCCCATTGTGCTGCCTGTCTGTTAAAATAAACATTTAAAAAAATCCAAAATGCTTAAATAATTCATACAACTCAATATAAAAAAAAAAAACAGAAAACAAAACAACCTAATTTAAAAATGAGCGGAGGAACTGAATAGATTTTTTCTTTTCTTTTTTTAATTTTTAATGTTTATTTGTTTTTGAGAGAGAAAGAAACAGAGTATGAGCAGAGAATAGGCAGAGACTGAGGGAGACACAGAATCCAAAGCAGGCTCCAGGCTCTGAGCTGTCAGCACAGAGCGCTAACGTGGGGCTTGAATCAAAGAACTGTGAGATCATGATCTGAGCTGAAGTCCGACCCTTAACTGACTGAGCCACCCAGGTGTCCTAACGTTTTCTAAAGAAGAAACCAGCTGGCCAACAGGAACATGGAAAGATGCCCAGCATCACTAATCATGAGAGAAATTCAAATAAAAACCACAATGATACATCACCTCACACCTGTTAGAATGGCTATCATCAAAACGGGAAGGGATTTAGAGAAGAGGAAAACCTCAGGCACTATTGGTGAGAATACAAGTATGTTCAGTCAGCATGGAAAACACTATGGATGTTTCTCAGAAAGTAAAAATAGAATTACCATATGATTCAGAGATCTCACTTCTGGGTATATAAGGGAAATGAAAACAGTGTAGGAAAAAGGTATCTGCACTCTCATGTTGCTGGGTTTTTTTGTTTGTTTGTTTGTTTTACATTCATCAAGATACAGAATGCTTACATTATTTATATTTGTCAAGACATAGAACTATTTACATTAGCTAATTATTTACATTCACCAAGATATAAAAAAACATGTCATCAATGGATGAATGGATAATAAGATACGGTTAGTGTATATTATATTTATATATAAAATATATATCTGAAACTAATATTATAAGATATATTTAGCCTTTAAAGGAAGGAAATCCTGCCATTTGTGACAACACAGATGAATGTTGAGGGTATTATGCTAGGTGAGGTAAGTCAGAGAGAAACATGAATGCTGTATTATATCACTTACACATAGAATCTAAATAAAGCCAAACAGAAACAGACAGTAGCACGGTGGTTCCCAGGGCCTGAGGTGTGGGGGAATTGGGGAGATATTGCTCAAAGGGTACAAACTGGTAATTAGAAGACGAATAAGTTCTGGAGATCTAATGTGCACTCTGTGATTATAGTCAGCCATACTGTACTGTGTACTTCCAAATTGCAGTGAGAATAGATATTAAATGTTCCCACTGAGAAACAGAAATGATAGTTAAATGAGCTGATAGAGGTGTTAATGCTATAGTGGGAATCTAATTGCAGCATCTAAAAGTATCAATGTTGTACACCTTAAATTTAAAGAATGTAATACATCACTTATATCTCAATAAAAATAGAATAAAATAAAATAAAAAAGCTCTGTTTTTTCCACAAAAGAAATATACTAACTCTATATAAGAACAGCAAAACGTTTCCACCAAGATAAAATGTGGGGGAAAATTACAGAAATTTAAAGTAGAATATACTAGTAAGAACATAAAATACAAAAACCACATTTACGTATAGCCATTAATCCATTTCCACTAACTTTCTCTTGCTTCATTATTTTTCTTTCCTCTGGAAATTCAAAGTTCACATCTACAATAGCAGCGCACCTATAAATTACTGTAAAACTGAGGCAGCTATGTGGGACAAAGACCAGTCCGAGACAAAGCTATAAAACTATAAAAATGTCGATTCTGGTGTCCTTCCCTCTCTCCTCTCTGCCACCTCAGTTTTTCTACTCCACACCCCTCCCTTCTACTCCTTAAACCAAATAAAATTAAAAGAAAACAAAACATAAACAAAAATGTCCTCTTACGTTTATAACTTCAATAACTGAATAGCAGGCAGGGTTATTTTGTCTTACCATTGAATGTCTGTGTTAGAAACCTACTATTTTATATTAGTAAAAAATGTATAATGCAAAATGCCTATTAACATTAACCTAGAATTAACATTCAGATTTAAATCTAAGAAAAACTTTCTTCGAACTTTCTTCTGATTTTAAACCATTCAGTCTATTATGGGTGAGGTTTTTATTGTTGTAAATGCAAATGCTTGTTCACTATTGTACATGAAAGGTCACAGCAATTTTATATCTGCTTCTACACAATATTTCGCTTCAAAGAAATCCCTTGATTAATATTTTATTGGAAGAGATTTCCTAAATTTTATTTTTTGGAACATTGTTCTTTCAGGTTTAACTGGCTCTGAGAAATTGTATTCTCTTACTTCTCCTGAACTGGCAGAGTGTCACAGGAGAAAGGTGGTTGTCAACATAATCATACACCTCGAAGAGAGTGCTGGTCGACCTCAGATGAGCACACAGGCCTACATGTGCTTATCAGTTTTGAATTAAACAGTAAAGGTTTGATCAATTCTTAGCATAAACCCATTGTATTGTGCTTTGGCGTATTTGGGTGTCTATTACCTATTAGATATACTCTTTTTAAATTTTTTTAAAGTTTATTTATTTTTGAGAAAGGGAGAGACAGCATGGGCAGGGAGAGTGAGAATTCAAAGCAGATTCCATGTTGTCAGCAGAGAGCCTGACGCAGGGTTTGATCTCACGAACTGTGAGATCATGATCTAAGCTAAAATCAAGAGTCAGACATTAAACTGACTTAGCCACCTGGGTGCCCCTAGAAACTCTCTTAAATTTTAAAGAAGTAATACATAATTTGATTTTGAATAATCACACTTGACATGGTAAATTTTTAATAAAATGCAGTAGTTTTTAATACACATCTTTGATTAGCACAAAACATTCCTAAGTAAACAGTCATGAGGGTCTGTTTCCATGTGAGGTGCTAAATGTTTGGAAATGAAATGCACCAATAGTTCAAGGAAATGAGTAACATAATCAGAAATATGATAAACAATACTAATGACTGACACCCACTAAATTACCTCCAAAGTTGCATCATCATATCTATTTTCAATTAGTAAACTGAGGCATATTCAGGTATTTCCTGAGGATAAAGTCTTAATCTGTGTTAAAGTTAGTATGTGATACTAGTTATTTTTGTAACTTTTTTTTACATTTATTTATTTTTGAGAGACAGAGACAGAGCACAAATGGGGGAGGGGTAGAGAGAGAGGGAGACACAGAATCTGAAGCAGGCTCCACACTCTGAGCTGTCAGCACAGACTCTGATGCGGGACTCGACCCATAAACCATGAGATCATGACCAGAGCTGAAGTCAAATACTCAACCGACTGAGCCACCCAGACACTCCGATATTAATTATTAGTATCTTGAATACATTCATCATCATGAAAATAGTGATAATGCTGGCTACTATTTACTGAGACTTATTGTCTCTGAAAAAAGTGCTGGGAAATATATACACAATATCTCACATTACTTCAACAAACCATGGAAGTAGGTATACATATCAGTAAAACATTCGGACAGAATGTTATTTCATCTTCTGTATATGAAAGTCACTGGGTAACGGCTCTTAAGCTTATTTTTTGAGCTTATTTTCGCAACCAAAACAACTATGCAGAATGCTTAAAACACAAAAGAAATAATTTAAAGTACAGCACAAGGATACAGAAAACATATTGGTGGTTGCCAGAGATCAGGGATAAAGCAGTAGGCAAAAAGGGTGAAGGGGGTCAAAAGGCACAATATTCCAGTTATAAAATAATTAGGTCGTATGTGTATTATGTTCGGAATGGTGACTGTTGTTAATTACACTGTATTGCATGCCTGAAGGTTGCTAAAAAGGTAAATCTTAAAAGTTCCCATCACAAGAAAAAAAATACTTTGTAATTATGTATGTTGAAGGACATTAATTTAACTAGATTTATTGTGGTGATCACTTTGTAGTATATATATACTAAAACCCTACATTGTACATCTGAAACTAATTTTATGTTATATGTAGATTACATCTAAATGAAAAATAAACAAAAAACAATGGAAATCAATGAAACAAGCCATGATAAAGTGCATTATGATATCAGACGAAAGGCAAGTGAAAAAAAAAAAAAAGAAAAGCAAAGCAAGTGTGGTCAAATGAGCCCTAAATTCAGACCCATATTTTCACCTGAGTGGTAGAGGCACCGAGGACTTATAGAAAGCACTGACTTAAAGCATGGGCTCTGTTACAAAACGAGTCAATCCTCTGCAGTAGATTCACAGCCTGCACCAGCAGCCATCCACAATGACTGGCATTTCACCAAAAATTATCTAAAATTTTTGGTTAGGGATTTTGCTAGGGAAGAGTACCAAATAGGATAAAACCAAATTTAAAGGCAGATAATGGAAACTGACTCATAACTGTTACTGCCCTGCTAGGTAATAATTATGATTATTATAATAATAACTCTGATTAATATATTAAGGATAGCAGACAAAAGTTGAGGATCTTACCAAAAAACTTGAATTTACTGGAAAAAAAAAGGACATTGTACATTGTACTGAAAAGTAATAACTAAACTTAAGTATTACACACATGGGACTAAAGAGCAGAGTAGACACAACAGAGCAGAACAAAGGATTAGTAAAGTAGAAAGTTAGGTCACAAAGTGCCAAGAGCACAGCATTAAGAAGAAAACAAGATTATAATGCAGGAATATGTGTAAGACCATTACAGAACATGATACAAAGTACAGTTATAGGGGCACCTGGGCGGCTCAGTCAGTTAAGCATCTGACTCTTGATTTCGGCTCAGGTCATGAGCTCATGGTTTGTGAGTTTGAGCCCTTATCAGGCTCTGTGCTTGCTTGAGATTCCCTCTCTTCTCTGTCTCTGTCTCTGTCTCTCTCTCTCTGCCTCTCCTCCACTCATACTTTCTCTCTCTCTCAAAAATAAATAAATAAACAATAAAAAAAGAAAAGTACAATATATATGTAATTCAATTTATGGAAGAAAAGACCTGGGCAGAGAATTGTTTAAAACTGTTGAAAGAGATCAGTCTACATATGCGAACAGTTCTCTAAAGCCCAAGCGTGATAAACAGAAACAAAGCACACTGAGTACAACCTAGAAAATTGCTGAAAATCAAAGACAAACAAAAAATATTAACAACGGCCATATGGAAAAAAACCTTTCTTTTTAAAGGAAAAGTTAAGGGGGGCCTGGGTGGCTCCAGTTGGTTAAGCATCTGACTTCAGCTCAGGTCATGTTCTCAGGGCTTGTGAGTTCCAGCTCCGCATTGGGCTCTGTGCTGACAGCTCAGAGCCTGGAGCCTGCTTCGGATTCTGTGCCTCCCTCACTCTGTCTGCCCCTCCCCTGCTCACCCTCTGTCTCTCTTTGTCTCTTAAAAATAAATAAACATTGAAAAATAATAGTAATAATAAAGGAGAAATTAAGACTATTGATTTTGTAAAAAGAAACCATGCAAGCATAAAAAGAATGCTACTTTCAGTGGTGAGATAAAATAAAAATTCTTTTTCACTGCGTTTTGGGGTTAATGAACCAAAACCACTAACCAACCAACCAACAAAAACATAAGTAAAAAAAAAAAACACCCAAGAACAGTCATTGAGTGAGAATGTAAATTTACATATTGATGGGTTTGCTGCAGTGGAACTGGAAAAACAGTGGGTAGGGTAATTTCTAGATTAGAAAAAGAGTACATTGCTCTGCCACACTGTGGTTCATTCTGCTGACTTTAGGTAGCTCTTTTACTCTGGGTGTCATGTTGCTAGCGATAAAAGATTTGAAATTAATTTTAACAGCCATGTTTCTATTATTAGTATCTTTAAATTTGTCATAGATTTCTTTGACACCTGTCAGGATAACCTGCATAATCATAGTTAAACATACATAATTTTATGTTTAATTATAATACTTTCTTTTCCATTAAGATGTCTTACAAATGAATAGGAATCTAGCTCATGAACTATAAATGAATGGTTCCTTCTCTTCCTTCACTGTGTCCAACTGAAATAACTAAAGGAAAGCAAAGTAAGAGTCCTAATACAGTGTGATGCAGATCAGGATATGTGTTATTAATGAAAAATTACCCTAAAACACAAAGCAGGTGGAATCAGATTAATATAAAAGTATGAAGAATTGAACATCTTTCAAAGAAATATAGGTGAAAATCGGGATGACAGAAAATCCAGATTCCACAGCAGAATTTTTGAGTATCTTTACTACCTATACTATCAAGGAATAAGGTATGGGTCTTCAATACAGTTATTAAATTCCTTTGTTATAACCACTCCTGTTCTTGGTTCTCAGAAAGGTTGATTTCAGTGTTTGTTTTGAGACTGGAGCCCAAGGAAGGGCCCCTGGGTGGCTCAGTCAGTTAAGCATCTGACTTTGGCTCAGGTCATGGTCTAATGGTTTGTGGGTTCGAGGCCCAAGTTGGTCTGGCTCTGTGCTGACAGCAAGGATCCTGGAACCTGCTTCAGTTTCTATCTCTCCCTCTCTCTGTCCACCCTCCCCCTCAAAATTAAATAAACATTTAAAAAAAGACTGAAGCCCAAGAAAAGTTGACCAAAGGATCTGCCAGACTGTGGAGGCTTGTTGGAGAAATGAAGCAGTGCCCCTGGGTATTGTGTGATCTCTTAAACAAATAAATATATGGGGAAGCAAGTTTCCCATATATCCCAAAGAATTACTGCCTCATTTCCACCTCTGATTTCATCTTTCAAAGAGCCAAAGAACTACACTCAGTATACATCTAGACATATCCACTCGCTTGTTACTTTATAGGGAAGTTTTTAAGAAGCCCATGACATTTACGAAAAGGAAATTATGTGATAATGTAAATGAAAACTGTTCCGTAAGTGAAATAGGTGAAGGGGGTTAAGGTAAAAGCTTCCAGTTATAAACAAATGACTCATGGAGATGAAGATACAGCAAGGGGACAACTGTCAATAATACTGTAATCACACTGTGTGGTGACAGACGGTGACTACACTCAGCGTGGTGGTCACTGAGGAATGCACAGAATTGTTGAAACACTATTGTGCACTTGAAACGAATACAATATTGTGTGTCAGCTATAATTCAATGATAAAAATAAAAATAAAGCATTCTAAAAAACATATTCTAGAATGGCAAAAAGCCAACATACACAATTTTTTAATATAATAGTTTTTTAACAGAGATTTCAGAGCTAAAATTATAAAGTGAAATAAATTGTGTTATAAAACCTAGGGATGCTACTGGCTTAAATTTGCATTTATGCAAAATAAAAGGTGCTTACTCCCCAAAGTAATATCTTTTATGTTGTGATGTGTCATACAATATTATTGTATTATTGAACTTGGGAAAATAAAAAATTGAAGGTATCTCCACATTTCAGCAGCGTTAGGTGACCCTGAACAGTGTCAGCTTGAAAAGAAAAGAAGAAAAATAACAGGAGTAGCGAAAGTATAAGAAAAGCTCCAGTGCTAGGATTCAATGGCAAGCACACTGCTTGAATTCACCCAAAGAGCCATTAGTTTTTTAATAAAAATAATATGGAAACTTCAAAACTCAGTGGCCTAAGCCCTGGTTATAAATCTGGGGAAGTTGCTGCTATTCTAACACTCTTATCTGTGGGATCCACTTCTATCCAGGGGAGCCAATGGTGAGAATCCAGCCCTCCGAGAAAGAAGTTGTCCAGGAAAAAGAAACCTCAAGAGATGACCGGAGAACATCCAAGAGCATCTCAGAGAACACCAAGGACAACACGTGGCCACAGGTGTGGCCTTTAGCAGCTGGCTGTGCTAGAATGAGTTTACATATAAGAGCGCTTGCCTCTTCTGCTCCAACACTTTACGGGAAGATCAAAGACTGAGTTTCCTCACACACTGCCATACAAGCTCATGTCTAACATGGTGACTAGCGTTCACCTAGATGGTATGTTAGTGTGCAGAGACAACTTGAACAACCAGAGGCACCCTATCACAATTAATAGGTGGGAAGAAAGCAGTGCTAGGAGAAGACTTTATAGCTTTAAAGCAAATATTAGTAATTTATATTAATAAGAAATATTAGTAAGCAAATATTAGTAAGCAATAGGTCTAAAAATTAATTCAATTTCCAACTGAAGAAGCTAAAGTATTACCATTTAAAGAAAGTGAAAGGAGAAAATAAAGAAAAACACAGTAGTTAAATGAAAAGCCAAAACTCGTAGATGATAAAAAGGAACTGTGTTTAAGTCTAATACGATAAGGGCATATGCTAAAAGATAATTGAACCCAAATATTAAGCGTTAGGAATAGAAAAAAGAGTATTCTGACAGATTCAGAGGTGATTAAACATAAGCAAATTTTGTACATAACATAAACTTTTACCAGCAAATCTGAAAGAAACTGAATGATTTAAATTTTAAAGAAAAAAATTGCTAATGTTAAATCACAAGCATTATTTCACTTGAATAGGCTTTCCTTGAAAAGAAGCTTAGGATACATTTTAAAAAGAAAAGAAAAAGTTTTAATTTTAGGTATTCCAAAACAGAGAAAAATAGAAAATGTTTTATAATTCCATCTTGCATAAAATTTACAAGGCTATTAGACATTATTAATATCAGATAAAAGCAAAGGATTCATTTCATTTATGCAAATACAGGCACAGTGATACTTAATAAGATATTAAGTGTGACAAATACAGTGAGAAAATAAAAAATGGTATAATAATGGTTGTTGCATTAAAAAAAGACAAGGGTGTTTTGCCCTTAGGAAAACCATTAACATAATTCAATTTGAAAAACAACTAAAAGAAGGAAGACCATTTACATATTTCAAAAGGTACTAAAACGCATTTGATAATGTTTAATAAGCAATTGTGATTAAATTCTTAAAAAAGGGGGAAATGTATCATGATTTTATTAATAAAGTACATCCTTTAATATCAACTTAACATGATGATGAGGCGATAAAAGAATCACTACTATTGTCAGGAAAAAAAATCGTGATGTCCTTCATCACTGCTGTTTTTTAGTATCCATTTCCACAGGTACTAAATTACTAAGACAATGAAAAAACAGTAGACATGTTGAATAGGTATAACCCATATCCACAGGTAGAAATACAAGAGAAACTACAACTATTTGAATCAGTATGACTGGCTATTACTTCTATGATTTTCATTCATTCTAGAAATAACCACAAAGTGAATACACAACGTAAAGTGAATACGCAGTGTTCTATTGCTGCTAATATAACTCAGCATAAATTTGGTGTGTGAAAGAACTATATTTATGATTTCACAGTTGTCTAATTCATATCTGGTGGGTCATGGCTGGCCAGCTTCTCTGCTCAGCATATCATAAGGTGTAGGCTCAGGCTACAATTCTCATCTGAGACTTGGAGTTCTTCCAAGCCTACTAGTCTTTGGCAGGATCCTGTATTTTGTAATAATAAATCCAAGGTCCCCATTTCCTTCCCATCAGTGGGGCCACACTGCCCCTAAAGAATGCCCACATTCTTTCTCACTTGGCCTCCTCCAACATCAAGCCAACACCTTAAGCTTTGGATCCCTTTGATGTTTTCTTCTGCTGCCAACCAGAAAAAATTCTGCTCTTAGAGTCTCTTTTATTAGATTTGTCTCCCTGGAATATCTATCTTAAGGTCAACTGTGATGCAAATGTTTTCACAATTAGAACAATGTAGGTACAAGCTTAAAAATAAATGTGCATAAATATATATAAATATATATACATACTGCACATTTATTTTAAGTGTTTTCATGATATAAATATATATGTTCTGCACATTTATTTTTATTTAAGTTTTTGCAATATATGTATACATATATATATATATATATCAGCTTTATAGAGAGACATATCTAATCTTGTATGGGGAAAAATAGTGTAACTATTATGAACACAAACTTTGAAGAGATACTTCATGGTTCAAATCCCAAAATCAATCTACCCTAAGACGGAAATTATTTTACTTTCATGTCCTTCAACGTTCTCATATATAACACAGTGAGAAAAAAAGTAGTATATATTTCATAGGGTTGTTTTGAGGAGGTAATGAGCTAACAAATGTATTTAAAACAGCACATAGCTTCAGATTAATTTTAAAATGTCGTACGATTTCATTTGAAATAAAAATGTAAATTTTTGGACAACCGGCAAAGAATCTGAAGTTTATTTGAAAAATTAAATATAAAAGTATAGTCAGCAGCCTTTTGAAAGAAAAAAAATCTCTGGGGTGCCTGGGAGTCTCAATAGTTTGAGCCTCTGACTCTTGACTTTGGCTCAGGTCATGATCCCAGAGTTGTGGGATCAAGCTCCCTGTCGCTCTCCATGCTCAGCCTGGCGCTTCCTCGCACTCTCTCTATCTCTAAAATAAAAAAAAAAGAAAAAGAAAAAAGAAAAAGGCTGTACTTCTGTTATCAAAATATACTAACGAGCACCAAATGATGACATTCTTTCACAGAAATGGACATGTTCATTCATTCATTCATTCATTCATTCACTCAGTCTATAAGAGACTCAGTCTATAACAGTACTCTGTTGGTACTGCAGAGACATAAATCAGTAACAGAACAGATAAAACTTCTTGAATGAAACATACATTCAGAATGGAAAAGTAGAATTTATAGTGTTTTAAGAGAAGTGTGAACTTGGCTATAATTTTTATATGCAAAATATGACCCACTGGTCATTATTTATTTTAATCTGAGGGTATTATTTGGTGTTGCTAATTCTTAGGTATGTCAATTGCTGATCAAAATGAGCTTAAGTTTTTTGAGGATAGGAGTTGATTTACTTACCTTTGTGTCTCTTGTAACATTTAACAAAGTAACCGAGTAGAGAATCCTCATATTATGCCCAAATGAAAGAATATGTGACATAATAACTTCAAGAAATCTTTCAAAAGCTATGAAGAAGTAGGCATTTTAATGTATTCACGCTTTTATTTTTAATCCACATTCACTCAACAAAGAAAGCAGAGAGAAGCGATTTTTTAATTGTAATTAAAATATATAAAGTAAACCTCTGCTTGCAAGACCAACAATAAGTAATAAGTAAAATAAAGTTCAGATTAGGAAACAAATGGAATTAGCAGCAATTATATATATCCAAGTTTTTCCAGTGAATTACTATTATAAAGGAGGCAAATTCATAGCCAATTTAAATTAATGTATTTAAATTAAATGTTAAGATGTAACATTTCTAGAACTTGCTTAATTATCTGTTTATAACCAATAACACAAAGATTGTTTTTATGGAATAAAAATAGATATATCTAAAAAAGAGACATATCTATCCTCATACTGACATTATATTAGCAGCTTCATGTTCATTCTCTCCTTTAAACGTTACAATGCATTTGAAGAAACGGATGAAGGAATTTTAGTTCGTGGAGGTCATGCAATTAACCCAATGCTACACATTTATGAAGGTTTTTGAGTTGGTATTACATGCAAATTTATATTTCTCTAAATGCTATGCTTCTTAGCATATATTTTCCATAACTGGAAAAGCAGTGAGGAAGGGACAAAGGGAGGGATGGAGTGAAATAAGTACAATTATTAAAATATTTTAATTGCATTGGAATTAAATTATATATATATTTACTTATTACATCATACATACATTTTAAAGGGATGGTGATGTATCACGCATTTAAAGGTATTCTTCAAATAGTTTTACATGACATGCACTTTAGAGGCTGTTGAATCCTCAGGATTATGTATGAGGTTCATCTGTGCTGATATGCTGACTCGATTCTGTTAATTTCACCAGAGACTTAGGTTGTTTTAAGTTTTGTATTTAAAAACATGGCTGCACTAAACATTGCTCTGTGCCTTGTTGGGCATAGTGTGAGAGCTTTTCCAGGGTAAATAATCAGGGTTGAACAGCTGGGGTGTAAGCTGTATGCATCTTTAATTTTGTGAGATATTGCCAAATTGACATGAAAATTGTTTTGGCACATTTGTACTCCCACCAGCATGTGGAAAATTTCCTTTGTTCCACATTTTCAGCAGCAATTGTTATTATCTGACTTACTTTTTCTAATATGAAGCCACATAGATTTTTTGACATGTATTGATTTCTTCTAGTTGCCATTTCTATAGAACTCTTCACACTCACCTAAAAGAAAGCATTCTATGTGGAGCTCTCCTTTCCTTGAGAACCAAAGAGAAGCCATTTTAGAGATATAAAATAATTAGATGAAAGGTTAAAAAGGGTAAACATATGAACAAAAACTACTGCAGGTAATCCTCTAAAGGGAGCCTGTTAATTAAAAAAACAAAGATTATAATAATTCAGCTATCTAATAATTCAGCTATAATGTTAGCTAGTTGTATAGGGAACACCACCAGCTTGCTTGCTACCAATCAACTTTGTACACAAATTTCTGTTGATTGTCATCCAGTCTACCACTAAATGAATATGAATAAATTGGAAATTTAATTTTTGTGTAACTGGAGGTAATGTTAACACACACACACACACACACACACACACTTTATGTTTATTCTCAGTATTGCTTCAACCACCTCCTTAATCCATAAAGAAGGCACATTATATTTGAGCCACTAAATATAAAGGACAAACCTACTGTATGCAAGTGAACTACTCATGGCATAAGTAGTTTGTATTGTCCTCATTTATTTATGTAATATTTTCTAAGAGATTATTAAACTATCAAAAATATCCATCATCTATAGAAAGAGCATTTGATGAAAGTCAACATATTTTTATGATAAAAACTTTCAACAGTGGGTATAGGAAAAAAACTAACTCAACATAATAAAGACTACATATGAGAAACCCACAGTTACCATCATACTCAATAGTGAAAAGCTGAAAGCTTCTACTTAACAATAGGAACAAGACAAGGGTGCCCACTCTCCCCACTTTTATTCAGCACAGAACTGGAAATCCCAGCCACAGAAATCTGACAAGAAAAAATAAATAGAAGGCATCTACATTGAAAAAGAAGAATTAAAATTGTCACTTGCAAACAACATGATACTATACACAGAAAACCCTGAAGACCCCACCGAAAAACTATTAGAAGCAATTCAGTGAATTTTCAGAATGCAACATTAATATACATACATTTATTGCATTTCTATATACTAATAATGAACTATGAGAAAGGGAAGTTAAGAAAACAATCTCATTTACCATTGTGTCAAAAAGAATAAAATACCCAAGAATAAATATAACCAAGGAGTTGAAAGAGCTGTACTCTGAAGACTATACGTTATTGATGAAAAAAATTAAAGATAACACAAATAAATGGAAATATCTATTGTACTCATGGATTGGAAGAATTAAAATTGTTAAAATGTCCATACTACCTAGGGATGACTGGGTAGCTCCGTTGGTTAAGTGTCTGACTCTTGGTTTTGGTACAGGTCATGATCTCATGGTTCATGGGATTGAGCCCCATGACTGGCTCTACACTGATAGTGTAAAGCCTGCTTGGGATTCTCTTTCTCAATTCTCTCTGACTCTCCCTCTGCTTGCACTCTCTGTCTTTCAAAAATAAATAATTGCTTTTTAAAAATGTCCACACTATCCAAAGAAATCTATACATTCAATGCAATCTCTATCAAAATACAATAAACAATTTTAAAATTTGTATGGAATCACAAAAGACCTCAAATAGGCAAAGCAATCTTAATAAAAAAGAACAAAGCTGTAGGTAACATGTTCCCTGATATCAAACTGTACTACAAAGCTATAGTAATCACAAAACATACATATAAATCAATGGAAAGAATAGAGAGTTCAGAAATAAACCCACACATATATCGTCAATTAATAATTTATGAAGGAAGCAAGAATATGCAAGAAGGAAAGACAATCTCTTCAATATGCTGCTGGGAAAAGTAGCAAAACCAGAAGCAAAAGAATGAAACTGGATCACAACTTACACCAGATACAAAAATAAACTAAGAAATATATTTAAAACTGAAGTATAAGACCAGAAACCACAAAACTCCTAGAAGAAATCATAGGCAGTAAGCTCTTTAAAATCAGTCTTTGCAATATTTGTTTTGATCTGTCTTGTCTTCTCAAGGCAAAAACAAATGGAACTGCATCGAACTAAAAAGCTTTAGCAAAGCAGAAGACCATTTACAAAATGAAAAGGTAACCTACTAAATGGAAGAAGATATTACAAATGATATTAGCCAACACAGGGCTAATACATAAAATATATTTAAAAAATCACACAACTCAATGTTTAAAAAAGCAAGCAATCTAATTAAAAATATGAGTGTCTGGAATAGATATTTCTCCAAAAAGGAAATACTTATGGCCAATAGACTCATGAAAAGATGCTCAATTTTACCATCATCAGGAAAATGGATATCAAAACCACATTGAGATATCACCTTACATCTGTCAGAATGGCGACTGGGAAAAGATAAGAAATAACAATCATGAATGAAAGAGGAGAGATCACAACCATCACCACAGAAATATAAACAATTATAAGAGAATACTATGAAAAATTATATGTTGGGGCACCAGGGTGTCAAAATCAGTTAAGCATCTGACTTCAGCTCAGGTCATGATCTCATGGTTCATGAGTTTGAGCCCTGCATCAGGCTCTGTGCTGACAGCTCAGAACCTGGAGCCTGCTTCTAGTTCTGTGACTCCCTCTATGTCCCTCCCCTGCTCACATGCTCGCTTGCTTGCTCTTTCTCCCTCTCTCTCTCTCTCTCTTTCAAAAATAAATAAATATTAAAAAAAGAAAAAAATTGTATGCCAACAAACTAGACAATCTGGAAATATGGACAAATTCCTAGAAACTCACCAACCACCACCAAAACTAAAACAGGAAGAAATAGAAAATATGAACAGACCCATAACCAGTAAAGGAATTGAAACAGTAATCAAAAATCTCTCAACAAACAAGGGTCTTGGGCCAAATGACTTCCAAGGGAATTCTACTAGACATTTTTAAAATTTTATTTAAAAATTTTTTAAACATTTATTTATTTTTGAGAGAAAGAGAGAGACAGATCATGAGCAGGGGAGGGGCAGAATCGGAAGCAGGTTCCAGGCTCTGAGCTAGCCGTCAGCACAGAGCCTGATGCAAGGCTCGAACCCACAAACTATGAGATCATGACCTGGGCAGAAGTTGGATGTTCAGTCGACTGAGGCGCCCCTCCTCAGGCGCCCCTCCACCAGACATTTTAAAGAAGGGTCAATACCTATTCTTCTGAAAAAAGTTCCAAACAATAGAAATGGAAGGAAAACTTCCAAACTCACTCTAGGAAGCCAGAATTACCTTGATTCTAAAACCGGGCAAATATCCCACTAAAAAGAAAATTTTCAGGCCAATATTGGGGGTTGGGGGAGATGAGAGGGAAACAAACTGCAAGAGACTCTAAATGATAGAGAACACACTGTGGGTTGACCAGAGGAGGGCAGGTGGGAGATGGTCTAGATGGGTAGTGGGCATTGAGGCACTTGTGATGAGCACTGGGTGTTTTATGTAAGTGATCAATCACTGAATTCTACTCCTGAAACCAATACTGCACTCTATGATAACTAAAATTTATATAAAAATAAGTAAATAAATACATTAATTAATTTA
Source organism: Mungos mungo (assembly GCA_004023785.1). Taxonomy (NCBI): domain Eukaryota; kingdom Metazoa; phylum Chordata; class Mammalia; order Carnivora; family Herpestidae; genus Mungos; species Mungos mungo. The sequence continues at coordinate 422,782 of PISW01000985.1, forward strand.
AAAAAGATATGAGAATTGTTGGTAAAGATGTGGGGAATATAGAGAACCCTTATGACTGTTGGGAATGCATAATGGTACAGCTACTATGATGGAGTTTTTCTCATAAAAATAAAGTACTACTACCATGCTATTCAGCAATCCCACTTCTGGATATTTATCTGAAGAAAATGAAAACATTAATTCAAAAAATAAATTCATTTCTAAGTTTACTGCAGTATTACTTATAATAGCCAAGATGTGGAAGCAACCTAAATGTCCATCAATAGTTGAGAAGATAAATTACATATGGCATATGTATGTAAAATATACGAATATATAAATAACACATTTATCAATCTATCCATCCACTTAAGATTATCACTCAGTCATAAAATAAGAAGAGTGAAATCTTGCCATTTGTGACAGTATGGATAGGTCACAGGGTTATGTGAAAAGTGAAATTAGTGACAGAAAGAGACAAATACTATATAGTTTCACATTATGTGGAATCTAAAACACAAAACAAGTGAACAAATAAACCAGAAAGAGAATTGTAAATACAAAGAAAAGAATGGTAGTTGCCAGAAGAGATGTGGATCGGGGAGAGTAGAAAAGGGGAAATAGGAGAATGGAATTAAAAAGTAGAAGCTTTCATTTATAAAATAAATAAGACTCAGGATACAGCATAGGGAATATAGTTAATAATATTTAACAAACTTGTATGGTCACAGAAAGTACCTAGGTTATCATGGTGATCACTTTGTAATGCATATAAATGTTGAATCACTATGTTGTACACCTGAAACTAATATAATATCATATATTAACTATACTTTAATAAAAAAAACTCAACCTCTAGAAACATATTTCTTAAAAATGGATATTTGATATAAACTTCATTCCCATCTGTACTTTATAGTCAATTATGGAGTCTATTTTTTTCTGATGAATATGCCAAAATATGTTATTTTAAATAATTTTTACTTACTAAAAAGTAAAATACTATTATTTTAAGGAATAATTAAAAATGTCTTTTTTAAACAGGTAAAAAACATAAGAAACAATTGCAATTAATATTTAAACCGAACTATTTTATATAAAATTCACTTGGATTCTCAAAAAAATGTTCAAATAAATGTAATTAAAAATTTTAATGATCTAAAACCACACATTTATATATATATATAATATATATCCTAAATATACAGATATCCTAAATGAAAAATATTGAGTCTCCTTAAATGGCAATATTAGAATATAAATTAAAGGTTAAGTATATGTATGGTGATTTGAAGGTGTAAAGAAAAGTATATTAGGAATTTGGGAATTTCTGAATAGATTTAACTATATAGCACATCACATAAGAAGTTATTTAAGAGTGGAGAGTTTTTCTTAACATTTTTTTCAGTTTCAAGCAAGCCCAGGTGACTGTCAAAATAAAACAACACATCATAACCTTATCAAGGTAACTGACCTAGTGACAATTTCAGAGCAACTAAATGCGATGCTTGAAAGCCATCAATGCTTACTTAAATCTTCACTTTTATCATAAAGGCAGTCATTATATTACTGTTGGTAGAATTATTCTAAGGGAATTGCCTATGCCCCTTTCACACATGAAATGTCTCAGTCACTCAATGTTACTGATATTTACTTGTCAGTAGCTGGGTATTTCATTTGTGACTATGAAAAATAAATGGAGACTACTTTTCATCCAGAGAGCAAAATGCTATGATGCATCAAATCACTATTAAACTGTGGATCAAGTTAGTGGTGTTTTTATTCTAAAATATTTGTTTCAGGGAGCCCAGCTTCCCTGTATTTGGTCTGTATATGAACAATGTATTTGGGGTTTTATGAAATAGTAATTTTAATAAATTGGGAGATTGGATTCTTTCATCATTTTTTCTTTACTTTTGTTTTTTTCTTTTTTTGCAGTTTGAAAAAGAAATTCTCAAATGAAGTAATCCAAACACTGCTGGTGTTATTGAGTATTATTTTATACTATTTCTGTAATGGCAGTACGGTATGCTTCTGAACTTCAGAAGTGTCATGCAGGAGAATGTTCATGGGCTTATGAATCAAGAGCCATAGCTTTTAGCCCCAGATATCCCATTATTGTGTGAGCTTAGACAGACTTTTAAGTTCTACCTTTTCTATATGCTTGTTTAAAATCAATAGATTGGTTGTGATACATCAGATTATTTCCAAGTCTAAAATTATATGACTTGTCTCCTTGAACACATCTAATTAGGAAATCACTATATTTGTGCCAATATAACATTCTGTTCTATTTTTTTTTCAGCATCTACCGACAAGTTTCAGCTTTATTTTAACTACATATAGATATTTCTCAGCATATGGCAATCCGACAGCTGAATGTCATTATCCAGCAATGTTTGAATCAGGGAATGGATATAATATATGCTCTTTATCAAAGAAGGTAAAGAAAATTGTGTGTGGTCCTACCTCTGGTCCTGGCTTAGTCCCCACCTAACTGTAAAAACTTCCCGTGAGGAGTCTGGTCCTTATTCTATACCTTTGTGTGGTTATTCAGGCCAGATTCTGGTAATCACAAAGATCTTACCTAAAACTGTCCTCTCCACAGTGCACTGCAATCTCTGAAGGGAGTTTCACTCAAGAACTCAAGACCCTCTAGTCCTTCTCCTTCCCAGATATTTGCATTTCTTTTAGGTCTCAGGTCCTGGACTTTGGGAAGGGGTCTTTTTCTGACTTGTCCCCCAAGGATGAAGAGGATGGGGAGGCTGTGGGAAAGGGAAACCTGGAAGACCCTTTTCCTCATTCTTAGTACCCAGTGCTTTTCCACTCCTAGCTCTCACTCCACCCCCTCCCTTTTACCCTCCCTCTCCCCCAGACCTAAACACTGCTGGAGCCTTTGTTGGGGTTTTCTCAATAGTGAGACAACCCCCAGGACAGCATTGACCCACCTAACTCTGAACAAGGTATGCCTTTCATGGAGGGAGGTGGAACAGTAGAAGTCAGCACTTTCTCTGGTTTAGAACTTGCTTATTTCATCATAAGTAAAGACTTCTTTCATTTTTGATTTGTTGCTTTAATGGTCTGCTCTGGCACCTGACAAGTCATCATTCTCTGTCTCTCTGCTGTTTTTCCTTTTGGGAGTTCCACCGAGCTTTGACAACTTGGTGAGATTGGATGAATCCATGGTGTATCCAACCTGTATTTTCTATTTAAGCAAGTGTGTGTAGGAAGGGTCTCGTTATGCTTAGCAAAATCTCTTGTTATCTGTTTTCTTACAGTTTGAACACACCCTTATTCCCTACTGTCTACTGCTTAAGGTTGGAACATCACTGAAATAGTAGAAAGGGACAGAAGTACAAAGTCTCTTCTCTTGTTTGCTCTAATAACATGAAATACTTTTAAAGTCTAAGAGAAAGACAGACCATGAGAACACATAAAATAACCCTTTAATGATTGAAAACCAATGGAAGTAACAAATGTTTAAAGCAGTGATGTGATTTCATATACTTTCATGTTACAGTAGTTATCAAATGTTGCATTTATTTAATATAACCACAAAAGAAGTTACACAGAACTTTTTCTTCCATCCTGAGTTGATGGTCATTTTCTCTGCTGAAAATAAATTCATTGCCTAATGAGATTGTCATTCTTAAATCCTTTATTATATTCAAATATTTAGCATATATTATATCTATATTTCAAGTTATATTTCTTATGCCCCTGAAACTTGTACAGTGAAAAGATGGTTGTTAAGGAAGGCTTTCCCAGATATTTTATGTGATCCATGTCTTCTCCAAGTTAAACAAAATTAGGATCTTCAGTATTTTAAAGGATCTGGACTGGTACTATAGATTTTGTCATACCACTAATATTGTAGGCTTGTACGAATCCTATAACTGTGCAACAATCATTCTTTAAAAATATATTTAGTAACATCATTTTAATCTTCTGTAATACGTTTCATGTCAGACGGAAGCTTTTCTGATGTAGTATATAAATAAACACCGAATTCCCTTGATCTTAAATTTGGCTGGGTTAGAGTCAATTTCCTTCTATTTTTCAATAAATAATACTTTTTTATGTTCTAAAACTTCTTATATACACAAAGAGTATATGTAACCTATTTAGTTTTGAAATAGATGTTAACTTGATGTATAGATCTATATCTATATCTATATCTATCTATCTATATATATATTTCTTTGGTTAAAGAAGCTGTATGTATGTATGCTTTATATATGTGTGTATATTTATCTGTGTATTTTAAATATTAACTTCCTGCCTCTTGTCACACATAACCAGAATCTTGAATTTAAAAAAATCATCTTATATCTCCTGTTTTTGCTTATTTATATAACTTATTACTAGTTTTTATACTACACAGAATCTTATAATTATCATAATTCTTCCAAAACCTCCTTTTTTTTCATTCAACATTATACATCAGAGATAAATCCATGCTGACACATAAAGGTGAAGTTTATTCAGTTTCAGTGTTTTGTAATAGTCCATTGTGTTAACAAGAAATTATTTTTTCTTTATTCTGTTTAGATTTTCGATTATTTACTTCTTAAAAATAAGGCAATTGGGGCGTCTGGGTGGCTCAGTCAGTTAAGCATCCGACATCAGCTCAGGTCATGATCTCCAGTTTGTGGGTTCAGGCCCTGTGTCAGGCTCTGTGCTGACAGCTCAGAGCCTGGAGCCTGTCTTCAGATTCTGTGTCTCCTTCTCTTTCTGACCCTCCCCTGCTCATGCTGTCTCTCTCTGACTCTCAAATATAAATAAAAAACATTAAAAAATTTTTAAAAAATAAGGCAATGGGAAGACATCTCTGCATGCTTACTGATTGGAATGGTCAAGACTTCCTCTAAGATATAAACCTGCTAGTGTCGATGCTTAGTCTTACAAATGGAGGACACACTTGCTCATTTTAAAAGCTTAAGGTTCATTCTTTTTCAACAGCATAGGTTAATTTATTACAGATTCTCCACATTGTGAGATCCCAATGAGCCAATTCTTGTCAACACTTGCTATTAAGACTTTAAATTGTTTGCTTCTTCTTTTTAGTTTGTGTAAAAGATTTCATTATTGTGATTTTAATATTCTGATTAACAACAATGTTCAGCAATTTTTCATAATTTTTGGTCATTTGTATTTCCTCTTATCCTTTACTTCCTTTCTCTTGAATTGTCTCTTTTTCATGACTGTGAGTTTTTATACCATTGCTGTCCTTCTTTGACAATTATATTGTAACCAATACCTTCTCCAGTTTGAGAGATTTTTTGTGTCTTAATTTTTTATTAAACAAAGTTAAGTTTAATATAATGAAATTAAATATTGGTGCTTTTGTGTCCTTTTAATGAAAGCATTTCCCTTAACATGGTAAGAAAGTTATATACCACTATTAAAAAATAAATTTATTTTATAGTTCTTTAATGCACCTGGAATTACTTTTCTTTCTGTGGTAGGCATCCAATTAAATATGAATATACCAATTAATTACTTAATTTTCAAAAATACTTTCAAATTAATACATGTAGTCTTCACTTTTGGAAAGGATTTTGTTTTGCCACAAATGATTTTGAAATGTTTTTTATATTGCTCAGATATTCAACAAGCTTTAAACTGCTTTGCTTTTTAAAGAGAGTATATTAAAAATTTACACTGGCATATGTTTAGAAAAAAATCCCTGTCACATGTAATATACTGTGTAGATAATTGCAACATGATTAGTCAAATACAGATTCGGCTTTGGGAGAGTACTAGGTCTAGTTACTGTGTACATTTTTATATAAATAGTTTTATACATCTTCCAATATGTTTATGTATATGGGTCAATAATTCTCTCTCTCTCTCATATATACAAACATCCCCCCCACCACACATACATACTCAGAAAAACAAATCTTTCTTTACATAATTCAAGTTTCACTTAATTTTATCATTAATGCTCTCGTCATTTTTTCATCAAGAAAATATATTATACTTTGACCTAGTATTTCTCAACATTATTAGATACTGGAGCTTTATTTTTATTTTTTTGTTTTTGAGTTTTTAATTTTTGTGCTACATAGCAATTAATATCCTGTGGATTTTTTTTGAAACATTAATTTAAGGCATATTCTTTTAAACCTACATTATATTTTTTTAAGATCACTAATCCAAACCAAAGCTTCAACACTGAAAATCTAAAAGAAAACAAAAACAAGTTTTATCAACTAGTATAAAGACAAAAAGATTGTTAACCTAAGCAAACATATTCCTCTCAGGGTAAAAAACATCAGGAAGAGGGGCACCTGGGTGGCTCAGTCAGTTAGAAGTCTGACTTGGGCCCAGGTCATGATCTCACCGGATTGTGGGTTCGAGCCCCACTTCGGGCTCTATGCTGACCACTAGCTCAGACACTGGAGCCTGCTTCAGATTCTGCATCTCTTTCTCTCTCTGCCCCTCCCCTGTTCTTGCTCTGTCTCTCTCTCTCAAAAGTAAATAAATGTAAAAAGAAAAAAAAGATTAAAAAAAACATCAGGAAGAAATTGGGCCAATGAATTTTCATCATAAGTGTAGTTGGCAGAGAGTTCCCAGTTTTGGCAGATCTAGCTAGGCCTGAACTTCAAAACTATGCCTCTTTTGAAAGCTGATGGTACAGCATGTGATTTCACTCATTTCTGACACCCTGCCATTTGCATCTACACAGTGCATACCGCTCTATACTGCACACAGTAAAATGTGAAAATACATATTTGAATTAAAGAATGACTGATAAAATGAATTTTTAAAGATGTAAAATTATTCCATGTGTCAATATTCTACCTAATGTTATTTACACATCTTAGAGAATAGATCTTTTCACTAGTCAAACACTGTTACATGTTACTAGGTATAAACATTACTTTTTCCTTTTAACAAATCTATAACAAGGAAACATTTGGTCCCAGAGACAAATTGTAACAGATTGCAAGGCTTGAGTAAATGTCATAAATATTAATATATTACTTTGAATATCTCTAAAATAAAACATCACGCCCTTGCTGACAGTAATATTCTAAGAAACCTTAATCTCCATCTTAATTGTTTACATATTATGTAATTCACAATTTGTTACATGCATTTTAAAAACCGTAATATCAACAGGCATGTATGCTTAAAGCACCAGATCTCTCCGAAGGCATTCTAATTTACCACAAAGGAAAGAGAAAAGCCCTGATTTTATGACAGAATCAAACACATGTTTTCTTCGGTGTTGTAAATGGTAATTTGCAAACAATAGATGGATTATCACATGTGCAGAAACATTGAGGTTTTCTGATTTCATCTAAAATAGTGATAAACCAGGACTTTAAAAAAAGAAGAAAGATACATTTAAGTTCAGTGCATACAAGATAACCATTCAATGTTATTCAATAAATGTATAATTAGCTCTTACTTTAAAACGTTATGAAAGCAATGTATACTCTTGCAATTGCATTATCTTGTGTGTGTGACATGCAAAAAAGGTACTTTCCAAAGATGTGTAGTTTAATACTTTGGGAAGTACAGAATTTTGTTATAGCACAGAGGAAGAATGTATGATCCATATTAAGGGGAAATGGGAGATTCGTATCTCTGGATGAAATGATACATATTTTGGCACTTTCTTTTAAATAATTATCAAGAGAGAGGTGCCTGGGTGGCTTAGTCAGTTAAGTATCTGACTTTGGCTCAGGTCATGATCTCACGGTTCCTGGGTTTGAGCCCCACCTGGGGTTCTGTGCTGACAGCTCAGAGCCAGGAGCCTGCTTTGGATTCTGTGTCTCCCTCTCTCTCTGACCCTCCCTTGCTTGCACTGTCTCTCTCTGTCTCAAAAATAAACATCAAAAGAAAATTTAAATATCAAGTGAGTAATTTAATATAAAAAACTCTAGCAAAGATTAAAATACACATTTCATTAAAGAGAAGTTCCACTGGAAACATACTGAATTCTATATTGATTGCGTTATTTGATTGCACATTTGTGTAAAATGCATTAAGAAATTTGACCAAATCGTTGCATATCCATCCAAGCCATATCTAAAACCTTTCTTTCCTAGTTATTCACCTTGTCATCACTATGCATATTTTGTGTTTTCTTACTTCACTATTTTCATACTTTATATCTATTCCATTATTGTAACCAGTAAGAATCCACACACTTGAATATGAATCGACAAAGTTTGGTATTAGCACATCTTACTTCCCTCAGGTTCTGCAGCACAAATACCTAGAATAATACTGACATGGTAGCTAGTAGCTACATGCGGCTATTTACATTTAAATTATTTAAAATTAAATTTTAAAAATTTAAAAATCAATTTTTAGTCACACTACTCATATTTTAAATGCCCAATAACTACATATAGCTCCTAGCTAGCATATTGGGCAGTGCAGATTATAGGACATGTCTTCAGTCTAGATAGTGCTGGGCAGCCTGGGTAGAAAGTGTATGGGCAAACCCAGAATCCTACCTCAGAAGAGTATGTGATTTCAAACAGTGTCACAAGTAACTTTCCTCTCACACATAACTTAGTTAATTTATCAATTGCTCCTAAAATGAAACTCGTTTACTTACCATGAACATTGACTTCTCCTTTAGACTTCATATTTAATCATCTAGTGAAATGTTTCCCATTACTAAAATAACTTTTATATATCATCCAGTCTAAATAAGTGGAACAAATGAACTAGAGGGTGATTGTTCAGTTATATCTCAATAATAAAAGCACATGGAAACTCTGAAGAAGTGACAAAATAATGAAGTCTTGCCACAGAACACTTAAATCAGAGTCTCTTAGGCAGGGACCTAGATATTGCTATCTTTAGAAACTTCCACAGATAATTAAAATGTGTAAACTTGATTAAGAACAAGTAGAGAATAGGGGTACCTGGGTGGCTCAGTCTGTTAGGCATTGGACTTCAGGTCATGATCTCACTGTTTGTGGGTTCAAGCCCCGTGTAGGTCTCTGTGCCGACAGCTAAGATCCTAGAGCCTATTTCAGATTCTGTGTCTTTCTCTATGCATCTCCCCAACTCATGCGCACTCTCTTAAAAATAAACAATTACCAAAAAAAGAAAAAGTAGAAAATCTGGTGTAATCCCTAAAGAATTTGTAGATAAAATTTGAAAATAATCTTGATTCCCTCCCAAATTTTAGAAGTCATTCATGGTCACTCACTCTAGTCTTAATATATGCATGCATATAAATGTATATATAGATATACATACATATGTACACATGCATATTTTACATATTTGTATATTTATATCTATATGTAACATGCACACACATACACATATATAGTGTACATTGTTAGCATAATATGTTGTTAAAATTATTTTTGTTTAAAAATTTTTTGTTTTGAGGTAATTTTAGATTTCTAGAAAAGTAATAAAAATAGTATAGATAATTCCTATACAGGCTTTCCTAATTTCCTAATTACCACAATACATTTGTCATGATTAATGAACCTATTTGATGCATTGTTATTAACTAAACTCCATGCTTTATTCACATTTTATTAGTTTTCCCCCTGATGTCCTCTTTTATTTTTAATACAGCTTATTGTCAAGTTGGTTTTCATATAACATCCAGGGCTCATCCTAACAAGTGCCTTCCTCCATACCCAACACCCATTTTCCCCTCTTTCTCACCCCCCGCTAACCCTGTTTGTTCTCAGTATTTAAGAGTCTCTTATGGTTTGCCTCCCTCTCATTCTGTAACTATTTTTCCTCCTTCCCCTCCCCCATGGTCTTCTGTTAAGTTCTTCTAATTCACATATGAGAGAAAACATAGGCTATCTGTCTTTCTCTGCCTGACTTATTTCACTTAGCATAATACCCTCAAATTCCATCCATATTGCTACAAATGCCCAGATTTCATTCTTTCTCATTGCCATGTAGTATTCCATTGTAAATATATAAACTATATCTTCTTGATCCATTCATCAATTGATGGTCATTTCCATTATTTGGCTATTGTTGAAAGTGCTGCTATGAACATTGGGGTACATGTGCCCCTATGCATCAGCACTTCTGTATCCTTTGTGTAAATCCCTAGCAGTACTATTGCTGAGTCATAGGGGAGTTCTATTACTAATGTTTTGAGGAACCTCCACACTGTTTTCCAGAGCGGCTTCCCCAGTTTACATTCCCACCAACAGTGTAGGAGGGTGCCCGTTTCTCCACATCCTCGCCAGCATCTACAGTCTCTTGATTTAGTCATTTGAGCCACTCTGACTGGTGTGAGGTTGTATTTCAGTGTGGTTTTGAATTGTATTTCCCTAATGATGAGTGATGTTGAGCATCATTTTATGTATCTGTTAGCCATGTGGATGTCCTCTTTGGGGAAGTGGCGGTTCATGACTTCTGCCCATTTCTTTACTGAATTATTTATTTTTCAGGTATGTAATTTGGTGAGTTCTTTTAGATTTTGGATACTAGCCCTTTATCCAATATGTCACTTGCAACTATCTTTTCCCATTCTGTTGGTTGCCTATTCGTTTTGTTCATTGTTTCCTTTGCTGTGCAGAAGTTTTTATCTTGATGAGGTCCCAATAATTCATTTTTGCTCTTGATTCCCTTGACCTTAGAGATGTGTTGAGTAAGAAATTGCTGTGGCTGAGGCCAAGGAGGTTGTTTCCTGCTTTATCCTATAGGGTTTTGATGGTTTCCTGTCTCACATTCAGGTCCTTCATCCATTTTGAGTTTATTTTTGTGTATGGTGTAAGAAAATGGTCTGATTTCCTTCTTCTGCATGTTGCTGTCCAGTTCTCCCAGCACCTTAAAAAAGGTTATCTTTTTTCCACTGGATACTTTTTCCTGCTTTGTCAAAGATTAATTGGTCATACATTTTTGGGTCCAATTCTGGGTTCTCTATTCTATTCCATTGGTCTATGTGTCTGTTTTTGTGCCAATATCATACTATCTTGATGATGACAGTTTTGTAGTAGAGGCTAAGGTCTGGAATTGTGATGCCTCCCATTTTGGATTTCTTCTCCAATATTATGTTGGCTATTTGGGGTCTTTTGTGGTTCCATACAAATTGTAGGATTGTTTGTTCTACGTTTGAGAAGAATACTAGTGCAATTTTGATTGGGATTGCATTGAATGTGTAGAGTGCTTTGGGTAGTATTGATATTTTAAAAATATTTATTCTTCCAATCCATGTGCATGGGATGTTTTCCCATCTCTTTGTGTCTTCAATTTCCTTCCTATGTTTTCTATACTTTTCATCATACAGATCTTTTACATCTTTGGTTAGGGTTATTCCTAGGTATTTTATGGATTTTGGTGAAATTGTGATAAAAGAGTCTCATTTTAGACTTGAGCACACCTTCAGATTGAACGTGAAGGGATGGAAAAATATCTACCATGCTACTGAAAGTCAAAATAGAGATGGAGTAGCCAGTAAACGTTGCTCAAAATTTTCTTGCTTGTCATGATCTTGTATGTTTTGAGGAGCTCTGGTCCATTATTTTGTAGAATATTCCACAATTGGGATTTGTCTGATGTCTTTTTAATGGTTAGACTGGATTTTGTGGTTTGGGATGGGAGAGCACCAAGGTGAAGTACAATTTGTAATACAACATATCAAGAGCACATTCTACTATTTTGACTTAATCATTGATAATGTGAACGTTGATCACCTGGCTACTGTTTGTCAGAATTCTCCACTGTAAAATTACCCTTTTATCCTCTTTTTCTATGCAATACTCTTTGAAAGTCCTTATTTATAAGCCACACTTAAGGAGTAATGTGATATGCTTATCTTCCTTCAAGAAGGAGCATCTCCATAAGTTATTTGAAATTTGTGTGCTTAGGAGATTTATCTTTTCTCCATTTATTTGCTTATTCCACTATTTATTTGTATTCACTTAGGGTGTTGACCATTCATTTTATATGTTGAATTATAATCTGATAGTAATTTACTTCGTTGCTTGAACTGTTCCATCTTTGGCCATTGGGAACACCTCAGTTGACCCCTATGACCTCTCTAATTTTTGACAATTTCATTTGGTTGCTTGTTTTTAATCACATCTTTACCTTCTATTCTATAAGAAACTCCAGTATTATCTTGTATATTACTTTCTGTAGTGCAGAATCAACTATTTTTTTTTTTAACAAGGACAAGTTCATTTTACTGGAGAATGGTATAGATCTGGACACCAATTGTACTCATTGTTACTGGCGGCCTTCACTTCTAGGCCTTCTTAGCTGACAGAACAGAGAAATATATGTGTGTATGTTAACTCATCCATATAAACATAAATGTGTAAGTATTTCTATGTGTAACCATTTATATCCATATTAAACTAAACATGGGTTCATACGGATGGCTCCAGTTCTATAGCAACATGGATAATTCTAGTCTCCTCCATTTGATTATCTGTAACCTTACTCCAACAGTGAGAAACTTGGCTCTGACCATTCAGCATCCACTTACTTAATTATTCAATTCAGTCATAGTTTAGTGTTATCAGAATTATCAACCGATATCCCTATGGGTTGTTGTTTTACCAACAAAGTATAGTGCTTATTATAGTTTCTTTTGCTTTTTTGCCTTACAGACTTCATCCATTTCCAGGTTACTCAGGTCAGCAACTTTTCCCCCATTCTTTTCATTGATGTCATTTCACACATTTGTAATAGTTACTTTTGTCACCATCTGCATTCAAGTCTGCTATTCCCCAGCCTCCAGAATCATATTTTTAAAATGTTTATTTTATTTTACAGAGAGAGATCAAGCTAGTGAGCAGGGTAGAGGTAGAAAATGAGAGAGAGAAAGAGAGAATCCCAATCAGGCAAGCACTGCCAATATGGGTCTCTACTTCAAGAACCAGGACATCATGACCTAAGCAACACTCAAAGTCAGATGCTTAGCTTACTGAGTCACCCAAGTGCCTCCTGAATCATTTTTTAACACTTTGCATATATTAAGTGTTGCTCTTTTGCTATAGTCTATGAGTTTTGACAAATATTTGATATTTCTTATTTCCCATTATGATGTCCAATATAATAGTTTCATCCCTCTAAACCCTAAACTTTACCTGTTCAACCCTCCCCATTCCATCTGAACCCCTGGCAACCACTGATATGCTTATCCCATTATTATTTCATTTCAGGAAGTTTCTATTGAATTTATTGAGTCAGGAAGTTTCTTTTTGTTATGCTTTTTATTGATTATTGAGGGCCAGAGAGAGACAGTGTGAGCAGGGGAGGGTCAGAGAGAGAGGGAGATACAGAATCTGAAGCAAGCTCCAGGCTCTGAGCTAGCTGTCAGCACAGAGCCCGACGCGGGGCTCAAACCCACGAACTGTGAGATCATGACCTGAGGCTAAGCCGGACACTTAATGGACTGAGCCACACAGGTGCCCCAAATCAGGAAGTTTCTATTGAATCTATTGATTCAGGAAGTTTCTAGTGAATCATGTTCACTGTTTTTTTTTTTTCCTCATCTTTTTGAGTCTACTGATAAGTTAATGAAAGGTATTAATTTCTGTTACTTTTTTTAAAATCTTTATTCATTTTTGAGAGAGAGACAGAGTGTGAGGAGGGGAGGGGCAGAGAGAGAGAGAGAGAGAGAGAGAAAGAGAGAGAGAGAGAGAGAGAGAGAGAGAGAGAGAGAGAGAGAGAGAGAAAGAGAGAGAGAGAGAAACAGAATCTGAAGCAGGTTCCAGGCTCTGAGTTGTCAGCACAGAGCCTGATGTGGGGCCCAAACCCACAGACTGTGAGATCATGACCTGAGCTGAAGTCGGAAACTCAACTGACTGAGCCCCCCAGGTGCCCCAGTTTTTAATATCCAGGATTTCCTCTACTCCCTTTTTCTTACAGTGTTTATCTCTCTGTAGACATTACCTCTTGGGACTTGCCCATTGTCAAACCTTCCTACCAGAAATATTAATTATTAGTCATAGTTATCTTAAATTCTCTTTCTGATGGTTCCAACATTTGTGTCATATCTGAACCTGGCTCTGATGATTGCTTTGTCTCTTCAGACATATTTGTCTTCACCTTTTGACAGGCTTGAATTTTTTTTCCAAAACAAGACATATCGTATGGACTAATACTTACTGAGATTAACAGATCTTTAGAGTAAAGTTTTATATTAATCTTTCTAGAAGATAGGCTATGTTTCTTTTCATATAATCATAGGCACCAGAAGCTTCAAAGTGCTCTAGTGGGTTTCTTTTTTCTCACCTTTTGGTCTTGGAATTTCTCTTTATGCTAGTACCCAGAGAAAGTCTATGTCTTAGAGCCGCAATCCACTGTTATTATTCTGTACTGTTTCTCAATGTGAAGGTAGGATGTGGGAGTGAGTCATTACATGATTCTCTAACTTCTGGCCTTTTATTCTTATTTTTTTAGTCTTTTTAAAAAATGTTAAATGTTTGTGTATTTTTGAGAGAGAGAGAGACAGACAGGCAGATAGACAGCAAGTGGGGAAGAGGCAGAGAGTGGGAGACACAGAATCTAAAGCAGGCTCCAGGCTCTGAACTGTCAGCACAGAGCTCAATGCAGGGCTGGAACTCACAAACCACAAGATCAGGACCCAAGCCAAAGTTGGCTGCCTAACCAACTGAGCCACCCAGGCACCCTACACTAATTTTAAGGTATATAAAGCAGTGCAATAATACAAGAAAAATAAATTACAAATCTATATTATATGAACTAATATTTACAAAGTTTTCAAGATTGGGTATATAAGTTCTACATAAGAGATTTCAAGTTCCTTCATTATTTATTGATGTCAAGATCCACGACCTGAGAAAGCCCCAAAGAATCATTTGAAAGATAATTTTATGTCAAGAGGAGTTTAGTAAGGTACATGATAAGAAGATGAAAGTCAATAAGTTCTTACATGGTCATATAAAGACAACCCACAAACAGCTCTGCCCTTGTGTCATTTAGATTCAAATGTCTGTACTGGAGAGTGCAATAGACATCCATATTTAATAAATGAGAGTATCATATTGTATTTTCTGAAGACAACTTAACAATATCTTCCATCCTCTATGCTATCATATAATGTGAACTTGATACTCTTCTGGTCAAAGTGGGGACCATGACACCTTTGCTTGAATCCGTATAAAATTATAACTCCACTGTAATCAGAAAGATGTGGCGCTCTTGTCTTCCAAACGCTAGGTCAGAAAAGATAAAACAGACTTCTGATTTCTTTGCCAAAACGCTCACTCTGGAGCCCTAAACTGTTAAGAAATTCAATTGCCCTATGTCCTCCATGTTGTAAGAAAGACCAAACAAGCCCTAGTTGAAAGACACCACGAGAAGCTTGAAGACTGTGTGAAGGAAGAAATTTCTGGTCAGCTCCAGTAGTGATCTATCCACAATCACTGAGTCCCTAAGTCAGTTCCACCCAATGCAAGCTCTTCCTAAATTTCTGATCCACAAAAGCCATAAGTGGTAATATAAATGTTTAATTTTTAAGCCACTGAATTTTGGGGTCTTATGTCATGTAACAATCCAAAAATGGAACAGTAAATAAATGAGCTTGTTAAAAGCAGTAAATAAGAAAAACAACAAGAAAAATATAGTAGGAAATAGATAACAAAAAAGTGAGCTCGGTTTTCAGTTTTTACTCTGATGGCCACAGTAAGCATATAAAAGTACAATAGATGCATGTGTTTATAGAGGTCCCAAGACCTGCAAGGGGCATTTGGCAATCCAGGTGAGCCAATAGTATAGCTCTATTCCAAAGGTCTGCATGCTAGAGACCCAGGAAGGAGCCTCTGTTTCAGTTCCAGTGAGCAGGAAGGTAAAAACTAGTGCCAAAGCTTGAAAACATCAAACAGGAGGAATCCTTTGTTCCTCTTACTCATCTTTTTGTTCAAAAGTTGGATCCATGTTAGGGAGGGCAATCAGCTTTACTGAAACAACTGACACAAATGTTAATCTCATCCAAAATCACCCTCATGGATACACTCTGGATAATGTTTAGTCAAATGCCTCGGCACACATGGCCTTCTCAAGGTGACATATAAAACTAATCATCATACAAAGCAAAGGGACAGCCATTTGCCATTACAGGATTTGTAATTTATAATTGGATAGTAGACAAATATGGAAAGGTTTTGTATTTTCAATTCATTTTACCTTGATAGTTTGAAAAATAAACTTGTCTGTATTTCTTTTTCCCTTTACTTTGCTGGTGTCAATAAGTGTGCGTGTTCTCACTGGGCTCCATTAGACAAAAAGAATAACTTGATAGAGCCTTCAGTAAACCATGTAATCACTCCTAAAGTGACTTTGTGACCTGGTGGAACACACGCTTTACTGATCCCCAGGCTTTCTTTGGTTCCCTTCCAGGTTCTGGTTTAGTTGGTCTTGCCATTAGTTTTATTTTTTTCTGAAACTCTTTTCCTTAATAGCTTCCTATTGTCCTTAGATAGCCCTTCCTTCCTACAAAGCAAACTATAGATCTTATTAGTCCTTGAATAATGCACACAGACACCAGGCATCCTTCTTTAAATGCAGCTTTAGTCATCATTCACTCAGTCAGGGAGTAGTGAAAAGAGCATGAACTTTAGACTAGACAGGTCTCGGAACCATTCCTGCTTTATAATTACTAGAGTGTGATCTTTTGAAAAGGAGTTAAC